>BSBK01003472.1:400000-742500 GCA_027943335.1 Chamaecyparis obtusa | reverse complement strand
AATGTTATAATTTATTCTTGGAGGTTCACTTTGGTTATATCATCTTTCTAGTAAACTTTCATTGCATGATCAAGTCTCATTTTGAAGATATTGAAATTTTTTGTTTTGCAGAAGGGTAACAAAAAAATTGAACTTAGTTTTGAAGGCTTTAGAAGCTCCAAAAGGGGTCAAACCTTGACATAAGTGGCACTTCATGAATAAATCTTGTATATCACTTTGTGTCATTTAAAAATGAGGTTATAATAGCCAATCAGGGCACATGTGAAGAGTTATGGTCTTCGAAAGTTGTGCTACTTAGGATAGAAAAGTAAAATTCCTTCAACAACTCATTTGAGTTCCAAAGTTGTTTGGGACCTATTCCAATGTAATAAAAGATAAATAAGAATATCTTAGAGATGGTTGGCCTTAAAGTTTAAGGTTAGAATTTCTAGAACCTTCTTGGGTAGTTAAAATTTCCCCTATATAATGAAGGCCTGTAGGTTATCTAGAGTAGTTTTGAGGATGCATATGGTGGCTTTGGCTTGCAGAATATTGTAATAAAAATATCCATGTGGATGTGCATGTTATATTTATGAATATTGTAATTCCATTTAATTGGAGATAATATAAAGCAAGTTTTCTATTCTTGCAATCGTTTGGTTCTTAAAATTTGATGTTATTTCTCTCTTATGTTGTGTGTGTTTGTGTTGATAAGGGGTGTGCCCTTCATCACATGCCTAGTCCCATGGCTCATGAAGTTTCTTGTGCTTAAAACCTCCATGTTGTTTGCTTGGGGTTTCATTCTCACAAACAAAAAGGTTCAGACTCTTGATGTCCAAGGCACAAATCATATTCTTTGATTTCCTCTTGTTAGTGGGGAGACCTGTTTCCTTTGCAATAAGATCCTCATTAATTCCAAAGAGTTTCTGCATACTAAAAACCTTCTATTAGCCTAGGATGTGAAAATTGGGTCAAAATTTTTCTATCTTGGCCAGTCATATTTTCAATGTATTGTGTCATCCCTCCTTTACATATATACCACACAGTGGCATTATTTTTGAAATCATCATGCCTATTTGGTCCAACTCTGACTATATCACCTCCCATGGTGCACACTATCAAAAATAGTCTATCACTTGTTCTCAAAGGGCCTCAAATTGTTTTTTATGCTAAGAACATGAGAAAACACCCCAAAAAAAAAATTGAGTACTAAGTGCAGTTACATATTTTCATGCCCTCAACAACATCATTACCTTTCATGACCTCCCATACGTGTAGATAGCCAACTCTGGAATTATAATTGAAAGTACCTAGGAAATTACAAAATCTTTATACAACCTCTGAAATTAAAAAATCTTCAAAATTGTTTGTACTTTCCCCAAGATGACAACATTCCATAATGATAAACCATTTTCTTTCCATCACATGATAATGACCCTTTCTCTATTGCCACATCATAACTCCATGTGGCATGCAATTTGGGAGTAGATTCAAGTTGTCCACCTTGTTATCCATAGTCATCCAATTTAAATTTTCTATCCCAACAATCAAAGGTTTCCCTTTTGTTCTATGCAAAGTAACACTTCTTCCCTTGTTAATCAAGAGATTTATACTTAGTAATATACCCCAAAGAATTTTAAGCTTGCTCTCCATTTTCCAATATATTAAATAATTTTTCACCATAAGAAGGGTCTTCAAATGGTGTGGGAGGTTTTCTTCATTTCATAGTGTGGGAGGGTTTCTTCATTTATCCAACATATAATTCCCTCTATATGTAGACTCATTGTAGCCAATCACATCTACTACACTATTGCATTCCCTAAAAATGTGATTTATAGTAAATGAGTTAAAGCCCAAAAGAAGAGTTATGATATCCTCCATAATTCTTCACAATCAATGGTATTAATTGACCCTTTTGTGGCTTCAATTATGATTTTTGAGTCACATTCTATATCAAGAGTTTTAATTCCATTGAGAGTGCAATCTTAATTCTGTAGAATAGATCCATACATTTAACTTTATTACTAGTGTGGCCATTTAGGTCCCAATAAAATAAAAAATCAACTCACCTTGGTGTCCCTAATCACCCCACCACATGCAAAATTACCCTATTTAGTAGCTCCATCATTGTTAAGCTTGTACCACCAACAATAGGAGGTTTCCACCTTTTTATTTTTCTTGCTAATCTCTTTGTGTAATCAATTTTAGCATAAGTCATTCACATGTTTCAATTATTATCAATTCTATTATCCCATTGAGTAGGGGGTAGCTAGGGAGCTTCTAGTTGGTAATTGATAAAAATTTGTGAGCAATTTTCACATACTTTTGTAGGCACCTATTAGAATGATTTTAGAATAATTGAGAGAGGGGGTGTGTGAATCATTTATCCTTGGGTCAGATGTACCAATTAAACTTTTAAACACTTCAACCAACTTAGATCTATTCAACAATACACTCGGTCTCTATAGAATATAATCAGTAACATAAACTTATAGTCCATTGTCCAAAAGTAATCAACTTGCAGAATATAAATCTCTTAACAACATAACACATCAAATATCATTCACATAAGTATGATACCAGGATTTAACATGGAAACCAATTTGGGAAAAACCATTAGTAACATGCTACCAAATTTTTCACTCTTCTAAAATGAGCTATGTGAGGAGCAACCTATCAAAGGTTACAATATACACTGTTAGTGTGACCCTGTTAAACAATTTAATCACCCTGTTAGGAGTGGCCTTGTTAGAGGGCTTAAGAACATCCCATTATAATGTCACTTTGATTAAAGGATTTACAAATTTTTGTTAGGTCAACCTTGATTAAAGGATTTAGACTAATACAATGGTTAGAAAGTAACAATTGGTTCTTATTGAAATAGAAAATTCACTTTGCAAATACAGATCCAATAAGCTCATATGCTGATTTACTAATTGACCTTCATTGTCATCTCCATCTTTGATTTGCTCAAAAATCCCTTCAAGCAATCACTTCAACTCTGCTCAGCTCTTCACGACTCTTCTCAACCTTCTGCTTAGGTTCACCAATCAATAACATCAAATTATTCCTCTCTCCTATCATAACCTACAACTAGGTCATCCTTATACCTCCTTGATTAGGTAGCTTAATCTTTTTTCCACTTAATCATCTTCGTAGATCTTAGGTTTAAGTCAGATTCATTGAATCCTTCTAACATTTCATTCTCCTTCTCCTTCTCCTTCTAGATACTTCTCAAAAATTCTCCTTGAATCCATAAGAAAATGGTTTACTATGCATTAAATTCTCTAGGTCATTCATCCTTATTTTCAACATGTTTTACATATCCCAAGAATTTAACTATGTCGACTAGAAATCACAATTCCTTCACAAACTATAAATTACTGACACTCAATCAATACTGTGTTCTTTTGCTCAGTCATCATTGGATAACTCAGTCATCGCTAAACTTGTGCTTCTCGACAATCATTATCTTTTTCTTGGTTAATTATCTGATACTCGGCAATTACTGATGCTCGATCGACACTAGAATTTTCTCGCCTTATACCAGCGCTTGGTCAACACTAGCATCGCTTGGCTTACACTAAAGTTTCTTTATCTTTTTCTCTTTTGCTCTGTTAAGCCTATGCTTTCAGACTTTCTTTCCTCATTTCTTCTAAGCTTCAAAACAACTGACTTCTCCACTTAGTGTTATAGATAAAAAACACATTACCTTGCCAATGTGCCAACTTATCAAGTACTCATTGTATCTTCTCATAAGTCAACCTTTCCACTAGGTCTTCTTTTTATCTCTTCTTTTCAAATCCTCTTCATCAATCAAATGATATGGTACTCTATTAGATAGAAACTGTCTCACCAATTAAGGTTTGACATCAATGACAATATAACAATTGTTTCAATTGTAGTTTCCAACAATCTCCCTCTTTGGCACTAATGGAAACACCACATGCAATACCATAAACTCCATATGCATAGTTACCATACAATCCAAAAAATATGTAATGAAGAAACTTCTATCAACTGATCTTCATTAATATCCTTAGCTTCATTCTGATTCCCATCCAAGTATCAACTCCCCTCTTGGATAGATTTCTCCATTTGTCTATTCATTAGTTTACTAAATATCTCATTGAATCTCTCCCTCAAGTTCTCAAAAATCTCTCCGTCTTTGCTTATGGTAACTCCTTCTGAATCTCTTTTTGCATCTCTCCCTCTTTGACAACAATGCCAAAGACATTCATCTTTACCATGTAGATATCTTCATGTCAATTCTCTAAATTATATACTCCCTCTATCATCTTGGTTATGACTAATTAACATCTTGTGCTTTACTCTTCACAACTTTAGGAAACTCCTAAGGTGTGACCTCCTTTACATCAATTTGTCAGATATTCTGATTAGTACATTTGATCCAATGCTCTTACTTGATTCTAGGTAGCCTCAGTTAGGGGAATCACCCCTAATTTACCTCCTAGATACTCATGAGCATCCTTAGGTAATGCCTTAGTGATTGTATCTACTAATTGTTCCTTTGTATTCACATATTCCAGTCTCACTTCCTTGTCTTGAACTAGCTCTCTCAAGTAATGATACTTGATAGAAATATGCTTATTCTTAGTGTGCATCATAGGATTCTTTAATATATTGATAGCACTTGTGTTATCACAGAATATAAAAATTGGCTCAATGATTTCTTCCTTCATACCTTTCAAAAATTGCTTGATCCACACTAGGTTTGAACAATTAATTACCACTGAAACATATTTAACCTCTATTGTAGATTGGGAAATGAAATTCTATTTCTTTCTTGTCCAAGAGACTAATCTCTTTCCTAGAAATAATGTGCCACCACTTGTACTCTTTCTATCATCCGCATTTCCTTCCCAATTTGCATTAGTATAAACTTTCAGCTCAAACTTTTCATTCTTCTTGTAGTACAGTCCATAGTCCTTTGTTCCTTTCATATATCTTAGTATCCTTGTCATTACCATCATGTGATAGTCTTCAAGATTCAAAAAAAATATTGCAACAATCCAAACTACTAATGCAATACTTGGTTTGTTGTGAACAACATATTGTATCTTTCCAATCATAGACCTATACAAGGCTTGATTCACTTCAGGTGTATCGTCATTATTTGATAGTTTTTGTCTAGTAGCCATAGGTGTACTAACTGGTCTAGAGTCCTTCATGCCAAAGGTTTTGAGTATCTCCTTGATATACTTAGATTGTATAATGTAGATACCTTTCTCCATCTAATAAAATTGCAAACCAACAAAGAATTTCATCTCTCCAAACATAGACATCTCAAATTTAGTTTGCATCTCATTTGCAAATGTTTGGCATAGGGAATCTTGTCCTCCAAATATGATATCATCAACAAATAGAATGAAATATTTATCACCATAATAACTTTTCACACCAATAGGTCCACAAAGGTCAATATGAACCAATTCCAAAATATCATCAGAATTATGTGTCTTGCTCTTGAAACTAGACTTTGTCATTTTTCCCAATTGACATTATTTACACATCACATTATCGGGTTTCTTCAATCTTGGTAAACCTCTAACTCTTTTCATCTTACTAATGCTTACCAAATTATCAAAGTTCACATGACACAACCTCTTATGCTATAACCATACATAATCAAATTGTGCAAACAAACATGTTTCTTCAGATAGGTCTAGATAGAACAAATTACCTCTTGTCTACTCTCGTCTTCTAATTACTTCACCAATGGAATCAAATATCTTAGCCTTTTTATGATGAAAATCAACTCGATAACTAGAACAATTCAACTATGCAACACTCAATAAATTATAGTTAAGACCTTCAACCCAATAAGCATTGTCACATTTGATCTTATCAGTCAATCTTATTGATCATTTTCCCTTCACAAGACATGGTGCATCATTACCAAACTTAACACTACTACCTTTGTAATGATTTAAGGTTTCAAACTTTCTTTTATCACCAATCATGTGATGTGAGAAACCACTATCAATTATCCACCTATCACTTTTACTCACATATGAAATAAGTGCAGTTTTCTCATCTTCATCAAAATCATCTTTCATAGCAACATAAACAACATCTACATCATAATCATCAAACTTACTAGATTCACCGTCAGCTTCTTCTTCAACAATATAAAAAGACTTCTTACCTTTATCCTTGTAGTCCATTATCCAAAAGTAATCAACTTGTAGTCCACTATCCAAAAGTAATCAACTTGCAGAATATAAAGCTCTTAACAACATAACACATCAAATATCATTCACACAAGTATGACACTAATATTTAATGTGGAAACCTAATTTGGGAAAAACCACCAGTAAAATGCTACCAAATGTTTACACTTCTGAAGTGAATTTTGTGAGGAGCCAACCCTGTTAAAGGTTACAATACACACTATTAGGTGTGACCCTGTTAAAGGATTTAATCACCATGTTAGGAGTGGCCTTGTTGGAGGGCTTAAGAACATCCCATTAGAATGTCACCTTGATTAAAGGATTTACAAATGACTGTTAGGTCAACTTTGATTAAAGGATTTAGATTGATATAATGGTTAGAAAGTAACAATAGGTTCTAATCTGAAATATACAACTCACTATGCAAATATAGATCCAATAAGCTCATATGTTGATTTACTAATTGACCTTCATTGTCATCTCCATCTCTGATCTACTTGGAAATCCCTTCAAATAATCACCTCAACTCTGTTCAGCTCTTCACAACTCTTCTCATCCTTCTGCTTAGGTTTGCCAATCAATATTATCAACTTCTTCCTCTCTCCTATCATAACCTACAACTAGGTCATCCTTATACCTCCTTGATTAGGTAGCTTAATCTTTTGCCTCTTAATCATCTCTATAGGTCTTAGGTTTATGCCAAATTCATCGAATCCTTCTAACATTTAGTTCTCCTTCTCCTTCTAGATACTTCTCAAAACTTCTCCTTGAATCCATAAGAAAATGGTTTACTATGCATTAAATGCTCCAAGTCATTCATCCTTATCTTCAACACATTTTACATATCCCAAGAATTCAACTATGTTAGATGGAAATCTCAATTCCTTCACAAACTATAAATTACTGACACTCGATCAATACTGTGTTCTTTTGCTCGGTCATCACTAGATAACTTGGTCCTCGCTAAACTTGTGCTTCTCAACAATCATTGTCTTTGTTCGGTTAATTATCTGATACTCAGAAATTACTGATGCTCGGTCAACACTAAAATTTTCTCAACTTATACTGGTGCTCGGTCAACACTAGCATCACTCGGCTTACACTAAAGTTTCTTTATCTTCTTCTCTTTTTCTCGGTTAAGCCTATGATTTTAGACTTTCTTTCCTCATTTATTCAAAGCTTCAAAAAAATTGACTTAAATCCACTTAGTGTTATAGATAAATAACACATTACCTTGCCAATGTGCCAACTAATTAGGTACCCATTGTAGTTTCTCATAACTCAACCTTTCCACTAGGTCTTCTTGTTATCTCTTCTTTTCAAATCCTCTTCATCAATCAAATGATATGGTACTCTACTAGATAGAAACTATCTCACCAATTAAGGTTTGACAACCATTGTTTCAATTGTAGTTTCCAACAACACCTTCTAATAAATTTTTAGTCTCCTTGAATATTCAGATATTCCTTTTTTCCCCTAAACTCTAGATAACATGAGGGGGTATTTGACACCATAGTTGTCTCACCAGGAGATTATAGGAAGGGCTCCTCTATTCAAGTAAAAAATGTTGAACGTCACTATTTAAGACCCATGGTAGATCAATATTTTCCATCACAGTCTACTAGAGCTATCTAGCAAATTGACAATGTAAAAATAGGTGATGTATTGATTCTTCCTCTTTCTTATAGATAATGCATTTCTTGGGGAGTTAAAACCCTTTTTTGGCTAGGTTGTCCTGAGTTAGGATTTTGTTATGCATAGTTGTCCACCAGGGTAATTTTTAGTGGCGAATATTTGCCTTTTGGCAAATTCTGGGATTTGTTTTGCTAGAATTGGTGAATCGTGCAGAGTACACGGTGGCTCAAATCACCCAATCTTAACATGGTAAGGGGTAAATAATAATTTGAATCAGCATTAAGATTTTCCATTTGATGAGGTTGACCAATATATTCACCAAGGGTTATTAATTATGAATTGAATATAAAATTTAAATATAGCCAAATGGTCTATATTGTTATATTGACAATGACCTATTTTGCCAACTGTTTATTAATTATTATATTGACCACAACCTATTTCACCAACCATTTGTTAATTCCTACATTTAGCATTGAACAGGTCGGCACATTTTTGCCAAAAGCCCGAGAGTTTAAAAAAATGGAAATTTGAATCATGGATTGATATAAATTCAAATTAGATTTGTTAGTCTTGTAGTTTTTGTGTCTCGTTACAAAATTTTGGAGGGCCAAATTTACAAATAAAAATCTTGCAACAGTAAACAAAGGATTCAACATTTCAGAGAATTAGAATTTAGAGGAAGCAGGACCAAGGTAAGTCATTATTTGTTCACATTTCATAGTATTGCTATTAATTTCCTAGTGACTAGTGAGAGGTCAATATGTCGGACAAGGGTGACTATCCTGAGTATCCTCATGCTGCTGAAGGGATTGAGATGTCAGGGGAGGTTGAACTTGAGACTCATACTTCTCACCATTCTTAGGGTAGTGAAGACCAAGGAATTAGAAAGCTAGACAAGAGTAAGAATCCTGATCCTCAGGGCAGTGAAGGGTAGGGTAAGACTCCTCAGGGAAGTGAAGGGTCTGGGAGGCCATCAAAATGATCGAAACTTAAAGATACTACTATAAAAGCTTTCTTTGGAGTTGGCAATCTTTCTTCTCCATCAACTTCTGTAATTGCAAGTACAAAAGCCATTCATAGTAGCTCACTAGTACCACTACCACAAGCTGGGGTTCTCATTGAGTTAAATGAAAATCAAAATGCATCAAATGAGGATAACAATGGCTGCATGACAGAAGATGTTAAAGGGATACGCAGAACCATTTCGATGAAAATTCTAGCAATGAAGATAATAATGATGTTGGTAGGAAGAAAATAAAAATGGAAGTAAAAATGGGGTGGGAGTGGGAAATGACAAGAAATTTTAAGGTTGATTGTGTAGAAAAGTACTGGTTCATTGAACTAGTCCTAAACAATGATGAACAACCAACAAAATGTAGGTGTAAGATTTGTACCTAGAAAAATAAAAGAGAGAAGAAGTTGCAGCTAAAGCTTGACACTATAGAAAATCATATTGGTAAGGTTTATGAAAAATAAACCATAGACAAACAAGAAATATCAATAGTGAGATGGAAATCAAAGGAAGAATGTCTTCATGTTAAGTATGCCATAGAATATGAAGAGAATAACAAGAGAATGGCAACAATTGGTGGTAGTTGAAATGCAATCAAGGTTGGGTTCAAACATGCAACCAATGAAGAAAACCTGACAAAGACTGTTCAAATGAGTGTTATTTTTTCATATTCTATCCAGAGGGCATCCTATGAGAGACTTCTTAGAATATGGTAATTTATTATCCTCTTTTAGAGTTACTCAATATCCTATGTCACATTGGTCAACAAACATTGGATGGGAAATGACAAACTGTCTTTCTAGGGTGGAAAAGCAAAATTTATAGGAGAAAGTAAAACAATCCAAATTTATTTCATTATCCATAGATGAAGTTAGTGCAGTAGATAACACTTCTTGGGTCTATATACATGTGTATACATTAAAAGAACATGTCCACGAAGCTCATCTACTATGTGTTCATAAAATGAGGGGCAATTCAATAGTAGAAAAATTATATTTTGAAGTGAAGAATGCTTTGAATGAAGTTGCTAGTATGGATGATTTGACAATTGGCAAGAAGTTAATGTGTGTTGGAGCTGATGGAGCTGCAGTAATGCAAGGCCAAAGGAATGGTTCTTGTGCAAGATTACAAACTAGTATTGCACCTTACATGCTTGGCATACATTGCATGGCACATCGAATGAATTTAGCATATAAAATTGTAAGTGATTTTCCTACAGTGTCAAAATTTGAAGATCTAGTTCACGAGCTATACTCTTACTTCTGCAGAAGTCCTAAACGTTTTGTAGAATTTAAGATTTTTTCAGAGGGAGTAACACCAAGAAATAAGCTTCTCAAGGATGTTGAGACCAGATGGATCTCTTTGCATGGACCAGTAGAAAGAGTTCTAATATAATATCAATCCTTGATTGAACTAATATATGAGCAACACCTCACAATAGACAAAGCTCTTGATTTGTTACATAAGTTAAGTGATATAGAGACTCTATTAACTTTAGCTAGTCTTCTCCCCATTCTGGATTTAATGAACAAACTTGTTAAGAAAGCCCAAGATAGAACTATGTATATCCATGAGTATAGAAGTATACGTAGAATGCCATGCATTGCCCAGGATTCTCTATACTTAGATATGACAACAATTCAAAGCCCATTTTTTTCAAGTGGTAGACACTTACAGATTTGAATCCTGCTGAGATTTTTTTACAATTTAATGCAAAAAATGATTTATGTGTGTTTGTGAAAGGATATGAAATAACAATGCACCAATCTAAGACGGGCAAGTGAGGCAGACTACTTCCAGTTAAAAGGGTTGATTTTGACAGGATTGTTAAATCTATTAGTGATAATTTGAACGCAATTTCCTACCAAATTTCAAGTGAGATTTGTGAAAGATTCCCTCGAGAAGAAATTTTTGAAGCCATGGGTTGTGTGTTTCCTCATTTTTGGAAAAACATCAGAGATAAACAAACTGATGCACATATCTTTCATAAAAAAATGATGAATTGATCTGAGAGTTTTCAAAACATGCAAATTGCAATGGACAATGGACAACAAATTGAAGGAATTTTAGATTCAACTAATCTTAAAAAACAATGTAGACAATTTGCATCATGTATGAAATTACAGTTGAAAAACTTGGAGAATCCATTTGAACCTGGTGCAATAACCAAGCTTTGGAAAAGGATAGAGCAGAGTGAAGTATTGCGTGATTCAATATCAGAATATTTAGAACTTGATGATTTATGTCAAACAATGATATTGGGGTCGGTGGAAGATGAAAGAGTTTTCAGTGCATTGGGGTTTTTGAAATCAAAGATTGGAAACAAACTAGATAGAAATTTGGAAACTTTCTTGAGGTTGTTTGTAACTCAGTACAATGTTAGAGACTTTCCTTATGATAGGGCATTGGCAATTTGGAATTTCATGCGTGAAAGACGAGGGCTTTTGAACACTTCCAAACCTGGTGGTGCTACTGCTAGTTCTGAGACAAATGATGGATCTTGGTCCTAGACTTAGAATGAAGATGAAGAATTTTTTGATTTTGAATACCCAACTCGGAATGAAGAAGAAGCTCTTGCTACTCGTCAATTTTAGGAGCTGGATTCTATGTGGGATATAGAAGTAGCAGGTTGCTCACTGAGTGAGTGAAGTGATTTAGAATTAGCATTTGGTTGATAAGTATTTATGCACGGTATACTTATTATTGTACTTGTTTGACTTGAATATTGACAATTTGACTCATATTACAAGTAATAAGTATTGTTCATGATTTTTTTAATTTGAATTTTGATTTTTGAAGTATAATATTAATGTAGAATGTTCATGAAATTTGAATTATAATCATATAATGCCCTTTTTCCTCATTATAAAGTGTAACTGTAAATTGTAAAGTGTAAAATCCTTGGTCCTCAATGCGTCATAGTCATGCTGCCATGTTATTTCAAGAACTAAGATTCAAAACTTAAGTTGGCCTGGTTCCAAAGTTATGCAAATAGTTCATCTAACCCTGTCTCAACTTCGCTACATGCAAATTAGAGGCCTTTGGAACCCCTCTGAAGTTACGGTGACGGTCTTCTTAACATCTCCGCTCTCATATAACCTTGCAAAGTCCTGCACAAAGCCTTCTGCAACCTTTGAACTGTTTAATCTTTTAATTGATTAAAATTTCTGAAGTTACACCTATCTACCAAATGCTTCATCGCAACTTCATAATCGCCAACACTAACGACCAAAAAACCCTCACGAAGCTCCGCAAACCACTTGAACATTACTATTGTAGGTTTAGAACTGTTCATGACAAAGTGAAAAATATTAATCCGACCGTTGACACATGTCGCAGTCCATTCCTTCGTGCTTTCCACGTGGCATGCAACTAACTGTCACTTTCAACACCATTACACACTATCACTTTTAACTAACTGTCTCTTTAATTTTGAAGTTACGCATGCCATTAGTTGGGAGTCCCTCAGATGTTTGGAACCCATCACCATCCTAACCACTTAACCGTTGAGAGGTTACGAAATAACCCAACGTTACTTTAGAACATTGCCGATGGTCAAAGCTTCCTAATTTCCTAGAAATTGTTAATTTATTATTTTTTATACTCATTAGTCATTCCTAATTTCCTAATACTAAGAATTTACTTAATTCCTTAATTCCTTGAATCAAAAGCATTTACTTAATTCCTAAATTCCTAATTTCATAAAAGAAAATATTAATATAATAATATGACATTATACTTTCAATTTTAAACAAATTACAATTGTGATCTTGAGGTCTTTACAAAATTACACAGGCACATAAAATTACAAAATATCCTTGTATTAACTTCCTTGAAATTTATACATTAATGATCAAGATTCAATGATCATAGTACCATAGACTTCTATAAGAAAATTACAAAATATCCTTGTATTAACTTCCTTGAGATTTATACATCAAATTCAATGATCAATGATCATAGTACCAGAGACTTCTATCAGAAAATTACAAAATATCCTTGTATAATTGTATTAACTTCCTTGAAATTTATACATCAATGCCAATGATCAATGATCATAGTACCAGAGACTTCTAGCAAAAAATAAAAACTAACATTGGAAAACAAGTTTGGAAACAGTTATAAGAGTGACAACTGCCAGCTTAGATTCTTCAGAATCAATCTTGGTTTGCACCAAAGGTGCATCCATAGTAGGTGAACCGCAAAGATAAGATACCCTATTTGAATTAAATGACATCCCTCTATTGGCTCTTCATCTAATACCAGAATTGTCTCAACTACTTCCATCATCCATGTCAATGTGGCAAGGCTTGAATCTCTCCAATGTTTTCCCACACCACAATTTCCCTCTTTGATGACCAAGTTATCGCTCTAACTATGTCCAAGTCTTCAAGGCATTTATTCCACTTGGCATCCATTATGGCTCGAGATTCAACAACAAACTTATTCATGTTAATCTCCTGCTTGTACAATTCATCCACAACTTCATAAAAAGTTGAAATGTCAGCATCACCAACAAAATAAGAAGCCACCTTACTAGCATCCAAAATTTGGTTGAAAAAATCAACCCACTCCTGCTAGTCCTTCAAGTGTCCCTTTGTGTCCACAATAGCAAGGATATATCCTTCAGACTCCTTAGCAAAAACCTTTAGCTTTGCCTGAATGTTTTGTAACTTGCCAATGAAAAATGCATACAAATCCTTTATTAATAACACCATTTCCTTAACATCAATTATTTTGTTAGGGAACTCCATTTTTTTTCCCCATTAGTAAAATTAACCTATCAAATAATTGTAAGCATGGGCCCCAAGTATAAAATAATGGGGTTAGTACAGACAAGGCATTAGAACATTGATATTCTGACCCCTACAAAGAAATGAAAGTACTATGAATGATTTGAGATTTCCCTTTTAAAATATTTACTCTACGCAATAGCACCTTCTTCAAAGTCTCTTTTTTAGCAATTCTAGTATCAACATGCTGATCAACATCCATTATTATCTTTTATGTTGCAAGTTTTGGAGCTAAGCCCCCCTCATACTCTATTTGGACCCCAGTATCATAGACATTTGTAAATGCCTTGGACTGATTTTTTAGACTATTTATTTCATCTTTTAGCTCCTTCATAGTCTTATCCATGAGAAAATTATTCTTTAGTTCCTCTTCAAAAAAATTTCTAGTTGACACATAATCTCTGAATGTCCTGGCTAGCCTATTCTCTAAGTCCTCAACCACCACTTTATTCATGGAGGATGCATGATGTAGGAGATTTTCTATCTCTGATCTTGTAGTTTCCTGCAACCTCCATATTAATTGGCTACTTTGTGTTGTGTCTTGGATGTCAACCAATTTGGGTTTATTAGATTCTGGGGCCACACACCATACTGCTAGTGTCTTAGTGTCCATATTGAATCCAGAACCCCTTTGTAGTCCATTAGGGCCAAAAGCTTCATAAGCTACAACTTTATCTTGCCTCTTAATTTGGTCAATTAAGAATGAGGACTCCAAGTCCCATCCATGGATCAGCAACATGCTACTTCTCTTCACAAGATCTCTTGCCTCCTCTATAGTTAATATTTCACTGTTGGGATCATAGGCCTGTAATTTTTCAATTATTTCAACAATCTTTTCCTATGATTCCCCTGGTTTCAAAGGTAGTGTTAATTCATTCTACTTAACTCTAAAGAGACAACTTTTAAACTCATCGGACTTGATGAATTCATCATCATCTATAAACTCTTTAGCTTGGATGACTCTGTCATCCAATCTAGCTGCAGCCAATTCTAACTCATCTAGGGCCTTTTCTCCCTCATCTTCTTGTGATGTCAAAAATTATTGTCTTAAGTCAACAAAGTAATGGCTATTACCTGGTAGCATTTGTAATGCCTTTTGCCTTGCCTTTTGTGGTACATTCATCAACTTTTATTTCTTTGATGGCCCCTACTCAGATGTGGATGGATCAACTTGTTATGTTTCCACCACAAACACCACATCAAGTTCAACTTCCTTAGGGTTTATTCTGTCCTCCTCCTTCTCCTCAGGGATGTTTGGAAATTCAGACATAATATCTTCATAATTCTCTATACACATGTCAATTCTTAGCATGTATTTGAGATTGAGAAAGAAATCGGGGAAGGTAGGGTCTGCCTTTTTCAATTATTCCTCTACCCTTACAATATTTTTCCATTTACGACTTCTCTCGTCACATATATCTTGACTATGCACATTTCTAATAACATCCTCATCTGCCATAGGCTGATTTAGAGACAAATTATGATTCCTCATTTCTCTCAATGCTCCTATAACAAAGTCTTCGGGGTCATACATCCTTGCATTAGCATAGGGCAATCTGAATTGTCTCAAGAATTCATGGATTTTGTCCACAAAATCTTTACCTATAGAGAAATCCCCTACTTGGAACCTCCTTACCAGAAAGGTTCCCTTATGTCTTTTAGGGCCTAAGTGTTCTCTATCTAGCATGATAAGTTGCCACAAGAATTGTATTATTGCCAATCTTTCTGGGACATATTTTGGCAGTATGTGTGGAGGTTGAGGGCAAGCATACACTCTCATAACATAAAAATTCTTTAAAAAAAACACATCACCCCAATTGTGCTTGATTTTATTGTCAATTTGAAATGCAAAGGGTCTAAGAAATTTTCTAACAATTAAAGGAAATCTATCCCTCACAATACCTAACATGTTCATTATTGGATCCACAAAATCATATAAAAAGTAGTGGAATTAGAGAAATAGTTACTTGTATCCCATAACCTGGTCTAGAGTTGAAGCGAAATAGTTCCTCCTTCATTCTCAGTCTCATTGATGAACTTTGGGTTGATGTAGCCAATATTTCAATAGAGGATCAGGTGCATCAACATGGAGTAGTGATTGAACTTGAAGCTTTTCAAATCTATCTTTGCATTCATCAACTCAATATGCATTACATTAATTATGTGCCCCACATAATCAAACTCCTTGTTGGTGTATAGGTCCTGAACATCTATAGCCATGACATAAATGTTAGGAGTCACTGTCAAACCTCCATTTATTCCAATAACTTTGTGTAGACCGTAGATGGTATTCTAGAAATAGGGAAAGAAAAGCTCAATATCAAATGAATCTGCAACCTTCTTCAGCAACAACCCTGCCTCTTTCTTTTCTCTAGGAATATGCTTCCTCATAACCCTTCCAGTGTAGTAACTTTTCTATCTATTAAACAAGGCCTCCTCTTCTACTAGGTCAATATCCATGCTCATAGGTCCCTGAAAGTCAAAATATTGAATAAAAGTTTCCCTGTCTAACATGCAGAGTATAGACTTGTCCTGCTTGTGGAAAGCTTGTGTCACTAGATTGTATGCTTGAATTAGTGCTTTCACGAGGTCTACATCCAAAAATACCTCAAGTACTATCAACTTTCCCAAGTTCTTGTCCCGTGGGTTTGAAATAGGAGGGCCTCTCAATCTATTGTTATAGAAATACATGAAGATCTCATACCTAGTTATGCTTGCGTAGACAACATCCCTGTAGAATGCATAAGGGTCCCTCCATTCATAAGTGTTAGCTGATTGCAAATTTGAGGATCTGGGCAATAGTTTCATCCATTCTTCAGCGTATATGTTTGGCCTCTTTGTTCTTGAATGCACACTCTTTGCCAATACTACAACCTCAGGAGATCCTTTTTCTACCGTTCTTTATGTATACTAAACTCTAAGCAGTAAGATCCTTTTCTGCACTTAAAGGTTTCAACTCTTTGTTTCTCTTTGATTCTAAAAATTATGGATGCTCTGTGAAGTGTGAACTATCTTTAATAACTAATAAGCAACTCACAACCAACCACCAAGCCACCTAATCTATTAAAAATTAAAATCCCATCAAGCGCACATGCATGAAATTAGTAATTACCTTTTTTAGAAAAGTGTCACTATCAACTGTCACTTCTAGCATAGATTTGGCGGCGATCCGAGAGAAAATAATTGGCATGTTGTCAAAGTTATGCTAATGGTACATCTAACCCTAGGTCCCTATCTCAACTTTTCTACCTGCAAATCAAGGGCCTTGGTCCTTGGCCCTTTGAATTTGAAATCCTAAAACTTTGAGACTTGTGAAGTCATGCAACACATTTTCAGAACTTCGGGACTGTTAAATTGACTAGGGAAAATAAACCTTGAGATGTTATGACACAGCCTGGCATGACTTTAGATGTCATTCCTGAGTCTTGACACTTGTACTTCATAACCACCATCACAAACGGCCAAGAAACCCTAGCGCAGCTCTGCAAACATTCCATTCTTCGGCACTTTCCACGTGGCATGCAACTTACTCTCACTTTTCAACACCTTTTGAAGTTAGACATGCAGTTAGTTGGGACTTTGGAACCCATAACCATCATAACAACTTAACCATTGAGAAGTTACGAAACAACCAAGCGTAACTTCAGAAGTGGAACCCATCACCATCATAATAAATTAACTATTGAGAAGTTACAAAACAACTAGGTGTAACTTCGGAGCTTGGAGTGGGTTACTTACAAGTTACTACTAGTCAATTTCAAGAATAAGGAGGTGGGAGTGGGTTCCAAATTTCCAAGTTCCATGCGGGATGTAGATTTTAGAAGCGTCAAACTTCTCATTTAGTCAGTGAAGTCATGATTTAGCATTCTAATTTAGTTAATAGGTATTTATAATTTTATACATAATCACAGTCCACAGATACTTCAAAGTTCAAGTCAATTAATAATTACAATTTACATATTTTTCAATTTATAAAACTATTTTTTAATTTCATGATTGACATAGCATGTTACTGTATTGACTATTGAAATTTGAAGTATAAGAAAATAACACATAAAACACTATTTGAAAAAGAGTCTTCTCATATGTATTACTATTAATTTAAAAAATGATACTCATACATTTAAATTTTTAGTTTTTCTATATTTCTACTATACATAATACTGGTAATTGAACGGTTGTGGTTTCCCCAGAAGGAGAAGCGACAAGCTTCCAACTGTTTCCAAAACAAAAATGAAAAGTAGATTCGTATTTACAATTACAAGTAACAAAAATTATCCTAAGATCATTTCAGAGGAAATTAGAAAATCCTAGTCTGACTCCTATATATCCTAATACTAATAGTAATTTGTTAATATGTTATAGTATCCACAAAGAAAAAAAATCAGTCGATGCGTAGATCAGAAAATAATCGGATCATCTCCTCCTAGAACCCCTCCTAGTCGAAGCCATGATTATAAAAAATGGCGCGCATCTCTGCCTTGTCATGTTCTACTTCGAGTTGAAACATGTTGCTTTGGTATCTGATGTAATTGGTAGCATGATCCCATGCTGCAGACATAAGATGATTGAGGACATCCTGTTGAATCTCCTCCTCCATATCCAAATTTGGTTGGATAACAGGTTCTGAGTTCTCATTTGATGACCCCTCAACTACTGGAAGACCCATTCTGTCATCCATGTTGGTTTCCTTTTCTTTCGACTTGCAGATTTACACTATGACTGACAACTAATGTCACTAACTCTATCACCACTCCAAACTCTGCAAGAAAAAGGGCCAATTAACAAGGATCAACAAGGATCCTCCTACACTTTGAGCCTAATGCTCAGGTGGGTGTACCCTTGACTCACTTCTTGAAAGGAGTCTCCAAAATATTACACATTCATGCCCTTTACAAAATGATTCGAGGATTTTATCACTTATATTTGTTTGATTGATGATGGAAAAAATGCCTCCTGATAATGGACCAGTGTCTCCTCCTAGGGCACAGAGTCACAATACAACATATATCACTGAAAATATAACTCCAACACACCCAAATTAGAATAAGTGCTTTGTCTATTATTCCTCTCCAACCTCACACTTAGACATCAGATTCTCATTCAACCATGGATTCTCTGAAACTACTTTTAAGGATTTAATCCTGACTTTGGCAAGACCTCAAAGGTAATTTCACAATATACTTTGTATACCATACATTAACTCAATTTGTGACATTAATATATAAGAATGCAGGATCAGAATAAGAAGACATACATAAGTCTGAGACTGGGATTCAAATGTATTTTCATTAAAACTTGCAGAGTCAATACATTGCAAAATAACAAAATGCTAAGGAAAACAAACCCTAAGCCCAAGCTCTCATTACTCAATTTTTGAAAGTGACCATCAACAACCTTTTACATACAACGAACATCAATATATAGTCACTAGCTACCTTGGAATCCTTTGGAAAGGATGTAACAAGCTTTGGATAGCCAGGACAGAATTAGGGTTTTAACCACCTTACCAACCGGATTCAATAAAAAATTTACTGTAGGGGAGGAAAACAAGAAATCACGAGTAAATCAAATCCAAAAATGATCTTCATTAATGGCACTATCCCTGACTGGTATGCAAGAGACCAAAAACCCATCAAGTAGACCCACTATAACACTTAACACAACACAACCTGAATGGTCTTACTGTACCAGTGAGTGCAAAATCATATCATGTAGATCAGTTGCCAAAACATTAAAATTTAAGTCCTTCTGTCGCTGAGAAATTCTTAAAATACTTGAATTTAGGACAACGGTTAATTAGCCAGTTTAAAACACGGTCGTTGATGCATTCCTTCCCGATACATCGCGTGGTTCACAAAATTTGACAAAACGGTCAACCGGGCCCAGGGCCACATCAACCTCCTCGTAGCCAATAGAAATTGAGCACGTTAGCTGTATGTGGCACAAACCCACCACCTCGTCAGCTTATGGCTTTGGAAGGAATCAATGGTCATCGCATGATCGCAAAGAGGAAAAACTTGCCTCACGATCATAAGACAACTGTCGATTATGACTTAAACTTTAGCTTCTTTGAAAAGCCTTTTGAAACTAGGCCCACCAAGACATTTGTAATACGATCGTGACAACGTGGTTGAGAAATGTTGAGGTCAGCATGTGAAATGCAAAAAACATCCAGGGTTTTTATGCTTATACATTTTTATGAATCCCTACGACACAAAACAAACTATTTCTTGCAGACCTTGAAACTTGAATATCCTCCTGGTTGTGACTGTTCAAGGCATGCGCTCTTAACCAGATCTTGGAAACATAATGAACTATCATATGCTAAGGGCACAACCCATGAAACATCAAAAATTTAGCTCGCAAGTTAAAACTGTCACATCTAGGGCAGGGCAGTTCACTTGGATTTTTACATATTAGACCATGCGCCTTGGACTAGAGCATGGTGACATGGAAAACACTACATGGCTAAGGGCGCAAGTGATGAAACCTTATAAAACTTTGGCACACACCAAAACTGTGACCACAAGTATGGCGGGACAACTTCTAGAAAATTGCAAGGATAAGATCAATTTCATAGGATTTTTATATTGACGGGAAATTGGTCTAACAATCCAAATTTAGAAATTTAGAAAGTGCCCCGTGTTCTGCAATTCCACTATTGAGGAGTATATAAAGAAATTAATCACCAACTTGCTAGCCGCAATAAATTTTGAAGGAATGTTTCACGTAAGGTGGCTTGCCTCAAAAAAGGAAATTAATGAATATCGATAAAGAAAAATTGCACACTTGTATCCTACGTATCTTGACTCCGAAGTCAAAAAGAAAAATAATGAATGCTGATGAATCACAGCTCATATCCCGTACAAATTATCCTTTTTAATGTCTAATCAAAATCTTGGCTTGGATTATGTACTACTGAAGTTACGCAGACTGCTAGTGTGACCTCAGAACCACCATATCCTAGCTGTAATTTTAAATTTTAATTTGGCAACTTGGCAGCCGCATTAAATTTTGAAGGAATGTTTCACGTAAGGTGACTTAGCTCCGAAAATAAAAATAATGAATGTTGACGAATCACAACTCATATCTCCTACAAATTATCCTTTTTAATGTCTAATCAAAATCTTCGCGTGGATTATGTACACTACTGAATAATTTAAAATTGTTGATAAATCTCATTAATTGCACTTCATTATTCAATGTCATTGTAACTTCGCAGTGAAGTTACATAGACTGACAGCGTGACCTCAGAACCCCCATATCCTAGCTGGGATTATAACTTTTGAAGTCATGCACGCTATCAACTTGTTCTTTGCGTATCTTCATGGCCTTCAACTCCAAACTACCAACATAACCGCCAAAGTCACGCACGCTGTCAACCTAACCATTACATATCTTCAAAACTATTAGCATCAACCCTCCTTTTAGCGTGCTAAAGCTACGCACACTATCACCAGTCACCACAAACTGACCTCAGGCGTGACCTTTGTGTATCTTCGTAACCGTCAACATTGACCTTCAATTTAGCCTACCGAAGCTACACAAACTTTCAACCACAAACTTACTTGACCTTTGCATATCTTCGTGGCCTACAACTCTAAACCACCAACATAACAACCGAAGTCATGCACACCATCAACATGACCATTGCGTATCTTCGTAACCGTCAGCATCAACCCTCCTTTAGCTTGCTGAAGCTACGCAAAATGTCACCACAAACTGGTCATCAGTAAATGACACGTAGCACCCAACTTGTCTTCGTCTGCATACTCGGTTTAGCTCTATGCGCATGTGTGGTCAAGTTTTGGTCTTAGTCCTATCACTATGTTTTGAATATTCGCCAATATATATATATATAGATATATATATATATATAGATATATATATATATATAGATATATATATATATATATATAGATAGATATATATATATATATATATATATATATATATATATATAGATATATATATATATATAGATATATATATATATATATAGATATATATATATATATATATATATATATATATATATATATATATATATATATATATCTATATATATATCTATATATATATATCTATATATATCTATATATATATATATATATATATATATATATATATATATATATATATATATATATCTATATATATATATTATACTATAAATACTATTTTTTATTCGCCAAGATTTTCCATATAGTTTCAAGGAGCATGAATGATTTGCCAATTGAGATTATTATATTTTCTTTGTAAATTGAATTTGTTCGTCAATAAAATTAATATTTTCCTCTGTAGTTTTCCATATTTTGCCAATTTTTTACACCATTTTTGAAGGGGGGGTTTCTTAAAGATTACCCTGGCCATGAACAACATATTGTAGCTTTCCAATCATAGGCCTATACAAGGTTTGATTCACTTCAGTTGTATCATCATTCTTTGATAGTTTGGAGCCCGCAAATAGTTAATGTTTCACTGTTAGGAACTAATTGTAGGTTCCAAACTTTTCTCTAGCAATCCAAGGCACTTTCATACATTGATAGTAGTTTGTAAGATGATTTAACAGAGAAACCACCTTTATGGTCTTTTAAGCCCCCCAAAAATTATCCTCCCTATGGAATGTAGGGAGCATGTCCTTGCATATATTTCTTTGAATTTTAGTAGCTTTCTAGATCAAGTCAAGTTCGTTATGGTACAACAATGTGTTAGATCTTTCCATCTTAGTAATGTTGTTATATAATCAATAACTTGTAAATTGAAAGTTTTTTTAAGCTCTCCATAAAATTACTATACTTTAAGTTATCTACTAGGGCCTTTTCGCCACCTAAATATCCTCCCAGAACCTAATTTTTTTCCCATTTTAGACCATCCTTTATGATACTTTGACATTTGAGGGTATTGTTCCATATTTTTAACCCTGAGGAGTAGCCATTTGAGGAAAGGATTATATTATAAAATTTATTAAAGCTAAGGTATTTGGCTCTCATAAAGTTGCACTAGTGCACCTTTTCAAGGGCTAGTTTTCATGCCATCTTTGCAGTTAGGGCTTTATTGAGAACTGATAGTTTCCTTATTCCAAGCCCACTTTGGTATTTTGGCTTACAAAAAATATCCTAGTTACTCAATGTCAATATCTTATTTTCTTCCACTCCTATCCAAAGAAAGGTTATTTGAATTATTTCAAGTTTCTCTACCATGTTGTCAAAAATTTTATAAAGGGAAAGGAAGTAAATAGGGACACTCTGTAGTGAGGAAACAAGGAGCTGTAGTTTTCTAACACTACTTAACAACTTGCCTTTCCGACCATCCAATTTCTTCTACATTCTCTCTAGTATAGTTTTTAGAAAGGAAGGAGTGACATCCTTGACAACAAGTGGGAGACCAAGGTAAGTGCCTAGCAAAGCAGTACATTGATATCCTAAAATATTTTTTATTTTATTTTGAAAGTATTCCTTTGTTTTAAAGAAACAAATGGTACTTTTCTCATAATTAATATGTTGACTTGAAACCCTAGCACAATTCTGTTAGGAATAACAGTCCACAATACAACTGAGAGTGGGGGGTGAATCATTTGTATAATAGATTATTAAACTTTAAACTTTGAGTAGCAGCAATATCATATCCAATGAACACAATGAATGCCAACCCAATAACACAATATTTTGGTCTTGGGGAAACCCCGTTAAAGATAAAAAAACCTGATGGGAATTAGCACCCACAAATGATGTACTGAGAGTATAGTATCCTTGTTAGAAGATCTATCCCTGTTAGGAGCTTATTGAATCATTACAGTACATAGTCCATGTTAGAGGACAAACCCTGTTAGGAGTCAAGAAAGAAGGGTGGGCTCACTGCCCAAAGAAGGTTAAATCCACCTTCAAAACTCACTATTCAAAACAAGTGTATATGAAGACATACACAATATTTTGAACTGTCTAACTTCAACTATCTTTTCTTGATCAATTCCAATGAAGTTCACCAATATATCTCTGCTCTACATTCAACAAACACAAGCTCACAGCTTCGTACAATCCTCTTTACATCACATTCATTCTCACCATATCTTTTCCAAAGAAAAGATCTTACATATATACCCTATTACATTCTACATGATCAGGTCGACCAATTAGGCTTTCCTATTTACATAAACTCTTTCTAAGATACACATGGTACCTAAAACAAGTATACAATGAGTCTATTACAACAATTAAGGACAGACATCCTTAATTTACATTTGCAAAACAAACTGCATGCTACACTTCTTAAGTCGGCTCCCAAATAAGTCTTCTCTAGATCACATGCCACAGCTGACATCATCCAACATTCTGTACCTTGCACTAACCAACAAACATCCTTCAGTGCCTTGTCTTTCATCTCTCAAACTCGCATGTACCGAATCCATATCTTCTGTAAGATATACCAAAAATACAGAGACTCACTCTGTCAGCTTTCACTATTTATGTCCAATGACTAGTCTTCACCCAAAAAAGTGTAACTCTCTCAATATGGAACATTACATGATGCGGTCTTGGATATAAGATCACAACATCTTCCTGTAATCTCATCTATCTTCGTACATTCTAAAACATCCGTACAATGTCTGTACACTGTCATAATCAGCCTGTACTCTCCACAGAGACATATGTTGACATCAGTGACAAACCACGAATGACAACAGTATGAATGCCCATTCAGTAACGTAGTGATTAAAAATATTAAATGTATCAATCACCACCCCATGCATTAGCAATATCCAACAATTTCAACATAAAGGTCTTCCATTCCCTAGCTTCCACAACTAAGGATTCACCAAATAGAATAGTATTGTCAACAAACTACTGCAAAACAAAGGGAGGTAGAGTAATGACAACTTTAACCCCTTGTAACTTCCTGGAATTGATTATGTTTAGAAATTTCTTACCTAGGCCTTTAGAAAACATAATAATTAGATAAGGTGAAAATGGTCACCTTGTCTAATCCCCCTATCCACCTTAATGAAACCCATGGGGACTCCATTTACTAAGATTAAAAAATGGACAATTTGTACACATTCCCTTATTAGATTAATGAGTTCCTCATTGAATCTTAGTCTTGCAATAACTCCACAAAGAAAATCCCATCTAACTCTATCATATGCCTTTGATATGTCAAGTTTGAGAACCATACGTGACATACAACACTTCTCCATAGAGTGGATAATCTCATGTGTGGAGACCGTTGCATCTAGAATTATTTGTCTTCCAGTGAAAAAGCCTATTTGGTTACAATTGATGAAGTTGTCCAAAAAAGATTTAATCTGGCTCACCAACAACTTAGAGAACACCTTGTAAATAGTGTTGCAATAAGCCTAAAATCAATCATCTTTTTAGGCTCCTATATTTTGGGAACAAGAGAAATGAAAGTATTATTTAATTTTTGGAGTAGCTTGGACATGTCCTAAAAAATTCTATAGAAGCCATTGAAACATCATAGCTCACAATGTCCAAGAATTCCTAGAAGAAAGTAGGGGGAAAGTCATGCGGGTCAAGGGATTTTTAGGAACCCATAGGAAAGCCATCATATTTTGTATTACTTTCTAGTTTAGAACTTATCTCATTTTTCTTGGTGAATATGTCTTCAAAAGTAGAATTATTCCAACCTTTAACCTATTTTCTTATAAAATCTAGCTTATGAGGAACTTTATACATGATCGACCTTGGAATGGGGGTGTTCCACCAGCTATCGATACATGCTTTAAAATCTAGGTGTGAAGCCCACATGATCTCATATCAGAATGGGAGAGGGCCACATAGAGTTCTATGAAATAAATTTAAAAGTATAGGGTTATGGCCCAAGACAATTATTTGGATGAACTTAAGAGAAGCATTACAACCAATATCCCACTTAGATGAAACAAAAAAAAATTCTAATTCAACCTAGATAAGATGGTCACCTTTCCTATTATTTGACCAAGTAAATAGATGTCCCAACAGATCCATATCAAAATTTCCAGTCTTACAGATAAAATCTAATAGATAGTGTTGTTAGAGTAGTCTATAGTCTATAAAGCCTCACATCTTCTTAGAGGGTAAAAATGGAGAGTTGAAATCACCATCCACCATCCATAAAAAATTCAAGTCATCAAGGATAAAAGAGGAAATCTCAACCCAAATAACCTTCCTATCAGAGTGGGTATTAGGAGCATAAACATTAAAAAGATCCCAAACACAATTCCCTAGGGTGAAGGTCACCACAAGGAAGTTATGGTAGAAAACAAAGACATCACCTTTGATTTTATTTTGGTTCCACATCATTACCATGCCCCCTAAATCTCCAATAACTTCATTGATATAGAAGGGAGAGCATGACCAAATTTTGTTAATTAGTAATCTTAGAGAAGGTCTTGGTAGTCATTTTTCACTTTTTGGAGTAAAAGAACGTCAATTTTTAACTTCACTCAATACAATTTTTCAAAGCATATTTCTTTTGATGATTGTTTAGTCCTCTAATGTTCCATGAAAGGA
Source organism: Chamaecyparis obtusa (assembly GCA_027943335.1). Taxonomy (NCBI): domain Eukaryota; kingdom Viridiplantae; phylum Streptophyta; class Pinopsida; order Cupressales; family Cupressaceae; genus Chamaecyparis; species Chamaecyparis obtusa. The sequence continues at coordinate 716,372 of BSBK01003472.1, read as the reverse complement.
ACTTTGTTTCTTTTTTTTTGTGTTAGCATCTAGGGTCAATTGCCTTCCATTGATAATTTCCCTAGAAATCTCCATTGTCCTCATTAATCTTACTGAAGGTTGTCTTGCATTGCTTTCATATCCTACATCCACCTTCTTAGCTCGAGTCTTCTTATTTTGTGTTAACCATTCTTCTTCATAAATGTTCCCCACACTAGTCAAAGTGCCGGGTGAGAGATATGCTTTTTTAGCCTCTAGAATGATAATAAAATTCTTAGTTATAACAACATCAACATCACAATTAGGTGAAATGTGTTTTGTTGTTGGAATTATAACATAGGAGGTAATAACTCCTTAAATTTGAACATCCTCTTTCTGGGTATGAACTATATTTTTCACTTCAAGCACCAGGGGGTGGGATACACTCCTATCCTCCAACGAGACACTAGAAACTTGTATTCCTACTGAATTATTTGAAGGGGGAATCCCCTTATCCATGGAACCCATTTTAGAATCAATTCTAGCAGTTGACTTCTTCATTGAGTCTATTTCCACTTGATCTTCACCTATTTGGGCTTCCCTCTCACCAATCTCGATATGAGGAGAGGGGGGTCAATCAATCACACTAGGTTGAAACTAGCCTTCCTTAGGAGTGGAGACAATTTCTCCTTCCTCCAATGTACTAGTCCTTATTGGTGTTATATCATCCTTTAGAGTCATTGTACCATTTTGAGCTGAAGTAGGCTCCAACAAAGGGGAGCTATTAGGTGACTTTAAAAGGTTCAATAGACCATCCATAAAGGGATAATCATCAACTCTCGAGGAGTCTCCAACCTCCTATCAGGCCTCCACAATGAGTGGAGGGGAGGAGGTTTTTTTTTTTTAACTTAGGCTCCTTAGTCGTAGAATCTTTGCAATCAACAATTACGTGACCCGATTTAGAGCACCTTTGGTAATATAAACAGTTGCATTTTCATAAACCAATGCTCGAGCCCACTTTCCCCATTTGGATTGTAGGGTAATAAAGTTAGGAAGAGTCTTATTACTTGTAGCATTAACACAAAATCAAGAAAATACTAACTTGAATCCCACTGAGTCACCACATTAGAGGTTACATAGTGCCCAAAGGTGTTTCCCACCCATTTGAAGATTTTCTCATCCTAGAATTCAAGTGAAAGACCAGGAATACAAACTCAAATCAGAGTCATCCTATTGAGATCAATCATTGGGTCAAGACTCAATTTCCATCTACATAGAGCCAAATAATGCTTCTCATACACCTGGGAGTCAAATAAAATCTATAACAGGTCCTCTTCTGTCGTAAATTTAAACAACAAACGGCTTTCAGGCATAACACTAGTAGAGACACTACCCTTCAATTTCCATCTAGTCACTACCCATCTTCTAACCATGTCTATTGTTGGCCTAAAATAGAAGAACTTACCAACCAATCCATTGCTCATAGAAGAAACAATTTTGTCCATAATCACATCTACTAGCCAAATTTTCGTTCCTCCTCTTTTCTAACATATTCCAACATGATATTGCGGGCTTCATTCCAATGGGTCCCATTGACTAGCATGTATTTCCACTTATTTTTTGGGGGCTTTCCTTTGTCTTTCTCACCCTCATGATTGCTCAAGGGATCCCCAATAAGCCTGTTTGGAGTTGTAAAAGATTCAACATAATCCCCATGCAAAGATGTAGAATTCGTAATAGGGGCCCCAGAGGGCACTTCTCCAATGTTAGGAGGGTTAGGTGTTTTTAAATTTTGTTGGGCGAGAGTTGTAGAGATAAAATTTGCAAATATATAGATCACAGATCTCTACTCCATGTTACTTGTTAAGGATTAACAATATTTATAAACAACAATAAGAAATTGTTGGATGACAAGAGTTGTGTACTTTTTCCACAAATGACATGTTATCCTCCCAAAATTCTTAACATTTAATTATTACCATTAATCATAATATATTACCATAATTAGCATCAACTAACTAAATATACAAATATGTATTAATAATTATTTATCATACTTAATACTTCATAAGATTCAGATAACATTATAAAATATAATAAAATAAGATTGTAAACATAGATTAAAGTACAATATATCATGAAATCAATAAACAATGTATAAACCCATCAATGATAATTGTCATACTCTTGATTCGTGACAAGATTCCTATTAACTCACACACAATTGCACTTTCTTTCACAATTAATTTCATAAACTTCTCCCTACTTCAATTCACCATTTTACTCTAAAACTATAAATTGTTAAAATGTCATATAACATCTCAATCTCAATCCGTATATTGTATTTGGTGACAAATATTGAGAACCAAACAATTAAAATTGTAGGAAAATCTAAAGAAGCCACATTGAATGAGATTTGATGGATGAGACCCATTACAATAAACACATCTGAGCCAATGAAGACAAGATTAAGGACTCGCAATTATTTGTATAGAAATGATACACGCTTTTGTTTTTCTCTATTTTTCTCTATGCGTGTATCTATGTACCACCATATCTCATGTGCAATGTATCAAACCTTACATTTTCCCAAAGAAATTTGTTGTCGTTTGTCGGTAGAGGATGTGGATAGATCTCAAGGAAAAGATTTGACAATCCCATAAAATAAAATAATATTTTATCTACCAAGGTTGTGGAATAATGAAAGGGCTTGTTCCAAATTAGTTGTGTAATATCCAAGTCCCTTTCTTGAGCTGACCATACATTCAAATCACTTAGATCTTCCTAAGTACTTTCCACTATAACTTCTCAAAAAGCTTTGGAAAGGCCAATATCAACTCAAAAAGCTATTGAAAGGTGGTCAATGTGGTCCATAATCACCCAAGAATGTTGGGTGGAAAAGTTCTATGATTGGTTCAAGCAAAAAAATATTAAATTTTATATCTTTTGTATATTGTGTATGTGAAATTGACATTATTTGTTCAAGTAAATATTAAATTTTATATCTTTTTGATGTTGGGTATGTGAAATTGACATTATTTTCTCAAGATCTTGTTCTTGTGAGTGATTGACATTGAAAAATGAATCAATCGATTCAATCAAATGAATGAATGAATGAAGAATTACAATGACATCTATGAGACCATCAGTCTAAGGGACCACGGAGCATAGCCCTAAACTAACTCCATAGTCTTTTCCATAGTCGCTCTTCTCTTGTGAATCTTGACAATCAAACTAGTTGTCTGCTTGATCTTATCCTCCCCAAATAAACTATACATGCTACCATCTTTCAGGATGTCCCCCTACTGAACCCGAATGTCATCGTAAGCCGTGCATTGGAAGAGAAAATATCATTCTGCCTCAATCGTACCCTTTTCTCAGAACTCTCCTTTACTCAAAATAAGTTCATCCAAATCTAATCCTTTGGAAACAACCTTTCATAAACAAATTATGAATAATTCAACTTCACTTCCCCAAAAAAATCAAACTAAGAAATTAATCTTATAAAACGCCTAAACTTGATTTAGAGATGTGTAAGAATTCAGCACCTACCGATTGAAACCCAATCTGATTAGGATTTGGTAGGTGCATAAATCTTCCTGCATATCCGCATCCATTGCCACGTGTTGGAGATCCTACGGTCGTGGGCGTCGCTATTTTGGTCGCAGTACAATACATCGTGGTGGCAGAGGATTTGTCTGCAGTTTGCATTATTCTCTGGATCAGCTAGTTTTTAAGGCATATGACATTCTGAAGAAAACATCTCTTTCGCTTCCCACTCCCCACGTGAAATTCCTAGCAATCCGCCACATTTCTGTTTCTTCATTAATCAATTCCAAGGTCTCGTTATCTTTGAAAAGCTTAAAGAAATGTCGCATGGTGCACTGAATTATTGGCGAATGGCGTTCCTCTACTTCGTTTCTTGTTTTGTTTCTTTGACTTTATTGCCGACCAGCTGAAGTCACATGCTGTGATGTTCAGTCGTTTCCCAAAATAAGTATAACAGTTGGCTCTAGTTAAGGTTGTAGAAAGATAAAGATGAAGATGATGCCCAAGTGAATGGCATGTTCTCTTACCTCATCTTCAATTTTATGCAAACTCTTATCTTAATCTTCATTTTATTGGGAAATTTGACATGAAACTTACTATAAAAGCCTATTTAAGGTAGATCAGTAGATTAGTGGCAAAGTATCTAGCCGATCATAAGGAGGATCAGTAGATTAGTGGTAAAGTATCTTGTTATGAAAAGAAAGGTTAATAGGTTTGAGATCTAGTTTGCTTATTAGTATTCTATTGGGAAATATTTTCTCTGATCAAATGTTTTGAAGATGAGAGATGTTTCTCATGGGAAATGTCCCTTTACCATTATACAATTGTTACAATATATTCATAGATGTCTTTAAGATGTCTATCGAGAAGAGAGGGAGCATTCAATTATTTTGGAAATATCTTAAAAGTCCTTGGGATGCCCTATGAACACCCATAGAACTCCTTTGTATCTTTCAACCACGCCCAAGATGCCCCATACTTCCATCATGTCAACTCAATTGAAATGCTCATTTAACAAAAAGAAAAAGAAAAAAAGGATCTTTGTACTCTAAAATCTAATATGCCATCCCACTAGACAATTACAAGAGTCTATGAATAGACATCCAAACTTCACTTGATATCACTAACAAATTGTAATAAAAAAAGTTGTAAGTAATAGCAAATTGCAAAAGTGAGTAAGAGAAAGTAAAAAGTCTTCATCAATCAATCATTGAATCAATGTGTAAACCTTAAGGTAAGCTTTGGTCCTTTGACAATTTACTAATTTAGGGGTGTACAATTTAGTTTTACAAATAAGTTATAATTTTTAAAAAAAAATTAAAATAACACTATTTGGCCATTTAATATATTTGTTAAAATTATTTTTATTTGTATTTTTTACAAGTTTTTATTATAGTTGATAAAAATTAAAATTTATAAGTTAGAATAAAATTTTATCTATTGTATAGTATTTACTTGTATGTTTCTTGTTATCAAAAGTAAGAAAATAAAATGGAATCTTTATCTAATAAAGTTTGAAGAACAAGGATTAATATTTTTATGCATCTTGACTTTTACGCTTTGTGTGACCTAAAGTAAGAAAAACAAAAAAAAACTGTTTTTTGAGCGACTTGCACATAATTTAATGATATTGTGACATAAATAATCTTTCATTACTAATATTATCACTATGACTATATTACTTATTATTTAACATGAATGGTGAAAATGAATAACAAGATCCTATGGAGATTGAATATGAGACTCCACATATAGATGTTGGGAGGGGTTGATGGGAAGTGAGGCAACTAGTTCTATTGGTAATGTCGAGTTTAGTTTCCATTCTAGATTATTAAAGGATTTTTATTTAAGGGTCCCTCTGATAAAAAGTTACATTTGAGATAATGTGCAACTAGATTGATAAGAAGTTACGAAAGAGATAAAGTGCAACAAGAATACAATTATAGAGTGTTTCAACTAGGGCACTATTCTATGGAGATGTCATTTTTATCAACTTTAATTTCAAGGAAATATTACAAGAGTTAATTCACACCATCATGCCACATGCAAATAGGAGTATGCAAGGCATCGCCACTTAGAAAAGGAATTTAAATAAAAAGATTGTGGGGTTATACTAAATATCAAAGTCTTGTGCCTACTACATGTGCATAAAGGGATCCTACTAGTTGTAAGACTTCCCAATATCTAGATGAGTTTTAGTCCATCCCACTTTTACTTTTCCACCGTGTTCAAGAATAGCAGCCTAAGAGGAAACATAGAATGAGCACTAGTGATGCTATAAACATAACTTGAGGAAATTATTCAATGTGTAGAATAGGGATGAGGTAGATGATGCCATTTGGAAATTCTACTCTACCAATGACATTTCATTCCATGTAATTCTCTTTATTATAATGAGGCAATGGGAAAATAAAATAAGAGTAGGACCACTATATTTTCCACCAAGAAAGACAAGTGAGGACCATAATATTAGATGGGAGATATTATAATGGAAAATAATTAAAGATACTTGGATCATCGTCGATACAAAATTGTCATAGATGTGCAAATGGATATAATCCATTTTATAATTGTCAACATTATGTTCACATGTGCATAATGCTCTTAATTCATTAGGCTATTTAGTTTACCATAAAGATGCTAATTATTTAGTTTCTAATTCATAGATATGTTATTTAGGAGGTTGGACTAGAGAATGTGGTACATGTAATGACAAATGTGTCATATGTGTGCAGATTTGCATGGAAATTGATCAATTGAGGAAAATTACATGCACATTTGGTGGAGTACTTATTGTTTGCATCTCATATGTAATACACATAAAAATGTGGAAAAAATTAGATGTGTGGAAGAGGTGGTTAAGTACTCTAGAGATGTGTAGATGTTTATTTGCAAGTTAACCACAAACTTTACATGCATTCTTTAGTACAATTTCATTATAGAAAGAGTTTTTTAAACATATAGAGTCTAGTATGCATCATAGTTTATTCTTTTGAAGATGATGTTTGATTCGCAATATGTAGTGGAAGGGATGATCATGACAAGTACACATTGGAATTAAGTGACTTGATTCTAAGTTAGAGCATTGGAGGAAAGTGAAGGGAGTGGTGAAGAGTGACACTTTTTGGGTTGATGCAATATACATTATTGCCATCACTATTCTTATGTTAAAAAAATTAGGTATCAAGTGTTGTAAATACATACCAAGTTTTCAAAAGGTGCATGAGTGCATTGATAGTATGCTTAGCCACATAAAGGCTATTGTAGAAGAGGAAGACCCTGCATTTTGGTTCTACAATAAACATTTTTCAAATCAATCATTCATTGTTGATAAGAGAAATTGAACACAACTTTGCAAATAGTTGAAATATGCATTGAACCCAAAGTAGATTTTTTTAACCTACTTGAAGAGTTACCCCTATATAGGATGTTAAGATAAAGGTAGGGTTCATGAAATCCATTTATAAAATGTATGATTCTGTGTAGTGTGATAGTTCACAATCTTGTCACATTTTTCCAAAAGAGATGCCTAACATAACTCTAAAGTTTCAATTTAGACAATTTTTTGAATTTTACAATGATATTGATGAATTATATATAGACCTCTTAATATACATATTTCTACTTCCTAGTTTTTTAAAAAATAAGCAAGATAATTTCTTATTAGAAACTTAAGATAATAATTTTAATTCCTAATTATTATTTTTAAAAAAAAAGTGAGGTTGATAGAGTATCACAAAACATATAGAAAAATTTAATTATTTTATTTTCTTTTTTAATTTGGATAATTTGAAAATCTAGTTTATAGAGAATTTTTTATTTATGAGTATTACTTTTGAAATTTTTTAAGTCAAATATACTTAAAATCTCATAGCTTTAATAAGACATTAACTTTTGTCTAAATTTTTTAAAGTTAAAAAAATATATCTTCTTATAGATTATTCTCACCTCCAGTGTTTCTATATATTTTTAAAAACTTATAATCAACCTCATTTTTTATTAGAATGACCTTACAATAAATAAAAAATAATAAAACTAATTAAATTATTTTAAAAAATTAGATTCCTAACTCTAATCTTATCAAAAGTGTATTATTTTTTTTTTATGAAAATACTCTTGATTTGAGAATTTGGAGTTGAATTGAATTTTTGTTGTATCTACATCAAAAGAGAGGGGGGGGGGGGGGGGGCGGGTTAAGCTACCATATGAAAATTTTGGGCAAAAGTGTTTGGATAATTTAAACTCTTTCATTTGAATCATTGTCTTTGAAATAGAACCTAGTACCACATTTAAATTTAAATTATGTCAATCTAAAAGCTTTAGGTGTTGAATGATTATTGTTTTAAAACTCTTTATATCATGTAGGTGTTAAATAGTCTTGGGCAAAACCTACTTTACTTGAACCTATTTTTTTTGTCAAAAGTACAACATAGTTTCTCTATCCTATAAGTCCTCTAGTGTAATTCATATTAAGAGGATACTATTTGGCACTCTCAAGGAATATCCAAAAGATGCCAAAATGAATATAGACCCTATGAAAAAAGATGTCCCAAAATTATATGGTGAATTATTAGGCCTAATACTTTGACAACCACATTATCCATTTGTCCATTATCTCAAGTTGTAAGTTTTTTTGTTCTTCTTAAAGGAAAGTTAGAGCACTCATAATTTCATCTATTATGTTAAGATGAACTAACTTAACTCTTGTAGAGAACATAAGTTTGTATAAGTACATAGTACCTTGTGTCTCGTGATTGCAATATGCTTATGCACAAGGAGAATTTGAGAAACTAGTGGATTGTAGAGGTAGATGAGCCAACATAGGTTGATGAAAAAACAACATATACATCATTGGTTAGTATTGGTTTGGAAAAGCTTGACCTTGAAGAGTTCACTAGCTCATGAGATGATCAATTTGTCATGGACTTTCAGGATGAATGATTTGTGAGGCATTGCACCATTGACCAGTTATATTTGGATTTTGAATGTAATTGTAATTTTCAATTTAATATAAATGTAGATCAATACATTCTTGACATTTTATTTTCCCTTGTAGATTTGCTAGTTTCTGGTCCTCTCTACCTAATTTTCGTTGTTGGGCGACTGATTCTTGGAGAGCCTTAATTCTTGGTAACATTGAACTTTTCCCTTGTTCTAAGGGTTTTTTTGATTGCTACTTTTGTTTCTTATAAAGAAATAGATTTGGTGATGAGCAAGTTGTGGATTTGGGGGACTCATTCCCTTTCGGCCAAACCCTGGACAACCTCCTTCAACCCTCATACTGAACCACTCAATGTGCATCAAGTGTGGGTCTGCCTCCCTAATTTTCCTATGCATTTTTGGGAGAATTCTTGTTTTGAGGCCATCAACAACTCTATTTCCCACTTCTTAAAAGTGGATGATACCACAACCTTAATTGGTCTATCTACCTTTGCCCAGATTTTAATTAACACTGACATCTCTACACATCTTCTTGGAGATGTGATCCTTATGGTTGGGATAGGCCATGGACTCAACTGATGGATTATGAGGGTCTCCCTTTTTGATTTTGTCAGTGCTTTTCTACTGGTCACTTGACAATTGATTGTTCTCTCTCAAACCATAAAGATGTTGCCACTTGGTGGAAGGAAGCTAATGATGAACATTTGACTATCATGACTTCAGAGACTTCTTCTAATGACTATTCATAGATTGATGATGACTCCCCATGAGATGATGCTCTTGTTGTTATTGATATGGCCTCCTTAGACATTGTGGATCCTACCCCACCTCCTGCAATTGGTGTGGCATGCTTTGGCCACAAAGACCCTCCTTTGTCCATTGCTATTGTTCCGCATTGGCCTTTGGATGATGATGTGCAGTCTTGTTAGCACTTTTCCCATGGTGTTGACAGTCTTGCAAAGAGGATTTCCCCACTTGGTCCCCCTTGTGGTAGGGATCCTAGTGATAGTATTGCCTAGATAGTAGTTTGACAATGTAGTAAATATCGTACTTCAATTTCTCATTCTCCTCCCTACATTGTGGGTGTTTTTTCTATGCACTCTTGATATGGGTTACTAGTTGTTTTGCTAGCGTGTTGTTAATGTTTTGTTATTGACCTTGTTGTATATGACTTTTTTGGTCAATCTTTGTAAGGGCCAACACCCTTGTTTATGTTGCTATTGATATCTATTTGATGGCTTTGGCATGCGGTTGTGTAAGGGACAACACCCTTGTTTTGCTCCTGATTAATATCAAAACATTTTCATTTTCAATGCAATCTTTTTGAGTATTTCAAAGTTTCATATATTATTCATTATATTAATTTTAAAACTAATTTAAAAATATTATATGTTGTACAAGGAGAATTTGACAAACTAATGGGATGTAGAAGAAAATGAGTCGTCATAGGTTGATGAAGATGCAACACATACAAGACCAATAAGTTTTGGTTTAGAGGGGGTTGACCTAGACAAGTGCAGTAGCTCAAGTAGGAAGAGTGTGGTATGGACTTTTGGGACAAAAGATGATTTAAAGCATTGGGTCATTAGCCAATTGTATTTGGATCTTAAATGAATCACCATTTTAAATATAACATAAACATATTAACTTATTTGACATTTCCATTGCTCAACATAATTTTTTTGAGTATTTCAAAGCTTCATATAATATTCCTTATATAATTCCCCTATAATAATATTAATCTATTATGAATATATGCATTTATCTCATTCTCACCATCGTCCCCATATCTAAACTCTTGGTCACATATCTTTGATATCTATAAAACATAATAATTTATAGAAACACACACTTAAACTAAGAATCCCAAATAACAAAACATGACTGAAAAACTATTAATAATCACATCTCTCTCTTTTAACACAACCCTTCATCACATCTTCAATATGTAAATAAAATATCTTTAGATGAAGTTTAAAGTAGTCCATGATAATTAAAATTTTGACACATACGATGTCATCATCTATCGAAATGTAAAAGGACACGGCTAAGCTCCCTACAAAATGCACCATTGACCAAATTTCTAAAATCAGAAAACACAATAGATTTTCGCGAAATTTTCAACATTTGTTCTTAATAATCTGCAAATTTTGTGGTTGAAAAGAAAAAAAGTTGCAAAAAAATCACAGTGTTTCTTGAATCTAAAAAAAAAAATTTAACCTTTTTTTTTAATCTTTGATACGTTTTGTAAAGAGCTTAGCCCGTGCCAACATAAAATACCTCCATAAACAAACCATAAACAAAGGACAAAGTTACCTCTTCATTTTAGTTCCAGCTTGTCATCACCGACCTAGTCCATCAACAACCTTTTTCTATTGGTTTGCACCTTTCAATTCTGAGCTTTTCATCTTAGTGTGACACGCTTCCCCATCAATTTTTGGCTTATCCGTCTTCCTAAAACATACCGGTAGAAACATTTCAAAAGGGAATTTTCTGACAACTTTAGCTAAGCTTTTACAATCGCCATGGCCAGGGGATATTTAATGCATGGCTCACAGTAAAGATTGAAAGAAAGTCGACCGGTCAGAAGGTCGATCATCAAAAGCGGATGATTGGGATCTCTCTGAGCACTTGTCACTTCAATGTCGAGAGACGATCGGTGGGTTCTGGACTCATTCCACTGCCACAACTCTATATAAATAAGGCTTCTTTCTGATCATAAGAACACAGCAATCCCACAAATCCAATCGGATTCTTCTCCAATTCAAGATGTTCAAACTCCCCTTCTCTGTATTTCAATTTCTCCTGTTCCTCTGCTGCTTCAGTTCAGCAGCCCCCATTAAAAATGGTAAGTAATCTGATGTACCCATTTCTTCTTCTCTTGAAAATTTACTGTAATTTTTCGATTTGCATAATCAAATCTATTAGATTTTCATTATACCAATGTTCTTATCAGTTTTTGGATTCAACTGTGTAGAGTTTCTAGATTCGATTGTGTCGAGTTTTTAATCAATTTTTAGTCATGACTCATGACTAAAAACTCTACACAATCAAATTCAGAAACGAATAAGAACAGACATTATAGTGTCACTGATAAATGCTGTACTTTGGACAGGGTTGCTGATGAATGGAAACTTCGAGAACGCTCCGAAGCCATCGGCTCTGAAGGGAACGGAGATCATAGGTTCGAATTCGTTGCCCTTCTGGAAGATCAGAGGGTTTGTGGAATACATCCCATCTGGGTATAAGCAAGGAGACATGTTGCTCGTTGTTCCTCAGGGAGAACACGCTGCAAGGCTGGGGAACGAGGCGCAGCTGAGCCAGAGAGTGGAAGTGAAGAAGGGTTCTCTGTATTCTCTTACGTTTAGCGTGGCTCGAACCTGTGCCCAGGTGGAGACCTTGAATGTCTCTGTTCCACCAGAGGCAGGGGAGCTGCCGATGCAGACATTGTATAGCAGCAATGGGTGGGATTCCTACGCCTGGGCTTTCCATGCAGCTGCGAGTGTAGTAGACATCATTCTGCACAATCCAGGCGTGGAGGAGGACCCTGCATGTGGCCCTCTCATCGACGCCATTGCCATTAAGGAGCTCTTTCCGCCTCGCTATATTATGGGTAATTTTTCTAGCTTGGTCTCAATGATGAGTATAATTGACTAGAGTGATGGTGTGTTTTTTGGATTATGTTATTTATATAGATTCAAAATTTAAAGATATGATATAAGAGATAGAGGTTGAAATTGTGAGTATAAATTGATAAGAGTGATAGTGTGTTTTTAGATTTAAACTTAAAAGATATGATATAAGAGATAGAGGTTGAAATTGTGAGTACAATCTATAGGAGTGTTGGTGTGTTTTTTGATTATGCTATTTACTCACCATATTCGAACTTAAAAGATATGATATAAGAGATAGAGGTTGAAATTGTGAGTACAATTAATGAGATGGTGTGTTTTTTGATTATGCCATTTGCGTAGATTTGAACTCTAGAGGTATGATATAAGAGATAGAGGTTAGAATTTTGTGAAAGACTATTTTAGTGGAATGGATCTTCTCAATTGATAAGGTTGACGGTATATTTTTTTATTTGGCTATTGTTAAGATTCAAATTCTAAGCTATAATATTAGAGATGAGACTAGAATCACATCCTAGACAATTTTGCTAGAATGGGTAGTTTCAATTGATGAGGGTGATGGTAGGTTTTCAAGATTTAAAATAAGAGATAAGGTTCGAATCATATTCTACATACTTTGGTAGAATAGGTACTTTCAATTGATAAGGAAGATGGGATGCTTCTTTATTTGATAAATTTTCAAGATTCAAAATAAGAGATAAGGTCGGAATGATTGAATTCATATTTGATGATCTTTGAAGATTCAAAATAAAAGATAAGTCGAAAATGACTTTGATAAAATGAATATCTTTAATTGATAAATGTGATAGTATGTTTTTTTTATTCAACTATTTTTTTAAATTTAAAATAAGAAATAAGGCTGCTTCAATAAATGAGGATGATGGTAAGATCTGATCATTCCCTCGATCACTTCGATGGAATGGATGTCGTTTTCAAATATTAGAGTAAACTCGTGATCCTATGATAGAGAAAACCGGAAAAAAGAGAAGAAAAATCTCTGTCAAAGACTTTGAGTTGATCTTTTGATGTAGACTTGAATTCTAGATTGTAAATCTGTATACACGAATCATATAGATTGTTTCTAAACACCCAAAGCTCAACAATTGAAGATTGATCTGTACCACTAAAGAATTTTGACTCCATAATTTGTTGTTTCGCAGGTAATCTGATAAAAAATGGGGATTTTGAAGAGGGGCCTCTGGTATTCCGAAACTCATCCATGGGCGTCTTGCTGCCGCCCAACATTGACGACGACAACTCCCCCTTACCAGGCTGGGTAATCGAGTCGCTGAAATCTGTGAAATACATCGACGCATTCCATTACTCTGTTCCGCAGGGCAGAAGGGCCGTGGAGCTCCTGGCGGGCAGAGAGAGCTCCATTGCACAGGTCGTGAGAACAGAGGTGGGGAAACACTACTTACTCACCTTCATGGTTGGCGACGGAAGCAATTCCTGCAGCGGATCCATGATTGTCGAGGCCTTCGCCGCCAAAGAGACTGTGAAAGTGCCGTATGAATCCAAGGGAACAGGGGGCTTCAAATCGGCTCAGATGGCTTTCACTGCCATTTCTGCAAGGACTCGCCTTGTGTTTTACAGCACGTATTATCATATGAGGAGTGATGATCTCAGTTCCTTGTGTGGACCAGTCATTGACGACGTCAAGCTTGTTGCCCATTAACTAGTCATGGCTCTGTTTCATTGGTATGCAGATAAGAGGCATGTATTAACATATGTGTGAGATATCTAGCTTTTATGTGTGTTTGGTCTAGCTTCTGTTCAGAAGCAGATTATACCTATATCTTAATGGATTCTTTAGCTTTTACTATGCATTTTGGATGGATAATGTGCCTAATAGATGTTTTCTCATCTATTATTATGGAGGTTTGGTTAAAATTTTAGTTTTGTTGGTGTTATTTTTTGGAGGATACATTCTACAATTTGACTAGTAGTTGTGTGGGGTTCAACAGTGATTACGGGGATTGTGACTGTTCGTACTAATAGGAGAACGAAAAAATAATATCATATTAAGTTTATTTAAGCTTCTATTTGAAGAATCGAATACAAGATCTTGCTATTACAAAGAGAAGTAGCAACTGCTGCACTGCAGGCCGATGCCTAACAATATCATATTTGGTAAATATTTATTTCATAGATTAATCGAAATATTACGAATCATATGATCTATGGAATCGATAGTTGTACACTTAAAATCGTCAAACAAAAAAAAATCATTTATACATTGACATAATATATATTTTGTTCTAATTAATGTAGTATAAGTTGTTAACAATAAGTGTATCAATTTTAAAATAAAGAATCTTCCATAAATAATTAAGAGTGTGTGAAATATATCCATTGCATATCACATTTTAAAATAACATCCAATTTGTAATTGATAAACATTGCAAGCTTGCACAATTAACCAATATTTATTATCTAAATGCCCTCCCTCATGTAAAACTAATGGGTACTTGTCAAATCTAATACAATTTTCTTTTTCATTGTCCAACAAAGTGCAATTTTTGAACTACTTTTCAAATCTATACAAATCTTTTTATATTAATATTGTCTAGTTGTGTACGAGTTCCAGATATTTTTACATTAATAGTGTCTAGTAGTTGTACTACTAGTACTTGTCAAATCTAACCTCAACAATCTCTTTCCACTTTTCAAATCCGATTTCCTCCCAATAGGTCCACTTTTCGAATCTGATTTCCTCCCAATTGGTGCATTTATTAGCTTATTTGACCTCCCATCCACTTTGCACCTGACAAAGTAGACAACTTGTAAGACTTGTAAAAAAATTTAGACAACCAAAGCAAAGTGTTACTAAAAAGAAGAATACAATCTTTAATCAATAAATCAGGTACACAAAATTAAAAAACACCTATAAAAATTCTAAACACTCAATAAATTCAGACAACCAAAATAAATTCTTACTGAAAAGAAGAATGCAATCTTTAATAAATAAATCAAGTACACAAAATAAAAAAACACCTATCAAAGTTCTAAGCACTCAATAAATTCAGACAACCAAAGTAAATTCTTACTGAAAAGAAGAATACAACCTTTAATCAATAAATCAGGTACACAAAATAAAAAACACCTATCAAAATTCTAAACACTCAATCCATGACAAAAAATCTATCAAATAAAAGTCTATGGCAACAAAAAGTAGCCTCTTAAAATTCAGTCCATAGATCAAGCAATGTTAGAAACACCATTCTCAAAAAGTTATAAAATCCAAAGATAGAGTGTAGAAACTAAAAAATGAACATGCTTGTAAATTCACATTTAATGCACTAATTATTCTTATTAATTAACGGTTCTTTAATAATTAATTAATCATCTCATTTCCTCTAATATTCTATTTTTTTATCATTTAATCATTTCTCCTAAATTAATTAAATAATTAAGTTTATTTAATTAATTAGTTTTCACTAGTTACTTAAAATCCAGTTCTAAAGTCCCATAATTTAAATAATTATCATTAATTATTTAAATTAACTAATTTAAATTTCTCTTAATTAAATTATTAAATCTTCATCTCAATTTCCCTCAATTTCAATTTCCTATTAATTCCATTTAATTTCAACTAATTTCAACTAATTCCATCTTTCTAATTAAATTAAATTTTTAATTCAATTAAATCTTCAAAACAAAATTTAAAAAAATGAAGATTATAAATTTTGAAAATTAAAAATCTCCACAATCTCAAAAATTACATTTTCTAAAAATTCTTATCTCTTTGAAATCAGGTAAGAAATTAGAATCTTTCCTTTCTTTTGAAAAATCATTTATACATTGACATAATATATATTTTGTTTTAATTAATGTAGTATAAGTTATTAACAATAAGTGTATCAATTTTACAATAAATAATCTTCCATAAATAATTAAGAGTGAAATATATCCATTGCATATCACATTTTAAAATAACATATATAAATATGAGATCCAATTTGTAATTGATAAACATTGCAAGCTTGCACAATTAACCAATACTTATTATCTAATGCCCTCCCTCATGAACAACTAATGGGTACTTGTCAATCAAATACAATTTTCTTTTTTATTGTCTTTTTCATTGTCCAACAAAGTGCAATTTTTGAACTACTTTTCAAATCTATACAAATCTTTTTATATTAATATTGTCTAGTTGTGTACAACTTCTAGAGTGCTTGTCAAAACTAAATACATATTTCTACATTAATATTGTCTAGTAGTGTACAATGACTAGTACTTGTCAAATCTAATGTCAACAATCTCTTTCCACTTTTCAAATCCAATTTCCTCCCAATTGGTGCATTTATTAGCTTATTTGAACTCCCACCCACTTTGTACCTGACAAAGTAGACAACGTGTAAGACTTGTCATAAATTCAGACAACCAAAGCAAAGTAGACAACTTGTAAGACTTGTCATAAATTTAGACAACCAAAGCAAAGTAGACAACTTGTAAGACTTGTCGTAAATTCAAACAACCAAAGCAAATTCTTACTGAAAAGAAGAATACAATCTTTAATCAATAAATCAAGTACACAAAATAAAAAACACCTATCAAAATTCTAAACACTCAATCCATGACAAAACATCTATCGAATAAAAGTCCATGGCAACAAAAAGTAGCCTCTTAAAATTCAGTCCATAGATCAACCAATGTTAGAAACACCATTCTTCAAAAGGTTATAAAATCCAAAGATAGAGTGTAGACACTAAAAAATGGACATGCTTGTAAATTCACATTTAATGCACTAATTATTCTGCTATTAATTAATGGTTCTTTAATAATTAATTAATCATCTCATTTCCTCTAAGTTTCTAATTTTTTTTTATCGTTTAATCATTTCTTCTAAATTAATTAAATAATTATTTTTATTTAATTAATCACCTTTAATTAATTGGTTTTCACTAGTTACTTAAAATCCAGTTCTAAAGTTTCATAATTTAAATTAACTAATTTAAATTCTTCTTAATTAAATTAATTAAACATTCATCTCAATTTCCCTCAATTTCAATTTCCTATTAATTCCATTTAATTCAATTAATTCCATCTTTCTAATTTAATTAAAATTTTAATTCAATTAAATCTTCAAAAATAAAAAATAAAAGTTTATGAGGAATTATCAATTTTGAAAATTAAAAATTCTCACAATCTCAAAAATCGCGTCCATCAATCAAATAAAAGCAACCAAAGGCTAGAGTTTTATTATCGGTTTGTGGTCCTTTGTGTTTGCTTATTTTTTATTATAATACTTCTTATTTTGTTGTTCTTAGGGATTCATGTTTAGTAGTTTAGAGTTATTGTCATATAGTTTGGTACTACTAATCTCATTTGTGTAAGTCTTGTAGAAAACCCTACTACATTTGGTGAATCTGACGTGAATGAACAACCCAACAACGTTTAAAGACAACCAAATTTTCATTTTTAGTCTTTGACCATATGACCAAGATTTTTTCTTTCCCGTCTTCATAATCTATTTTCATTACCAAATGATTTTTAAGTTTCATGCGTTTATAAGTTTACAAAGACTTTTATCAAGTCCATTTCATACATGTCATGTTCAATGCTTTTGAAACATGTTGTGATATTCATGAAAACATGCCTTATCTTTATTTCCACATAATTACTTTCTTTTTAGATTAGTTTCTTTTCAATTTTTAAAAGTAGTTTTTCTTTTTGGTTTTTTTAAGATTTAAAATTAGTTTTTCTTTTAAGGTTTTAAATTAGTTTTTCTTTTAATTTTAATTAGTTTTTAGTTTTTAGATTTTTTTAGTTTTTTAGTTTCTAATTTTTATTTTTTAGATTTTAATTTTTCATTTAGTTTTTTAGTTTCTAGTTTTAATTAGTTTCATTTTTTATTTTTAGATTTTAATTTTTCATTTAGTTTTTTTTAGTTTTTAATTTTTAGTTTTAAATAGTTTCTATTTGTTTTTTACTTTTTTAGATTTTAGTTTATAGTTTTTGTATTTGTTTTATTTTATTTTAATTTTTAGTTATAATTACTTTTTAACTAGTTTCTATTTTTTTAGTTTTAATTATTTTTCTTCATTTTGTCTATCTTGTGTCATGCTAATGTGTGAGGACTACTATGGACACTTAAGAGTTGGAACGATCACCATTAGATGAATAAAAAAAGTAAAATGCACAATAAACACTCAAAAATGTACCTAGCCTTTGCTAGCTTCGACTAAGGTAAGCCTAATCCCTTTGCATTTTGCTTAAGCCTAATCTCTCTTGTTTGACTCTTTTGGCATTAGGCCTATGCTCTCAACTCTTTGAGTTGATCAAAATGCCAAAAATGCTAAGTGTTTCAAGACAAAGGAGTTTGGGAATGAAAAAACACATCAGCATTTAGAGCCTACTTTTTCATGGTTTAAAGGCTTGTGAAAGAATAAATATTGTCTATTGTGTTTGGAAGTCCAAAAATAATAAGGATATGCTCTCATCCTTCTAAGTGATCAAACTCCTAGACCTATTTTTGGATTTATTTTTGCTTTTCCTAGAGATTAAATAGAGCCATAAAAGGGAATGCCTTCTGAGTGCTTTAGCATAGAAAGTGAGAGGGATGACCCTAAGTGAGATACAAAACCACTTTACCCACAATTAATCCAACTCACTCTAAAATGAAATGATTGTTATCCTTTATGGGGTGCAAGACAAGGAGCACTGTAATAGCCTTCCTCTAGTAGTCCTTTATTGGATTGTACAAAACCTCCTTGGTGTTGGTGGGAAGCTCTAGAAAGAGAGGTAAAAGAAAAGATCATTGAACAAATCATTTGAGTAAATCCTGGTTAAGAAGTAAGCCACCCTTTTCAGCCATGTTGAATAGAATTGTCCTTAGGTAGATTGCTTGGTATCTATTCTTGTACAAGACTTGTCAAAACATTCTGGAACATACACTCAATGTTTAGCTGCTAGGATTATTGGTTGAAGTGGGTGTTTTGCTTGTCATTTTGTTTATCACAATCAAAATTTATGTTATAAGAGTCGTCAAAATAGCCTTAAGAACAAGATTTCAAAGTTTGTAATCAAGGAGTCCTTAGAACTAAGAGATCACAATCAAACATCAACAAGTCTTAATCATAGAGACAAGTCTTTATCTATTAGACTTCAATTCAAAAGACACAATTCAAACTTGGAATCGTTGCAACAACAATTTGAATCACACTCCAAACCCTTCAAATCAATAGAAAGATGTCTCTGCCATACCTTTTTGGTCAGAGACCACTCATACAATTTCAAATAAGGAACAACTCAGATGACTTGTACATAAATCCATTTCCCCTATACAAAGAAGAAAAATAACTCAACTACTATGGTGACACTGACCCCTTTGTCTATACAAAAAGTTTCCCTAAGATGATACAAAAGTAATTGAAAACTAATATCCTCATACAAAAATTACAAGACATGTGAATCTAGGTTGATGATCTTAAAAGTCAGAGATAGCGAAAGTCTTACATCATAGAGGACTTATATCCATACCCTGTTGATCAATCAATCAATCTATAGGGCTCTGATCAAATCACTTCTCAATGAACATCCTCTTGCTTCCTCATATCCACCACTAAGGATTTCCCAAACAAACACAATTGCAAATTTGTCATCCTTTGGACATCAATCAAGCATGATCAATAAGAAATATATTATACCACATGTTCAATCAACAAATTCTTCACAACATGAAAATGTCAATGTGGTAACACCAACAAGATCATCCAAGTAGAAAAATCCCCAATCTAAACCTTTCAATTGTTCGCATCAAAAATTGGTTGAGAGACATCATTCTACTATTGATCAAGATCAAAATCACCTACCCATGTCTAGCAATGACACGTCTACCTCCCATGAAGATGTTTTACCTCAAAAAACTTCCATATTTCGCCCCATTCATTCATCCCCTAAAACATCAAAAGAGAAATATTTTCCATTCCCATCTAATGATAAATCCAGTAATGAGACCTCCCAAGGGCCATCCACGATGAATTTCCAAGCTAATCCCTTCCTTTATATAATTCCCTTCTACAATTCAACAATCCTAGATCCAATGCTACCATATGCTCCATTCCAAAAAAACCTACTCCAAAGAGTCTCATTCAAAGTCCTTCTCCCCCATGCCAAATCATCGAAATCCTCCAAGAGTCTTCCACACATGTCCAAACTCATACCACATATCAAGAGGGTGATGCAAAACATGAAGAAATTAGTCCTAAAATAAATCAAGATCAAGATCCCAAGAATGACCAAACTTATCCAATTGTTGACCAAGACCATATCTTCTTAGAATTTAATAATGATCCTACCATCCATGTCCATCCTATCAATGAGGATTCTCATCTATTCCAAGAACAAATTTTCTCTCCAAGTCTCAAGGACCTTCCACTTCCCATTCCTAAGAAATATCGTGTCACCCCTTCCATTACTCCTGATGATGTTATTCATAGTCAAGAGAAAGACACCCTTAAAATTGAGTCAAATGATCCCCTTCGAAGTCAAGATCAAAGTATCCGTTCACCTTCATCTCCATGTCCTAATCCTCCACGTTCTTCACAAGATCCTATCCTACCAAATTATCATGTCATTCCTCCTATTCCATCGCAGGATCCCATCATTCCTCATGATCCCACTCATGATTTAGATGTTCATGAATCCCATACATGTCAAATGGGTTCCTCCACTTCCATCTAGTCTAGTTTGTTTCATGATTATATTGTTCCCTCCATACCATTTCTACCTCAAAATGGACTCGCGTCTTGTACCAAGTCTCCTACCATTCAAAAGCATTATCAAGTCAAAGGGTTAAAAGATGCAGTCAAGGATGGAGGATCCAATTAAGGACTGTCCAAACTTGCAGCCAAACCACAACACAGTGGAATTGCACAACAATAACACCAGATTTGAGATAAAACAAGTATCTTTATTCATCAACAACTGATTACATGCAATGTGTTAGGCTGTAAGGCCTTCCCAGTTATGGCCAATTACAAAGCAAGAACAGTTTTACAAGATCACACAGGATCCAATACACCTCTCAGCTAGTCTAGGTCTATAACATGACAGGAAACTAGTAAGCACTCCAAGAAAGATCTAAACTTGTGCACACAAGCCACCAAGCAATCTTCTTGTGCCTAAGCTCACAAGCTACTAACTCTTCTCTCCAGATCTAATTCGATTCTAGATCACTGCTCTAACTGATCCCTAAACAACTACCCAAACATCTTCTTAAATACTAATTCCTAACCACAAGTCAGCTTTACAAATAATTAAATCCCAAAGCTCAGTCGACTTCCAAATATACAAATATTAAATGCAAAACGTGGTCGGCTCTCAAATAGCCTTACAATAATTAAATTATCCATGTCGGCCTCCAGATCCACATAAGAGAATGCAACATGCCAGATTTAGGTCCTCACACGTCCAACGGTCAATCCATAACTCGAGGAATGCGACCCAAATTAAATGCATCAATCATCCAATCCGATTCATCCAAACAACCAAGTCAGTCTGCAAGAACATCGAGTGCTAGTAAGCAACATCGAGACCAAACACTGAGCAGTAGAGAAATAACCAAGTGCCAGTGAACCAACCATGCCGAGCATCATCAAGCAACACAATTATCACTGAGCGCCAAGAGAAACTAACAACTTCAGTTACCGAGCGTTCTTCAGAGACCGAGCACCCCGGTAAACATTGAAACTGAGCAACCAAACTCCAGGACTGAGAAAATACTTCACCAAAAAAGATCAAAACTACTAATCTACCTTTCAAAACAAACATATTTTTGGTTGATACAGGATTCCCAAGAATCCTAGGATGCTCCTACATCAGACACCCCAGGTAAAGAAGATTTTCTCATAAGGAAATCAGGAACATCTTAAGGGAATCAGAACAGGTATGACATATATGTTCTTAACCCATATCTCCTCTTGTCCTTCATTCCAAGTTGTTTGTACTTCATTCATTGTCCCCTGTAGCAAGTTCTCCTACTTCTCACTTTTCTTATCTTTTCTATTTGCAACTGATAACAACCGACTCTGACCACCCCTTCCACTACCGATCACATCAGTACCTCGGTAAACCTTATCCTCTCCGATTTCCTCAATCAACTAGGCATCATCTGCATCTCTATGTGTCACAAATGTCATTATCTACTGGACTATTTTTTTCAAGAAGACCACTTGCCTCTTAATCTCAACAAACTCCTCAGATATATCATTCTCCTTCTCTTTCAAACTAGACTTTGTAGGAATAGGTTCATCAACCCTGTGCTACTGAGGTTTGTCACAAGAATAACACTTGATAACTCCACATCCCTTAGCCCCTATCTCCTATAAAGGTAACAAATTATGCTTAGATCCTTCATGCCTAACCACATAAGTGTTTTCATGACCATCAAACAAAACATTTCTATCAAATTGCCAAGGCCTCCCGAGCAATAGATGACAAGCATCCATAGGCAATATATCACACAATATTTCATCATGATAAGATCCAATCTGAAAATTAACCAAGCATTGTTCTTCAATCCTAACCTTAGACATATCTTGTATCCAACTAATCTGATAAGGATTAGGATGTTTCTTTCTTTCCAAATTCAACTTACTAACCATCTCTTTTGAAACAAAGTTCTCACACTAGTAAATTTTAGCTTGTTTTTTGACGTGGTTTAGTCAATTTTTAGACACCAATTGGTCGACCACTCGACCATAATGGTTGTCAAAGATTTTTCATCCATAATACAACACATCAAACCTGCATCGAAATTGTGATGTACACAGTGCTTGAATTATCAACGTGCACAACATCAAAATAATCACTTCAACCTGGAAGAATTATCAACTATACTATTTATCTCTGTGACCAATAGTCATCGATTGTTGTCAAAATTGCGACACCAAATCATCGGAATAAACGTCGAGTATATAGTACTCTCATTGATATGTCTACTCTTTTTGCGTCAAAAAATTGACAGAAAATTTAATTTTTTTAAAAAAAATATTATCAAATTAAGCACAACAATATTATGTCATTGTTGTTTACAAATAGTCATACATTTTCTGTCTTATTTCACACAAACATGTTCTTTCTCAAGGTCATTAACCTTTCAATAAAACTTTCCACTTCTAAAGATTTTCCTGAGTTGAACAAAAGAAAGAATAAGCCTCACAATATCATTTGAACTAGACTAAGAAATTAAGTCACAACAATATTGAGTCTAAACACAAAAAAATTCTCACGCTTGATTGCACAATGTCATTTCAATAACCAATAATTGAGTTGTACACCCAGTCAATATGCACATAATTGTTAAGAGGACATATTTGTGAAGGTTTTATAGACATAGGTTACTGAATCATCATCTCTGCACTGGTACTCAATCTAGAAACCCTCGTATGTATATAGCCACTATAGAAAATCTCCACATCTACAAAATCTCCACAAAAATCCCTTTTGGCCTCCACTGCATATACATCTTCTCATAATCTAAAAACTCTGGCCCATCATTGATTCTCATCAATGTACCAATTTGGATAGTAAGTCTAATTTAATTTGTCCATGGACTGAGACCTTAAATTATTGAGCTTCTCTTTGTTTCAAGAAGAGTATAACATTCTCTACTTAATAGAGCCAACCACGTGAAGGTGGAAGCTCATCTGGCCCCTCCTAGGAGCCTCTTATGACCCTTTCTAACATTTTAAGACCTCTAAGATGTGTTCTTAGGGATCGTAAATGGTCGTAAAGGGTCATAAGGGGTCCTGGGACACAACAACTGAGAAACATCATTGTAGGCATCATGGTCACAATTTTTTGGAGACAACGTAATTGAGTTGTATACCCAGATGATGGAGAGCAACTCTTGCACCTCCGATTCCAAGTTGAATACATTTGTTGCTCATGAATACAAGGTCCTCCAACATATGTATTCGACTTGGAATTGGAGGTGTAGAAGTTGCTCTCTATCGCTTGGGTATACAAGTCAATTATGTTGTCTCCAAAAAATTGTGACCATGATGCCTACAATTATGTTTCTAAGCTATTGTGAAATCTACATTTATGTTTCTCAGCTATCGTGTCTATGTGCATGCTTCTTATGTGTTTGGGAAGACATCTTTCTAGCCTGGGCCTGGATCCTTTGGCAATTAGCTTCATAAAAATGTAGATCACAGATGAGCAATTATCTTCCCAAGAAAAATCTTATAAATGAACTATGTATACCCCAATTCATGTGCCTCTGTGCATACCCAAATGATATATTTGAAACAACAAGGGTAAGGCTAAATTTACCGTTGTTGTTTCAAATATGTCATTTAGGTACGCGCAAAAGACATCTGAATTGTTAGGAATAAGGTGTCTCAACCTTGGATAATTCCTATTCTTATTATTTGTTTTGTAAAATGTTTTTCTTGCAAATAATGTTGATGTGTCGACATCTTGAATTGTGTGTAAGGAGATCATGGCTAAAACAGTTATGACGGACTCCTATGACACATAAGAGCTATGTCAGGAAGATTCAATGACAGGTGAAGACATGTGGCAACTGATAAATTAGAGTACTGTACACTCTTCCCCAATCGTGGGGTTTGGGGCATCGCCCCGAAATTTTTTTTGGGGTTCCTATTTTCTTAGAGAATGGTAAAACCCTAATACGTTTATCTTTGGGAGTAGCCCTAAAAAGTGAAGCGCATGATATAAGCTTTTTTTTTTTAGGGTTGCGAAGAGATGTGATGCGAGTGTATTGTTGGAACATTTTATGCTGCCGTGATTTGTCTTCAAGGGTTTTGAAATCTTCTGAAAGAACTTGCATTGCAAGTGTATTGTAAGCTGTAAAAGTTTTGATCAATACATTGTGCAGGTTTTGGAGTGTTGGGGTTTTTACCAAAAGGTTTCCCCAGGGTATATCATTGTGTCATTCTCTATTTTTCTGTATGCATGGTATGTGGTTGCAATATCTTTGTTAAAGTAGTTAACGAATCTGAAATTGTAAGGATTTATAAGAATTTGCACAATACTATCCTATAGAGATTAGCGTAGGAAGCTGTTTTCGCACCTGAGTTTCCTTACAAGAATTGGGGTACACATGGTTCATTTATGAGATTTTTCTTGGGAAGCTAATTGCTTAGCTCTCATCTGCTTCATTTATTATCAAGTTAATTGTCGAAGCATCCAAGCCCAAGCTAGAAAGATGTCTTCCCATTCTATTTAAGTCAGATTCCTTGTTCTTGTCAAACTTCCTTGGTATGGTAGGCCTACTCTCTGTAGTACTCTTCTTCAATCTGTGTTCAATGATACACATCTTCTTCTTCTTCCTAATTGCAGCCAGAGCTTCCTTTTCATCAGGATTCAACTCCACTTCCCCCATCTCATCATCCTCGTACACTCATCTTGATTGATTGATCTCTCAAGGACCTTGTATTCAACATATGTTGGCAAGCAATTGTTCTTAGTTGCTGTTGTTTTATAAGGTTAGTTAGTAGTTACAGTCCGTTTATTAGAGTTAGGAGTTTATTTCAAAGACATCCACGTGAAGTGGAGTGGGTGTGGTAGAATTGATGTATCAAGGAACAAATGGAATAACCAAGAAAACACTATACATTAAATCATGTGATTGATAGCAAATTGGGGCTCACCTGAGCCATAAACATGAAGAATTATTGTAAAAAAAGATGTAAACCATATATATGTGCACTTGAGGCAAAGAGAAGTTATGCCATATCCATATTAAAATATTAGTTACAATATGAAAATACTAAACTGACTAATTCATGAGCTCATCCCCGCATATGGTCGCAACAAAGATATGCGATTACAATACATAGAAGGCATCGTAAAAATATAATTTCGGCATTTGTCCTAGCCTAACATGTTTTGCACTCAAATCCTACATCGTGGATAAGTGGAGATGGGCGGATAGATGCAGATGAGTTATCATCAACCCAACTAAAGTATCTGTAGGCATTATTTCCATGTGATGCCCAATCTACATTAGTTCTTATAATATAATGAATAGTGTTTACATTAGAAACATTAAATATATAGACATTAGCAACCTTTTTTCTATTTGGGCAGCACCAAAATTGTCGTCCAGGGTTGTTCTGTGTCCGTGAAGTCTTCAACACACATTGCCCACCACCACATTGACATTTTGGCACATTGAGAAGAGCCATCGAGCCTATACCAATAATGCACCGCACCATCATTACTACATTTATTATTTTTATATGGAATACACCAAGGAGTACCATACAAAATATTAACCATTTACAATAATGAAAAGTAAACCTAAATCAAATAGCTCATTTTTTTATCAACATGTGTAGTCTCTATGTATATGAAAAATGAAAGAAATATCAAGCTGAAATAAAATAGTGAACAAAACAGTATTCCACATAGAGTGAATGAAATATACCATCAAAAGAAGGTGACAAAATCTTGTCACGAAGCACAGACATAGGAAATTAAAAAGGGACAAAAGACAAGAAATAAGAAAAATCACTATGACTCTAGAAAAATCATTTATACTATAATAAAAAAAAAAAACACTCTTTGTCAACAATTTTCAAAATCATTTGGACTATAGAAAAATAATTAAGACTATACAAAATCAAATTTTAGAAATGGACGGTTCTGATGCTTTGCCATTACAACAATTGAGCATTCATCCTTTGGTATTGTGTATTCCATTTAAGTATGTCAACAATGTTCAAGAAATAAGAAAAATCATTAGGACTATAGAAAAATCAAGTTCTAGAAATGGACGGTTTTGATATTGCTTTTCCATTACAACAATTGAGCATTCATCATTTGGTACTTCTTGGTGTATTCCATTTAAGTTTTTCAACTGTCATTTTTATGTGCATGTTCTTTATGTGTTTGGCTTCCCTCCCTCGCAAGAGATACATCGATAGGTAATTGATTTGAAAGCATAATGATTTGACAGTTAGAAGGTTGGTTAATAGATTCCAGTTGGTTCTTTGTAGAGGGCAGTCTATTTGGAGTACACTTAATTTCTCTACAATTTTGGAGTACACTGTCCTGTAGGTACAGTCAAAACACCAATGTATTGATTTGAAAGTTTAGAATGTGATCTTTTCTTGGTGGTAACATAGGAACATTTCCAGGCATTACTTTTACTTGTTTATACAAGAACTTTGTTCTTTTTGTTGTTTATGATACCAAAGGAGTAACTGGTATTGTGTAGACAGTGACTGGCCAGATTGTGGGCATACGATATTAGGTAGACCATGGCAATGTATGAGAAGGACAATTCATGATGGCTACTCTAATACATATATTGTTTACAAAGGCAAAGAGAAATTTTAGTTAATACCACTGACTTGCAGGGATAAAGACAAGATAATAATGTGTTTTGGTGATACTATTCCTCTTCATAAGCAAGGAAACATTGCAGGTGATACAGGTTGGTATGGGCAGCAAGCACACAAACATGGATTGACTATGACAAAGATGAACAGTCCTAGAAATGCAGACTTTTGGGATTTGAACTATGTTCAAATAGGTATAGTCAAGTGTCCTATTGAAGGGCAGCCAGTAAAAAACCATGTTCAAATGTGTTAAACTAAAAATTCCAAGCATTGATTGAAAACTAATGTGCCAACTCTCATTTTATTCTGATTGATAAATAATGGTGGGAAGGAAAATTGAAGCATTTCAAGAAAGCAATCCTACACCTGGAATTAAAGGCAATATCATACACAACTGATGACAGGATCTATGTCTGCCCTCTTTTTTGATTCTAGCATTTCTCATTAAACCCTAACTATTACCCAAGCAACCAAACAACATATCACACATACATAGTAAATGAACTAAGTTTTATTGGACATATGTAATCCTTATATAAATTTCCTTGAGAATATGTAAAAGGTAAAGAAAATTGAAGGAGATAGATATAACTTACTTGCATTAGCTAGCAGATCCGAGGAGAAGCATGTAGAACATTTTTTTCTACTAATCTTCTTGGTGGCTTCATTGTTAGTTTTTTGCGCTCTGCCTTTTTAAGTAACATTAATAAAAGAAGTCCCAATACTGCAAAAAATCCCACAATACCACCAATAATGCCCAATACAATAGCTACAATTATAGTTCTTGATTCTTTCTTTGACTTTTGTGGATGAACACCAATTGCAGTTGCAACATTTTTTCAAAATGACTCTGGGTGTTGATACTACAACTTAGTTGATAAGTAATTTTGGGAAAAATTTACACTTCTCTTTTGGCTTACCAGTGAAGCAAGACATGAGGGCAAGTTTCCAGTTAAAAAATTGGAAGATAGATCCACAAAACTGAGCCTGTTGTTGCAAGTGATATTTTGAGGAAGCGTTCCAATGAATGTATTTGAAGCAAGATTCAATACTTGAATGCTTGGCAAAGAAAATAGATAAGATGGAGGTATCCCTATCAGGTCATTAAAATATAGGTCAAGCTATTGCAATTGGTTAAACGATTCAAGGTCTGTAGGAATATGAAACCTAAAGAACCAACAACAAGGCCACAATCTGATTCAAAATCAGAGACTATGCGTAAGGATTTTGGTGCTAATGCTTTCAAGGTTTTTGCAAGGTACAAGAGAAGGGAAGTGACCTTAGGGGGCTTCATTCCTTCCCCAAGGAACCATGTTCATAAAGTACAGGTTCAGACTCAGACATCGAATGCAAGGACTGATTCTTGGGACAAGAATCCTTTCAAAGGTGGTGAACATGGTGCAGGGGCACCTAGAACATCCAAAGACTACTAGGAGTCCATAATGACAACCATGAACCTAAAGACATCTAAAGACATCAATTGGAATGTATTGGAACCTATAATGGCCTATAACGTCATTCCATGCAATGAAAATGGCAAATATGTAATAAGTCCTAAAAGGCCTTAGGACCAAAATAAGAGCCTAGGATGGAATTTGGTGTTACAAGTTTATAATAGTTTAGATTTGATTTTAATAATGCTTAATAAGTTCATTTAGGTCACATTTCAAAGTCTTAAGGCTTCATTGTCTTTAAAAGTTTCAAAACTCCAAATTTGTAATGTTGCAAATTCAAAAATTTGAAATGCATCGGTTATTAGAAAATGGAGGGAATTAGATTTTGTTATGTTTTAGTGCAAACTAATCCATCCAACTGATTGGGATTGCTTACAGTAGTTTCTAGGAGTCCCTCAAATATGCCAAAGTTCCATTGTATGTCATAGGAGGCCTGGTGTATGGACTGTACTGAGATTTTGATGAGTAAACTTCTTTCAAATGCAATTTCCTTGAGTTATTAGAGTGATTTTGGATTCATTTGTCATTATCCTACATTTCAATGCATTTGGATTAGTTAGATATTGATCTTAGATCACATCTATGCTTTTGTAA
Source organism: Chamaecyparis obtusa (assembly GCA_027943335.1). Classification (NCBI taxonomy): domain Eukaryota; kingdom Viridiplantae; phylum Streptophyta; class Pinopsida; order Cupressales; family Cupressaceae; genus Chamaecyparis; species Chamaecyparis obtusa. The sequence continues at coordinate 686,918 of BSBK01003472.1, read as the reverse complement.
AGTTTGTACTGGAATTTACATTCACTGAATTCTGACTAGCAGAATTGTTTCAGCATTTTGGTTAATAGTTTTGATAGATTTTGCTTGAATATGGTCATTCCATGATTTCTAACCACTGTAACACATGGAATGACTCAATCTTTGACATGTATTATAGTTGTGTGTGAGTGTTTACACCTTCATGAAATTAGGACAATTAGCAACAATTCTATGAAAATACAATGTAAATTTAATCTAAAGAATTGCATTTAACATCCATATCATCTCATGGTTCTCTATCTAAGCTTGGTAAGTAGAGCTCTCAGCCTTATTCTCTACTAGTGACAATCCTAGAATGAGAAAATTATGATAAAATGTCTAAATCTAGCTCTCAATTCTCAAAATGATACAAAGATTAACTCAAATGCTCATGATAATGCTCTCAAATCTCACTATTTGCTCTCAAAATGCTTAAGATATTGCTCAATTGCTCAATTTATCTCAAATTGCTTATAGTGATGATGCTATGCATTCAATTTTTTTAGTATATTATGCTCTCAAAATGACTTCTATTTATAGTAAAATCCCAAGGGTAGGGGATAAAGTGATTTGATCATGGTTTAGCCTTGGTTGAGTCAAAAGCTTTGAAATGTTTTTAAATTGGGGGACAATTTACATGATTGTCTCAAATGTTTGGACTAGTAGACAAATTTGAGTGGTTGAGATTCAAAGTTGAAAATGAGTGATTGAGATTCAATAATTTGGAGTGATCCATGTGCATTGTGTTCTGAATTCTTATTGGTTGCTCAAATTATGTTTGAAAGATAATAGGATTAATTAAATTCCATCAATTAATTAAATTAACCATGTAGGGGAATCAATTTGATTTTTGATTTAAAACTATACAATTAATTGATTAAAATCAATTATATAATGTGATTGGTCCCTTTAAGCTTGTATTTGATTATTTGATGTCATGATTTGATTTTTCCTTTGATTTAAATGATTTTGTCCAATTTTGATTAATAAATGTCCATTTAAAATTGATTTGATCCATTTTGATGAAAATTAGAGCATTTGGTTAAGATTTTGCAAATTTGAATGATTCTAAGATACCTGCCCAGTTTTGGGTGTCTACAAATGCCCCTCTTTGAATTGATGTGCATAGAGCATTGATTCAAAGAAAATTTTATGTCTTGATCACTGATTCGATACTTGATTGATTGATACAAAACTGATTTGAAACCTGATTTGAAATTGATGCAACATGCCCCACTAATAATAGTTCAAAATTTTAATGCCCCAGATTCAATTTTGATGCAGATTTGATACTATGATAATGCCCCCTCAGAAATGAAACAGATTGATCACCAGATAGAAAAATATGATGAAATTTGATTGAAAATAGATCCAATATGTTTTCATCTCTGAAAACATCAATGATAATCAAGGTCTCAACAAATGCCCCAGTTTGATAGATGTTAGAATCAATTGGTTTATGTTGTATTGATGTCAATCAGATAGGATAGAAAACTGATAGGATAGATATTTTTCTCTCACGATCTAGAGAGATAGAACAATGATTTTCCTTCCTCACGATATAGAGTTAGGAGATTTGATGTGCTCAAGATGAGAAAATGGATAATAGGATAACTTGACTGATGTTAGATGATCAATTGAATGATTTGACTGATTGGTATTCGATTTGATTGGATTTGATGTGAAGATTAATGGTGGAAGGCTGATAGATAGGGCCATTTGATATGAATCAGGTGCAGATGAATATACAAGTAATGAAGAGAATTAGGTTTCCCCTAATTAATCAGATGATGAGGTTATTGATGATTTCCTTGATGATGATTTTGTATCATGTTATATTTATTGATAGGGACTTTTGATGTATCATTTTCTCGATGATATTGTATCTTTGATATATCGATTTTGATGGATCTTTGATGTTATGGACATTTATATGATGATGGACTTTCCTTGATCCTCTTGATGTGTTTATGTGAGATTATCTTTATATGTAGTTCTATATGATGTTTATGATGCATTTACTTTTGATTGTGCTATGGATGCAATGTATCTTACATATGATATAGATATATGAATGCAAATGATAATGTAACTTTGATATGTTTTTCTGATTTTCGATGTATGGATGCAAATGATTTATTTATGGAAATATGGATATGAATGCAACTATGTTTTTGATTTTATTTTTTGATTTATGCAACTCTTAAAATGAAATCATTAACTAAATGTATGCAAATGATGAATGATTAATGAATCTTTTTCTTTTTCTTTTTAGATATAAGGATAATGAATAATGAGTAATCCTATGAATGAATGTAAAAGATAATCTCACATTATTGATTTGAACCAAGGATAAGGTGTTTAATTGAACCCCCCTTGATGATTGATCAAGATAATAAATGAATGAACCCCCTTTCTCTTGGAAAAATACTACAAACTATGCACTTAATCTAACATGAAAATGCAATGCAATGCAACTAATTGTCACTAGCTTTTAGCAAATAAATGCCATAGAGAAATATTTTCATCATTGAGCATTGTGGGACCGGAAAGAAAGTACGACCATCACTGACCACATTATGATGATATGAATACTATTTTTTATCGCATTTGGTAACCTTTTAGGAAACTAGTACAACCCTCATTGGTTGAATAATCAACTATGGCAGTATGAATACCGGTTTCAATGGATTCAATGTTACAATTGGATTTTGGTATTAAGATATGGAAGATCTAAATAGACAAGGTATCCATTTGCGTAAACAGATAAAGGTCAACCTTCCACCCTATATGAAAGTCCTCTATGGTTTTTTGATGACCATGTCGTTAGATGAATTCACATAAGTTGTTAGATTTTCCTCAAGACAGTCACTCAAAGGCAAGCAAAAATATCGTGTCTCCATCATCACCAATCTAGTCGAAACATCATCGATTAGCTAAAAATCTATGATAAAAAGCCAATAAAGATCATCAAAAAAGCTTCAAGTGTTTTGCAATGTATCAAGATTTTCCAAAAAGAATTTCCAACCATTCTGATCATTTAAGTGATGTCAATTTTTAATCTTGAATAATAAAGTCAATGAAGTTCAAGGATCAAGTTGTAGGATCAAAATACTTGGTTATGAACAATGATATCCATCAAAGGTTCAATAAAATCTCCCTCTTTTGAAGCTCTAATAATTCCCTCTTTGATGTGTGACCAAAAGTAGCACTATTGAATCCGTTTGTACCAAAAATCTAATAAAATCCAATCCTTTCCTACCCCCAAGTGATAAATGTGATCGTGTGACAAACTTAGGGCAATATGAAACCTAAAATGCAACAATGCAGCTGAAAGGTTTTATTATGACTATGCACAAATGATGGATGTAATGAAGATTTAAAAATGCAATATGTACACATGCAACTAGGAAAGACTTAGGGGAACAAAAGGCGCTTGATTGCCAAGTTTTTACCTTTTGGGTTTATTGCTCTTTTTCTCTTTTTTTATTTTTTATTTCTACCAAGGCACCTATTGCTAGGTTTTCACCAAGGCACTTTTTCCTCTTTTTTAAATTTTTATTTTTTGGATTTTGAACTTTTCTCAATGTTTTTTATCTTTTTGATTTTCTTATGTACAAAAGTGATGCTTGAGTCATCGGATACACACTTGTCTAATACTCTTTCTTAGGGTACTCTCTCATCTGATTAGGTATGAAACCTCTTTAAATGGATGCTATTAATGGGCTCTTGTAATTCTTCCCCATCACAATTGGCTAATTTGTAAGTCCCCATTCCAAAAGAAGAAAGAATGACAAAAGGACTAAGCCAATTTGCTTCCCATTTACCCTTATTTTCCCTTTCTACCTAATTTTTAGGGTTCTCCTTTAGCACTAAATCACCCACTTGAAAGACTCTTGGTTTAATGTGCTTGTTATAGTTTCTTGAAATCCTATTTTGGTACACTTTCAAATGTTCGTAGGCTTGAGCTTGATGTTCTTCTAACAATTCCAATTGTTGAAGTCGGGCAACCCTATAATCCTCATCCATTACTAATCCTTGCAATGATACTCTTAGGGATGGGATTTCAACCTCCAAAGGTAGAACAACTTCAGCTCCATAAACCAATGAATATGGTGTAGCTTCTGTAGGTGTCCAGATACTAGTTCTATAAGCCCACAAAGCCGGGTTGATTTGTACATGCCAATCTCTTCCTAATTTGTTCACTGATCTCTTCAAGATTTTAAGGATATTCTTATTAGTAGCCTTGGCTTGTCCATTTCCTTCTGGATAGTAAATGGAAGAAGAGTGATGGGTAATATGAAAAGTATTGCAAAGCTCATCCACATCTTTGTTCTTAAATTGCTTTCCATTGTCGGCAATTATGGCATGAGGAATACCATATCTACAAATGATGTGATTAAGGATGAACATAGAGATTTGTTTTCCTATAGTAGTGATCAAAGGAATGGCCTCTACCCATTTAGTGAAATATTCCATAGCTGTGATAATGTATTTGTGCCCATTAGATGAAGGTGGATAAATCACGCCAATCAAGACAAACCCCCATTGATAAAATGGCCAAGGTGTAACAAAAGGATGTAGTTCTTGAGCTGGTACATGTATCATATCACCATGATATTGACATTTTGTGCATATCTTAACAAAGTGACAAGAATTCTTTTCTAAGGTTTTCCAAAAATACCCCATGCAAAGGATCTTCTTAGCTAAGTTTAACCCACTTGAATGCAACCCGCAAATGCCCTCATGGACCTTGATGAGACAAATTAATGTCTCAATTTTGTTATAATCTTCATACTTTGTTGACACTCTTTATGCTCTGATAGACATTTCTAAAACATTTACTACTTATACCTATGTGAACTTATGCTAAGTACAACTAAAGCCACAGAGCCTATGGGTAGCTTGAATGACATGTTTTGGTGACTATTATAAATATAATGCAGTACTTCATATAGTTATTTTAAGCTGTGTTCTAACATTTGAGTAGGGGTTGAAATTTTGACTTGCATATGTGTACCGAATGTTACTAACCTTTCAGGTAAACAAGGAGCAGTTCGAAGAGTGGTGCAACCACATTAAAGAAGGAGCATTAGAAGACCAATCATGGTGAAATAATTCAGCATGGTTCCGAAGGATATGTCGCGCCTAGAAAGAAGTTGTTGTTCCAGAGAATATAGGAAATAAGTCTTGATATATTTCCTCAAAATTGTTATTATGTTATTTTCAATAATTGTAATATGTCATGGTTGTTTTACCACCTCCTTATTTGGCGAGGTTTAATCAAACTTTAATGTTATGTTTTCAATAAACGTCAGTCCTCTTTATAAAGGGATTTGATCGACTTAGTTAGGTAATGAGAAAATATAGAATGGTGTGTTCAATATAGTAGAAGTTGTTCTTCTCAGTTCTTCATGAGTTATTCAATTGCTATGTAACTAGTTGAGAAGAATTAATGGAAGAGTGATTTTGGATTATTTCATGTGTTAGTAGTTAGCAGAAGCCAACCAAGGGGGCCCACTTGGGAGGTGGATTAGATTAAGATAGATTAGATTTTCTTCTTACATTTTCCCTGCTTTCAAGTAGAATTACTATTTTACTCCTGCAATATTACTACTATGGATGTTCTTGCAGCACTTGCAGAAGATAGACAGTGAATGTTTTGAGTTGTTAGACAAGCTTAGATTCATTTTACAAGCTTTATGTCACATTTCCATTAGATAGTCAAGTGTGTTTACTTTCCTGTAGCAATAGCATAGATTCCTTTCATGCATTTTATCATCCTGCAACATAGGTGTTATGACTTTTAAAGGAACTTAGTGCACAAACTGTGTTGTCCCATTTTAAGTCAACATCTCTGGGTTGACAATCTAAATGCATTTCATAATGGGAATAGGTAATCCTTAGCATAGATATATGACCCCTAAGAGAGACAATGGCATGATTATCTTTACCTATTGTGAGACTGTTCATTTTTGGCATCGTTGTCGGGGATGTTGTTGAACTAGGAACCTTAATGAGTCCTTTATTTATTATTATTATTTTAGATTAGTTTCTTGTTGTTATTCAAAGCAGAGTGGTTGTGAGCTTGCTTCACAAGTCATCAACTTACTTGCATGCATCGAAGAAGGCGAGATGTTCATGGTAGATTTCTTGCAAAAGAACCTGTTAAACTAAAAGAAGAATTTGAAGAACTTGAGTTACCATTTCTCGATGTAGTTTGATGCATCATCTTCAACAGATGAAGACACTCATGAAACATTTGACCTCTATCCTTTTGTAGAAATATTAGCTAGTTTCCATAATAATCCTACTCTAGGACCACTTGCTGTCCAAAACCCTCCAGTCAACAATACTTTCTAGCCACAGTTTCAATATCCAACACCTCCAATAATGGCAGCTCCTACATTTCCATTTCCTATTCCAAGTCTTATCAACAACCCTAATCTCAAGAACATACCTTCTTCAACATTACCGAAGTTCTATGGCCTCATCATAGAGGATCCTGACACCTTTTTGTTTGAGTTTGACATATTGTGTTGAAGTTTTGACTATAATACTGACAGTCATAAGCTTAAGTTGTTTCCAGCAACACTAAAGGAGTCAGCTCTCAGATGGTTCATGGGCTTAGGAGAAAATGCAGTAGCAAATTGGGATGGGATGAGAGATTTATTTCTAAGGAAGTATAAGGAATATTGCAAGGGAAGTGATTCAAAAGGAAATGAAATTTTCCGTATGTCGCAAAGGGAAGATGAGATATTAGAGGACTACATATCACACTTCTTATTTAATTTACAAAAGAATCCACAACATGCATTGCAGGAGGATTCAGAGAAGCTGATTTTTCTAAGAGGAGTGAATGAAAACTATCTTGAAGCCTTGGACCTCATGGCTAGAGGAGATATATCTCAATCTTCTTGGGATGACCTTTAGAAGATTTGTATGAACTATTCTCGAGCAGTAGTCAAGAAGGGAAGCGGATTTCGCTCAACGGTGACTAAAGGAAGTGGCTTTGGTATTTCAAAGATGGAGATTTCAAACTTGTTGTCAGACTTCAAGCAAGACATCATAAATGATGTCACCACACACTTGGACATGATGACTACCAAGAAGAAGCATGCAAATGCGGAGGTACAGCTAGCTAAATACTATCCTCATTGCCGCAAACAAAAGAAGGATTTCTAGTGCAAATTGGTCACAAACCTGGAGAATCAACATCTTCCAACTGAATACTTAAAGATAGAAGGAGAGGATGAGCAAGTATTCTTTGTTGCTCAATGTCGACCATGGGCCACGAGACAAGGTATACCTCAAGACCCATTACAAATTTCAAATCCTTATAATATTCAATGGCAAAACCACAATGTCCAAAGTCCTCCATAGTATAATCAACCCACTTAGAATAATGCTTGGCCAAATAATCAACAGAATCAATGGTATCCTCCACAACAATCCCAATGGCCACAATTTCCAAACCAATGGCAACAACCATAATGGAATTGGCAGCCAACTAATTAGTGGATAGGACCTCAGCAATGGCCTAATCCAAATCTTGGATATCCACCTTTACCACCTCCAACAAATATACCTTAAATAATGCCACCACTTGCAAATACAAGTCCTCAAAAGCAAACATAGTTACCTTCTCAACCACAAACAAATCCCAACAGTCAACAACCACATCAGCAAACGTATGCTACTAATTCTCAACAGTACCCTACCTATGCACTTAACATAGTTGATATACATTTAAGATCAGGTACTACCTTGCCTGCACCTGAACCACCTCTTATCACTAAAGTGCCATATCTTCCTGCAATATCAGTACCAATTCCAGAGAATGCCTTGCCAAATATTGCTGCCCCAGAGAATATTTCCAAGTCAACTAATGCTCATACATCAGTTAAACCATCTTTTCCTCAGAGGCTCAGCATGGACAAGCCCATACCAAAAGAAATCCCTAACTTAGAAGGTGAAATTCAAAACCCTGCAGTCTAAATAAATAAAAGAAAAAGGTCGAGTCATGCAGCATCAGTTCCTATAGTGTCTACTCCTGCACCATAAAGGCCAAAAAGGTCCTGCCAAACTAAAACTATAGTGATTGAAGAGGCAATTGTACATAGAAGCCATCACATGCAAGGACAAGTACCTTCACCTTCCCTTGGAAATCCAAACGTTTCAGTACCAAAACCTAATCCAGAACCCTCTGTTGAAAATATTCCTAATGACTCCCCTTTGAGGGTGGAACCTCAAAATATGGAAGAATCTCAAAATGTGCAAGCACCTGATAGTAGCATGCCACAAGATGATCAAGGAATGTCTGAGCCAAGCCCAGATATAGTACAAGACAACATTCCTGTGAATGTTTAACCTACTCCTCTATAGCACCTGTATATTCCAATGTCTCCATTATACCCTACAGATCCACATGGTTCACTGAGTACTTTTAGCAAGCTGCTAAAGAAAAGAAAAAGAAAGCTCAGATTCAAGAATTTCCCTCACAAACAATTCAGTTTGTACTCTTGAACCTATACAATCATTTTGTTTTTCAAAAGACCTGGTGGAGATAGGAAATCGATCAAATGCAGAAAGAGATATTTGATAAGGATGAGGAAATTGAATCTCTTAGGGAGAAACTAAAGAAACAAAAAAAAAAAATGGACAAGGCCCTAAAATTAGCCGATCAGGTCATAGCTTGTCAACCACCACCCAGGGTATATGTTATTTGTTTAAAAGAGCAATTTCTTTTGTTTCAACTTATGATGACAATGAAAGGTATTGATTGTGAGTTCAAGTCAGCCCAAGATTTTTATGGAATATATCAAACTCTTCCCCCATGGCAGCAAAATTTATTATCACTAGTAAATTTTACCCTATTTTTCGATGAGAATTAGTCAAATTTTCTACACCAATTGGTCAAATAGGAAACTAAAACTGTCGTCGATATTTTTTCATCGATTATTCTACAAGGAAAATCATCATCAAAATTTAGAACCTACAAGTGGTCAAATTATCAACTGAATCAATCCCTTGGAACATGAAGAATAAGACGTCAAATGCATAGCATTCTCGTTGAAATAGCCACCAAAGTTCGTCGAAGGGGTCGTCGAATGCATAGCATTCTTGTTGAACATAGTAATGTTTAAAGGTTAAAAAAGTGACCAATACTAACTTTTGGTTAAAAAAAAATGTGACTAGAAATGTGACATTTAGAAGATGGCATTGCTAACAATTTGAATTGGCAAGTTTGGGAGAAAGGCCTTGAAGACTAGGAATCCATTTGGGCAATTGATGATTCCTTATTGCAAGATGTGTAGCCATTGGGCAAAGGAAAGGGGACTAATTCAGGTTGTCCTTTTTAATGTTATCCATAAACCATCATAGGTGTAGTGGACTAATGGATTGTTCAAAACACGAGTCTATGAGTGGTTAGTGTTCTAACTTGGCATCATTTTGGATCTAACTTTGGGAGGAAAGATTGGTGCAATAGGGTTACTTGGGGACTTAAAAATGGTTAGCAGCGTAAAGAAATTCTTTTGACAAACTTGGAAAAATACAGCCAATTCTAAAAATGGTTAAAGCAGATTTTGTAACCAAATTACAAGTTAGTTTCAGAAGAGTGATCTAAGGACCTTGTTGGGCCTGATTGACTAATGTAGATAAGATGATGTATTTTCAGTGCAAGGGAGTTCCACTTCAAGATTTATGGACCATCAGGAGTCCCTTTTATAGTTTCAGGATCTTTGTTGGTTGTTTGAGATGATTTAATTGTATCCATATTCTTGTTGGTCTACTTTTGCCTCTTCTATCTCTTGTGAGTTTTTAGAGAAGGAGCGTTATTATCAAAGAAGCATCAACATTTGCACTATCTGATGTCTCCTTCCATAGATTTGAAAAGGAAACAATCACTATTTATTTTGACAACATCAATTGCAATTTGAGTGTCCAGCAATAGAAAATTAACTTGAAATGACCTTTGGAATTCGCAGGGCACATATTTTGGTAGAAGCACCAACTTAATGGAAGTGTTGTATTATTTATCTAAAACATTCTATCTATCTAGATATATCTATCTAGATTTTCCAAGCACCATGCCACATTAAGGTTATTGAATACCATGCATTGTCATTATAAAGTTATATCCATTCATGAAAGCTAAAATTTGACAAAACAGAAGGGTCTCCATTATTGTTACAGAAGCATGGAATGTGAGCATTACGAAGGGATGTCCATTTTTTGCAAATCAATAGAATCAACACATCATGTTTAAAGGAACAATGAGCATCTGCGACACACTTCTCCCTGAATTGACATTAAATACTTGTCTAATGTGAACCTTAATGGAAAAGAGAAACAAGTGCTTTCCTATTGTAACTATCGAAGCCATCCAAGCAGGCATGTAACTGAAATTTCTAATATTTTCAAAATTCTAAGAGGAACTAGTGAAAAATTGAAAGAGATGGCCACAAGAGAAGGGAGAAATCTAAAACTTTAAAAGAAAAAGGTGGGAAAAATGTCAAAAGAATATAGAGTTGGCCAAGGTGTGGCCAAAAGTTCTTAATAATTTATAACTTTTCTAGAGACATGAGCTTTGAGAAAGTTGGACAAGTCTAGAATCTCATAGGTCATGAATGATGAGGATGATATATTATTCTTCCAAAGGAAAAGTATTTGCAAGATGAAAAGAAAAAGGATTGCTAATAAACAAACAATGTTGCCTTTAAAGCCACTAAAATATGGGACGAGGAGAACATCATAGCAGATTGAAGGTCAGTATAGTGTTAATGGTCAAAACAAAGAGCCATGATCAAATCAAATACTAAATCAACAATACACAAAGGTACTACGACATTCAGTACAAAGGACATCATTGTCATAAAAGAAAAACACTATGTCAGAAATTAACAACATAATGATCTTAAAGGAAAAAGCCACATACCTGTGATAGATAGTATTCTGAATCAGATAGCAGAAGAAAAGAATGCCAAAGTATTGAAAGGAAATATCACTTTGATTAACTACATCAAGATTAATGAAAGTGGTTAATCATCATACCAAGCTCCTCAGCTTTCTTCAGCTTCTCAATTATCATTTCATGTGTCTGTGCATTAGGAGGTAGAGGAAATGGAGCCATAGGTGGAACATTCTGAATTGGTTGAGGCATCAGAGCTTGGTCCTTATTAAAGGCCTTTAAAAGAAACATTGCCTGTTAATAAACACATGGCACAGTAGTAAAATAAAGTTAATGATATTCACATACACAAGATGGGATACAAATATAGTTGTTGTACATACATATAGCACATCTTTCATTCAATGAGAAATTAAATAATCTTACTTGTTTATCAACTTGCTTTGCTCTAAGTTCTTCAACTTGCTCCATAACCTTGATCTTATTATCAGATTTTCCTTCCAGTTCTATAGAAAAAGGACCATATCCTCTAGTAAGCAAATAAATCCTTATTCATATTTGACTAGATTTTACCAGATGCAATGTCACAGTGTTTGTCTTCACAGAAGGTAGGATCAACTAATAACTTATTCAAAATATCAAGCACACTAGAAAGATTATAAACTTATGCAATCTTGCATCATTATTATGTATTTTACAAAGCTTTGGGGCTTACAAATTAGCAACTTTTATTTATACAACCTGAAGAATCTTGTTCTTTCTTTTCTCAATGTTTTCACACACAAGAATTATGTTTGCTAACTACATAATGCTTATTTGGGAAAAAGTCTGATAATAATACCATCTTAATATTTGGGTGATTATATCTAGTTCTACATGTTTAACAATGTCAATTATAAAATGAACTTAAAAATAGACATCAGAGCATTAGTTTCAAAACTCCTAGATCCTTTATGGGCTAAGAAATAGTGGAATTGGGCTGGGAAGGATAAAGAACAAATGGAAGCATAGTAAAATGACTCAAAGTGGAAATGAAGGGAATGAACAAAAATGGAATCAGGAAAGTTCAAATTCTAAGAATTGTCAAATTTGTTGACCAGGGTGCTTAGAGGTTAAAAATCCATCACAGGAAAGGGCAAAAAGTGTACATCCATTTGGGCCTTGCAATTCCTTGTAAAGTCTCTCTAATCCCCAGTAAACCAAAAACTAATAAGAGCCTTTATAGGCCTCATTAATTCCAATTGGTACTCACACTAAAGGCATATAATTCATGTGCAGTTAGGGTTAATAAATGTCTATATCATAAAAAATCATGGCTCCTGTTCCTGAACTTCCTACAAACTCTAACGCTATTTTCTGCTACAGTTAGCAAGGGCAGGTCTTTAAGTACCATTGCAGCTGATGGGGATGTCATGGTGCTTGCTATGGAGGATCCTATGACTAGCTTGCATATAGCAGCTACAAAGGCCATATTTGTTGCTGATTGGCTCCCAGAAACATAGTGGAAGGGTACTTTGGATGGGGTTTGCAATGATGGTGCTCTAATTATTCTTGGTTGCATGCTCTGCATGCCAAGTTTCATGTATGTCAGGTATGGCACAGGGATTGCATAAGAAAAGTTATGTTGATATATGCATCAAACTAGTTGATGTGGGTGATGTTGGCTATTTTCATGTCTTTCATGTATGGAAAGGTCTTTGGTTTGGATATTTTAGCACTGTTCCCTTTTTTGAGGCAGTACTCAAAATCCATAAGATGTTATAAATTTGCCTTCCGTCAACCTCCAAGTTGTTTTTGTAGGTTAATTCATTGCATTTATTTGCAGTTGGGTGAATCTTTTCATGTCCTTGTGTTTTTTAAACCAGATATCATTTTTGATGTCATGATATGGCCATATACCTTGATCATAGAATTTTAAATTGGTTTCAAGTCAATCCCAATGGTAAGAGTCTGCCAAGCATCACAGTCCCAAACCTTTCCTTATATCAAAGGCCTTCAAAGAATTGTGCACTTCATTTGTGTGTACTATCCCAAGTGGTGCAAGTAGTTGACACATTATCTCAGATAAGTATGTCGCATGGAAATGTTTTGACTGTATATGGACATGAAACTGTAGTTAGCTAGAGGAACTAGAGGGAATCTGGGTTTATGTAACAACAAGTTTATGTTCTTTTGAAGTCTAAAGGCCCTAATTTTCTTTGGGGGCACAATGCGGTGTTTTAGCCCAACTTATTACAAACCTGACTCCTCTGGAGAGAGAGTCCAATGATTCTCTCATTAAACATACAAAAGAGATAAATGAAGATGTTGAAAGTGGTCTTTCCATGTCTAAACCATGTGCTTGAAGTGGGCCAGAATCATAGTCAATTGTAAGGTCTTTTCACAGGATGTTATTGAATTTTTTGTGTAGCATTTGGTCAATGATAGTGTGGGTATTATTTGTAAATGGAACATATTTTCTCTTATAATTTAGAACATAACCATCTCATTCTTGAGTTTGTTCATGTCTACGGTCACATGTTTTGTATTATTCATTGTCATACTAGTGAAGCTCCATGCAGAAATCAGGGCATTTTTCAAATAAAATATTTCATTTCAGGCACAAGAAGAAGAAAAAATTACCATATCAAACACACAAATGCAGGTCAATGTCCTACTTACCAAGTTGAAGGTCAAAGTCATCTAGATTTTAGGTTGCTGGCATGTATTTTATATGTTCAGGTTTCTCAGTTGTTCAGCTTCTGAATGGAATAAATTCAAAACAAAGAATTAGTTAGAATGAACGAATCCATCCCCAAGTTGTCAAAAAAAAGAAGACAAATTGGATCTTTTTTCATTATCTCATAACTTTCCTTAAAGTTCAAAGAGTAGAAATTTAGTGTTGATAATACGTAAATAATACCTATCCCTAAGTTTTCCCTTTTCTCCGTATTATTTGACAAGAACATGCGCACCACATACATAATGGGGATTTCCTTTTACTAGGATGGTTTTTGCAGTCTCTAGAAATAAAAATGTTATAAATCCAAACATTCTCTTTTTCTAGTAGGGTATTCTCATATCATGTATAGGCCCACAAGTCCTGCAATTAAAAAAATTACAATTAATTTTCAAATATGTTGAGATGTATTTTGAGACTATTTGGATGGTATAAGAAAAAAAATTTCCTTTTACACAACGGATGTTCAGTAAAAGGGTATTAAGCATAAACAATTGTATCATCCGAACTCATAGATTTGATGCACTGACAGAGTGGCATTGAGGAACGACACACCTAAAACCCTAGAAATTGGTTTACAGTTCCATTTGCAGTTCTGTTTGGGCCTTGAAGACTAGGAATCCATTTGGGCAATTGATGATTCCTTATTGCAAGATGTGTAGCCATTGGGAAAAGGAAAGGGGACTAATTCAGGGTGTCCTTTTTAATGTTGTCCATAAACTAGCATAGTGGTATTGGACTAATGGATTGTTCAGAAGACAAGTCTATGAGTGGTCAGTGTTCTAACTTGACATCATTTTGGATCTAACTTTGGGAGGAAAGATTGGTGCAGGAACATTACTTGGGGACTTTAAAATGGTTAGCATCGTAAAGAAATTCTTTTGACAAACTTGGAAAAATACAACCAATTCTAAAAATGGTTAAAGCAGATTTTGTAACCAAATTACAAGTTAGTTTCAGAAGAGTGATCTAAGGACCTTGTTGGGCCTGATTAACTAATGTAGATAAGATGATGTATTTTCAGTGCAAGGGAATTCCACTTCAAGATTTATGGACCATCAGGAGTCCCTTTTATAGTTTCAGGAACTTTGTTGGTTGTTTGAGATGATTTAATTGTATCCATATTCTTGTTGGTCTGCTTCTGCCTCTTCTATCTCTTGTGAGTTTTTAGAGAAGGAGCATTATTATCAAAGAAGCATCAACATTTGCACTATCTAATGTCTCCTTCCATAGATTTGAAAAGGAATGACTACTCTACTTGTTCTCCAAATAGAACTGCAAACCTTCCTAAAACTATGTTTGAATCTACAACATTAATAGAATTAAAACCTAAAAAAAAGCAAGAGCCTCCACATGAATACACTTCAGACAAAGCACATCAATTCATGTGTTGTTTGTACATCATTGGAACATGATGATGCATATGTTACCTTAGTATTAGGACAAATCCTCTGGAGACCATTTACTAACTCTCTCTTTGGCTTGAGCAACCTGCAATTAGTACAGAACAACAATAAATTATAAATGTATTTAACACTTCAAAAACATTCACTGCCACTTAGACAATTATATGTTTTACAGAAAAAGAAGTGCAAATGAAATTTAGTACTTACTGATCGGTCCCAATCACATCGATACACACTAATAGCCAGAACAATTGTCTAGACTGTAGTCCCACATATCATTCCAATCCATATCCCTTGTCATACAAAATATGGTATATCATGCTTTTAAATTTGAGAAAGAAAGGTTGAGAAACACAATCAAGCACAAGGAGATGATCAATTAATAAAATCTCTGTTTCTAGTTCTTATTCCCAGCTCTAAACAACCTTCCATTCTTTTGTTGAGTTTTTTCACAGAGTCTACTTGGAAGTAGAGTTATTCAAGGATGCATAGTCAGGATTCAGGTCCATTTGACCCATCTTCAAAATGGGGATGTTCTAGGGATGCGATCACATTTTTCTAATTGTTTCATAGTATTAATGTTTCAGTTTTGATAATTTATTTGACTTAAATTCTCATTTGAACTTCAAGATTCTATAATGTATATATACATGCTTTACTTATATTTTCATATGAATATTCCCTATATACATTAATCCCTTTCATGCTAGCCAATTCTGATAGAACTCAAACTCACTGAAACGCCTGTTTAAACACCCAACCAAGCATCATTCCAAAGGGTACACCAATGACATAGTAACACCCAATATTGATGTAAGCAACGTAAGATTGCCACCCCGATCCCATCGCTACCCTTGAAACACAATAAGGAAGAAGAATGCCCAGTCAATATCATAAATGATCAAAAATTAAATGTGATTTGTTCAGTGCTGATAACTCTTATTATAATTGCAATTTTTTTATTCCTTTTGAAAGACCTTGTTTCCAACATTTTCAAAAACATGTTTGATTTGAATAAGCTGGAGGAGCAAATACAGGGGTGCTTTACCTGAAAGCACTGGCTGAACACTGTTGAGGAGCACAGAAAAGCCCAGCAAAATTGACAGTTTAGAAAATGCTTCTATAACTATGGTACTAGTTGTGAAGACCAGAGAAAATTCTCGGCAAAGCAGAATAATGAGCAAACAAAAAACAAGGCCGATCATGGATGAAGTAATTGCAGAAACAATAACTACAAATTTGGCTCCTTTGCCATTTCCTGCACCCAGCTCATTGGCCACCCTCACACTGCATTCACAAGCAAACATATTAATTAACAATAAATACAAGGTAGATTTGAAGATACAAGTTATTTGACAACATGATCTTATCTCAATCGGAGCATAATTTGATATTACTCAACATCAAAATTTTATCGTACATAAGGCAGACCTAATGGTTACATTCTGATTCAATGGGTCAATGAAATGGAAAGGTTCTATTTTGAACTCCATTCTAGTTATGACTAGAAGTCACCCATTGAAAAGTGGGTTATGCTAGAATTCAGGTATAGAAAGAAAAGATAAAGTTTATTTATAAGTCAAAAGCTTGAGATGTAGCTATCTAGATCAATTGTTCAGTTAGTCATTGTATTTAGTTGCCCTTTGTGGAACAAGGACTTACAAAGAAAAACCCTAAACTACTTGAAATTGTACATGAATTTATTATAAAAATTGGACGTAAAAGATAAACATTGCCACAAGAAAGATGAAAATAAGTAGACTAAGATAAGCATTTCATGCTTGGAACTTCTACAAAAGAGTGACACAAACAAAGGCTGCAGTAGATTTTAAAAAAAACTATTTGAGTTTGATTTGTAAATTACATATGAAAAATGAATCAATGAGTTTGAATCATAAATTATACAGTTGAATCGTAATAGAAATATTAAAAATTGAATTTTTATGAAAATTATTTCTTACATGTCAATTAATAAGCTAAAGGGGCTCTATAATAAATCGTTCATAAGACACAACACTAACTGAAAGTTTTGCAAATGGGATAGCAAGTTAATTGGGCTTAATCTTAGGGAAACTCCATGGTTAAGCACGCTTGAAAAAGATAGGTTCTTGTGAACTACTACTCATGAAATATGAGTGAATGAATTTAATTCAAAAATTACATAATTGATTTCTGATAGTATATCATAAATAACTATGTTCAAACATTAAGAATACAAATTAATTATCATGTTAGCATTATGAATTTCATTATCATTTCAGCATTATGCATTTCATTATCTTTCCAGCATTATGCATTTCATATGTCAAGAACATTTATAAATTTTGCATTTCATTTCAATACAGGGAATATTTAGAATAGGAAATATTCAGTACATACCCAGTAGCAATTAAAAAACCAAGTGGTATCATCAGCTCCCACCCATTGATGCTCATGCTGCAAAACACATATCAACATTTTAAAAACATATTGTTTGCACCATTATATGAACTCATGCCATTAATGAACATTAAAGAAACAATTATTTTTATGGATTTTTACCAGATAGAAAGAGAATCAATGGCAACAACCGAATCCGACAAATATCATGTCAAGAGGACCAATATTTTGTAATACCAATTCTCTAAACTGTCCACAAGATGAAAGTATGTTAGCACCATCTAAACATTTTATAAATTCGGGACTCAAGATACCTACATACATTTATATCTTCCATAAAAGAATTGGCAGCTAACCATATCATGACACCGGATGCAACAAAGAGCTTGAAAAAAGGCCACAAGTCTGAGAAGCCATCTCTGGACAGACCTGTCCATGTTAGCAGACAACCCCCACATGTGGCATACAAAATTAGGCCAATTGTGGGCATCCACCATGCTAAATTAAATGTAATTGCCACACCAATTAACCCCATCTCAAATTTACTAACAAATAACCAACTCAGAAAAATGTGGAGCACCAAAGAGGCTGCAGAAGTCCACCCAATCACTATGTTTTTCAATTGGGATTGCAAAAATATCTAAATGGGAAAGAGGAAAACAAATGAGAAATGTTGGGGAATGAACCAGATTGAAAGTGTTCCTATTAATTTAGCAATGTCATCTGGCTTCCCAAGAATGTTCAGGATAGGGGTTGCAAATATATACATTGGTAAGAGAAGAATTGCAACTCCAAAGATTACAATCCATGCTCGTTGCAGATACAATCCTAACATATGATATTGTCGAGCCCCAAAAGCTTGGCCCCAAAACCAAGGCACCTACATGAAATAGTCATATATCAAGTGCAATAACATGATCAAGAGATGGTTTAATCATTAAGAGTCACAACTACCAAGAAATAGAGCATCATGATTACATATGGAAAAAAGAGGTGTTACAGGTTTGCATCACACATGCTTAAGGAAAAAGTTTCTAATACAACTAAAGAGAGTTGTAATTAATATGGAAAATTAATCAAATGTAAGCAACATATGGCATTAATTTTGATAGTTTGATCAAAGGCCACTTTTGCAGGCACCACCCACCAATCCTGGAAAGGAAATAGAGCTTGTATAACCATATTTGTTTGTCATACCCTTTTTGCAAGGAACTAAAAAATTATTCAAATTAAATAAGTATGAACTGTAAGAGACTAAGAAAGAAGGCAAAGGTGTTACCTAACTAGGATGATAGTAATAATGAGACAAAGAACCATGAAGACTAAATCCAAGGAGACCAAATCTGAACATCTGGGTTCGATCAAATTCAAAAATTGGTTTTCCTTCATAGCACTATCAAGTCAACAACATGAGCATTATTTTGTGTCTAGAGTGTCATCAATGTTTTTAAATGTAGAATGAAATGGTTGTAAGTATGCATTTCTGCCACATGCAAATGATTTTGAGATACAGACATGTGCAATCCAATCTCCCAAGGAATAGACAACACCACTTATCGCCATCTTTGCCAAAATAGGATTTATCATAAAGCGATGTTAGAATAGTTACTAAAATGGTCATAAATTATGTTCTTATAGTAAAAGAATACTTTGACATAAAAAAAAACTACACAATATTAAAACATGACATTGTGCTTTAAAAACTAAAAAGGTACCTGTAACGAAGAACTTCATTTCGACTTGCTAATTGGTTGTCACTATTAACTTTAAGCTTATCTTTAAAGTTTGAGCTTCACTTGGTTTCGAGAATAGTTTAATATTCTCTACTAAACAAGGCCAACCACGTGAAGGTGGAAGCTCATTTGGCCCCTCCCCGCCCCCCCCCCCCCAACATCACTCTAAATTCCCCATTAACATTTAATAACATTCATTCATTCATTCATCCATTTTTTAAATATAACATTCAATCATTATAATCACATGATAACCTTCATTAACACATAAAATTCATTAACACACAACATTCATGAATAATTCATTAACACAAAATTAATTAACACACAACATTCATGAATAATTCATTAACACATAAAATTCATTAACACACAACATTCATGAATAATTCATTAACACATCATTCATCAACATTACTAGTACAAAATTACATCCATTAAGACAACGTTCTTTCATTAGCAAAAAATGTTAATTACAATCATTTCTTTTTGGGTTTCTTGCTTTTTTTTTTAATCATGTAATTTATAAGAGGAAGATCAATGTCCTCTTCATTCCCCTCCTCTACTGATTCTAATTCCAATGTATGTCTCCTCCTCATCTGTTCAGGAACACGAGGCTATTGCGCCAAAGGGGGATCCACTGCAATAACAACTACTTCATGAGTTAAATTCACACCATTTTATATTAGTGAATTACAAGTATTTATTTAAGTAAAAGAACTATAAATCAAAAAATTAATTTAAAAGAACAAAACATAGATTTTCTTTACCTGAATGTGCCACATGATCTACATGTTGATTAGTCTGAACATCCTCTGACACTCATTCAGCATGACATGATTTTGTATCATCTAAAATATACACAAAAAGGTTACACCAAGTTCAATTTAAGATGTTAAATTGTATTAATAATTACATAATTAGTTTTAAATAGAAAATGAGCACCTCCATCGATATTATGATGCACATCAGGGGCTTCATCATGTGGCGTATGATCTGTGTCACAATTTAAAAGTTGCATTGCAATGTCATGCACATTATTATCAAATAGATTGTTGCTCAAGTATTCAATTTATAATATATTTTTTGGCATATTTACCTGTGCACATGATGGAGACTCTTTGATTGGGCCAGTGGAATCTTTTTGTAGGCGTTCAGCCATGGCTTGATAGCCTTCCTTGAAGGCAATTTTTTTGTGTTCTATCGTGGCCTCTAAATTAAATTCAGAGCCCTGCATTTTTTGATTAAATAAAATTATTTGCATTTTATAAATAACTTTTCTCTGCAATTCATTTACTGCTACTTACAATTCGTGCTTTAATTTTGGAATATCCACTAGAGCCAAGTTTGTGCTACCCAATCTTTTGCAGCCTGGCCTTTTTTGCCTTTGATGTGTCCTGCAACCTATGAAAATTTTGAAATATGTTAGATGATATAGATATAAAGATCACTAATTAGTGCATTACTACATTATACTAGTAGTTAATACTATTGCATACATTCTTCTCTCATTTGCTGGTGTAATTCCTCTTTGAGCATCCCCTTTCTCCTTTGCATCCAAAATGAACTCATTCCAATCCCTCATTAGAATAAAGGGAGGACGCTCATACATTGGGTTTTGGATGAGACTCTTTCTATATGAGTCCCTCACAGTCTTAAGATATTTTCAAGCTCTTTCTAAAATTTTCTTCTTGTCAAAAATATTATTACCAAACTCATGCTCTAAATCTTTAATGAGCTGATCTTTTAATTTTTTGTCTTGCAAGTTCCACCTTTTAAGAAAAAACACAAAATTGTTAAATATAGTAAAAGAAAAGACCCGAATGAAAGGAAAAATACTATACCAATTAATGATATGAAAAAAAAATAGTGAGATAAAGTTAGTTCACTTATGATGTTCCACCTTGTACGCATGGTGGGCCCGAATATATGTAGTGCGAGGTCATAAAGCATCCTATAAAATGAATCATTTCCTACAAAAAATGTCATGTGATAATCAATCCAAAACTTGTTATGAATAGGTAAATGCATATTACAATATAAAAAATAATTATTTAAAGTACAGGGAAGCTTAGGACGTTTTAAAGGCATTGATTCATTATCGTCAATCAACAATGACGTCTGCATAACTCTCGTGCTAGAAACATGGGTAGATCCAAGAAATGATGGTGAATTATCACCAATACATGTACTCTGATCTGTATCTGTAGACATGGAAAATTGGCAAAGGCTTAATTCAATCAAAAGGTGCATCAAGTCATCAAAATAGCACTAAAAAATTGATAAATGGAAAATTGGCAAAGGCTTAAATCGATCAAAAGGTGCATCAAATCATCAAAACAATACGAAAAATCGATAAATGGAACAAAGGCAATTTGAATCAAAGAAAAATTCAATTAAATGATTAAATGATTAAATAAAGCTTGAAAAGGGGAAAAACACTAAGAAATTGATTAAATTCAATTAATGACATAGTTGTTGAAATGAAAAATCAAAATGAACCTCTTACCCTTCATGGCTAAATTTAATTACTTTAATTAATAAATAAATCATAAATTCTCTCAACAAAGGAAAAAGGAGACAAAATGGACACAAATCACTCACTTTTGTTGAAATGGTCCATCCTTTTGAAACCATTTAAATTTTTGTCCCCCCATTTAGGGACAAAGCAAAGCCAATTGACCTTACCCAAGCATAACCATGGTTATCTCACTCTACCCCCTACCCTTGGGAAAATCTTATAAATAGAAGGCATTTTGAGGCATTATTAATCCACTCCATATCTTTGAATTGCAGCAAAGCTCTGTCAATTTGCATCCATATCACTCACTTATCATTTGTCATTGCTAATTAGCTTAAATTGCATTGATAATAGTAGATTGTTCATCAAATAGAGCTAGAATTTGATAGAATAGATCTAAATTTGCATATCATATAGCTTAATTCTCATCTTTAGAGTGTCACTAGTGAGGATCATAGCTGAGAGCCTCATTTACCACTTTATTTTAGAGATCCATGAGATGTTGATAGATTAATTGTGCATTATTTAGATTAGTTTGCTTTGAATAGTGTAAATTCTCTTTAAATCTTGTTATTTCATGAAGGTGTAAATCACTCACACACAAATGGCGCCCACCGTGGGGCCCTAGGCCTCAAATTTATCAAAATTTCTACGTTATTTGCAAAATTTAGGCTAGAATTGCATTATTTTGCTCACTGTTTGCAGGTTACAGGAAAGAAATCACGCCTACCAGTAAAGAAATCACGCCTACAGCAAAGAGATGTCGCTCGCGGTAATTAAAATGTCGCCTGTAGTCTGAACGCTCACGCTTATCAGTCTTCAGAATCACGCCTAACAGTAAAGAAATCACGCCTGAGCACATTAAATTCTCGCTTCACGCACAATTATCTGATGCCTTTGGCTATTTAGATGTCGCCTACAAATAATTAAAAGCCGCGGTTGAGGAATGAGTTTACGCCTGGTGTAAAGGGAGTTTACTGCATTTCGCTTTTAATTTGTCGCTTTGAGTATTTTAAATGTCGCTCTCAATTAATTAAATGTCGCTTCTATGAATTAATTTGTCGCTTGCAATAAAGAATTCACGCGTTTGTTTAATTTGATATCGCACTTAATTACTTCAATCTCGCTTGAGCCCCTTTTGGTGACGCTTGCGGTTAAAGTAATTACGTCTTTATTAAATTAGATGTCGCCTTTAGCAAAAGAAATGTCGCCTGGTCTAGCATTTAAATTGTATCAGAGTAATTGCTGTTGTCGCCTGTATTAAAGATTTCACGCATTTGCAAAATTTAATATCGCACTTGACTATTTTAATCTCGCTTGAGCCCCTTTTGGTGACGCTCGCGGTTAAAGTAGTCACGTCTTCATTAAATTTAATCTCGCCTGTAGTCTGGATGATGTCGCCTGACTGTATTTTCTCTATTTTGTCAAAATAAGGACTGTATGCTAACTTCACTGTCCATTTTTTTGTCTCAGGTACATGCTCTGTCACAGAAAAGTGCTCAAAATTTTTTTTTTTTCTTTTTTGCATGCAAAAAAGAAACAAAAAAGGACGTCCTATTAGAGTATACCTTGCACCTTTTGGATTTCATTTGCGAATATTTGAGTTCAAAATACATCAAGAGCATAATCAATTTGATCATTTTAAGCTTTTTGATTTTGGTTTCCCCTCACTTTGTATGAATTTGTGTTGACTAACTTGTTGGTGGAGGGAACATTTTGCTAAGGTAAGAGAAGGATTTGGAGAGAAAATGAGAAAATCTACTACTTAAAAATGCGCCTAGCCTTTGCTAGCATAGTTTGAGGTATTTTTCTCATCAAGCTTGCACATTCCCTTAGCTTGTGGCATTTTCAAAGTTCAAAACATAGTTTAATCATTAAGAGGAAAGAACAAACATTTCAATTCTAAGAACCCCTTTGTCACGGGGTTGAAAAAGAACCAAATTGATTGTGAGTGTTTGGGATAAGGGAAAAGCAATAGGGATATGCTCTTCACTCTTTGAGTGAATCAAATTTCCAAACTTGCTCTACCAAATCCATTTTTCATGCTTTCAAATGAACATGTTTAAAACTTAGTGGGCTCGCCTCCCGAGATTGCCTTAGAAGGGCCGGTGAGAGGGACAGCCCAAAGTGGGATACATTTGCTTTTGCCGCGAGAATCCGACCCACTATAAAATGAAATGCGTGTATCCTTAATGGGGTACATGACAAAAAGGATTTTAGCTCTTTCAAACTTCCTCTAGTAGTCCTAACGGATTGCGCAAAATCGTGCTTTTGTGCGTGTGGGAAGCCCCTTAACATAGTTGGGGGATGAAAAGCTAAGATCTATTTTGAACGGAAAACTTACTACATAACGGTAAAATAGCAAAACTACCTATTAGAGCCATGTTTAAAAGCCAAATTTGTGCTAGGTAGCTTGCTTGGAAGTCTTTCTTGTGATCAAACCCGTGGAAACATTCAAGAATATACACATTAGAATGATCTAGGGATATGGTGAATTATTGATGTGTGTGTTGAGATTGTCTTCAACTTTTCAAACAAGAAGTTCCAAAGTACTTGATCAAACTACAATTAAATTTTTAAATCTTATAAGCTGATCAATACCATTTACCCATTCCAAACCAACCCAATCAGATTGAAATTAAAGAAGGAAGGATTGATCCATAATGATGAGCCTATTTGAGAAACAAATCAACCCTATTATGGAGCATAATTATCAAAGTCAAGATCAAGATCTCCATAGGAATCAAAGCGATGAGGTTTCTGAAGATGACGTTGTTGAAGCATCCCAAAGTCCTGTGTTTCTGGAAATAATGGAATTACTTTTGAAGTGGGATAAAGACACATATTTTCTAGCTTTCGCTCAAGCAGGAGCTAAACTTCCTTATAATTATGACACATCAACCTTGAGAAAGAATGAGGAAAACCAAAGAGATACATCATATAAAATGCCATTATTAATATCAAACTATTCTTTTCAAAGTGATGAGGTGTCTAAAGATGATGTTGTGAGAGCATCCCAAGATCCCGTGTTTATAGAAATAATGGAACGAATTTTGGACTGGGATAAAGAAGCATATTTCCTAACTTTAGCTCAATCAGGAGCTAAGATTCCACATAATTATGACACATCAACTTTAAGAAAGGATGAAGAAAAGCAAAAAGATACTTTATCTAAAGAGCCATCATTAAGATCAATTTGTCCATTCCTCTATGATGATGGGTCATCTGTATCTTCATCCTCCTCACAAAAAGAAGCATTTCAGAGTGATAAACTTATCTTGGATCAAAGGAAATTGCATAATCAACCTATTTGTGATCAAGATAATAAAGAATATGGAGTGAAAAATACCGCTCTCAAGCAAGATCTAATTCAAAAACCTCCATATAGCAAGAGTAATCCATTCATCCTTTGTCCATCTCCTAACAAGGTTTCTCCCTGGATGACTTGTACACCTTTCATCCTTCATCCATCTCCCGAACCTCTATCTAGCAAAGACCCTCCCATAACTAGCATTCCTTTCATCTTTTCTTCATCTCCCAAAGCTCCACAATTATCCAAAATTCCTCCATCAAAGAATGAGCCTAATGATGACACTTTTCCCATTAACTATGTCTACCCTCAAGGGCTACCTCTAAAAGAAACCCAAGCTAACTCACATCTTGCTGCAGATTGTTTCCATGCTTCAAAGATCTTAGAACCCAAAGCTTCATGTGCCTCAATGCCTATTATACCTATTCAAGAGGATCCTACACCATTCTTCCAAACATTCCCCACACATATCCAAACATCTACCTTGTCCTTAGAAGTGGCTCCATGTCAAGAAGATAATCTAAAAAGAAAAGAAACAAATATTGATAAAGATCAAGATCAAGATTATATACAAACCCCTCCCATATTTGATGAAGGTCCCATATCCCTTGAACCTTGTGATGATCCCCTTGCATCCTTTCATGTCTTCCAAGATGATATCCTTCCGTTCCAAGAACAAAGCACCCTTCCAAGTTCCATATCTTCTCCACTTCCTGAGCAAGATCAAGATATCCCTTCCATAACTTCCAATGAGCATATTGAAAATCAAGAGCAAAATACCTTCGCTACACAATTCAAAGATCCTTGTCAAGATCAAAGCATCCCATCATTTCCTTGTCATATTCCTCCATGTTCACCTCAAGAAACCATCATTCTTCCAAATCCCTTGCAAGATAATGAATCCCTTCAAGCTTCAGTTGATCCTATCAAATGTGTTCCTATCAAAGCTACTCATGAGCCTATTAATATACAGATAAATCCTAAAGATAAGAACGTTGACGATGGAGCTCCTTCCAAAGATATTGATATCCCTTTCACAACTTATATTCCTCCATTCAAATACAACCACATACCTCCACTATCCTCCAAATCCATTTTGGGTGCCTATGTCCCAAAACAAAAGTCTTCATTCCTTCCATCCATACTAGGTCCATATATTCCCTCATCAACCATTCCTATCATCCCTAGCTATCCATTCACTTACCCTACCATGTATCAAGATCAACAAAGGCACACATACTTGAAGAATGTCCAAACACCAATCCATATGAACCATCCATATTATTCCTATTCATCCACAATTCCTAAGTCTTTTGGAAGCAATGTTGATGTGCAACATAAAAATCATAAATCCAAGAATCCATATGTGCATAAAAATCACAATGTCCCATCTAATCGACATGTGAATGAAAAGAAAAATAAAATATCCAAAAGGCCGCAAAGGTCCATCAAGCAAAAAGAAAAAAATAAAATGTGGGTTCCTAAATCCCTCATTGAAGAGATGCATTCAAAAGCATTCCAAAAGAAAGAAAAATCAAAGAATATGTGGATTCCCAAGTCATTGTTGAAAGACTTGCACACAAAAGAAGAATCAAAATTGACATTCAAGCTTCCAAAGGCTTCCATTCCATCTCCTTCCAAACATCCTTCATCTTCTTACATCCCAAAATCCACTACCTCAAAAAAATCCTTACCTCCATCATCTATTGTTCCTCCATCATTCCACCACTCTTCAAAGTGTGTGTCAAAGTTGATCTTGCCAACATTTCCATCTTCAACATACCTTTTTCTTATCCTCACATTCATTTTCCAATGCATACTTTCCATACTTCCATCCCTCTTATCAATATCTTTGAGCATCCTAGTCATACCCATGGTTTATTATAGCATATCTTTCAGAGGAGCATTGTCCAAAGATTCTAATGTTGGGAAAATATTGAAAAATACAAAAAAAGAAAAAAACAAAGAAAAAAAAAAACAAAGAAAAAAGAAAAAAACAAAGAAAAAAAGAAAAAAATGAAAAAAGAGAAAAAGTGCCTTGGTGAAAACCTAGCAATAGGCACCTTGGTAGCAAAAATAAAAAGAAATAAATCTAGGGTGAAAACCACTTCTTGTGGCGCCTTAGACAAGTACCATGATGAAAACCTGGCAAACAGGCGTCATGCGTAATTCTTCCTTCTTGCACTCTACACTTGGGGGCAAGTTGCCATCTTCCATCTTCCTATCATTTACCTCACTTTCATCCATATTTCCATCTATCACCTTCATCTTGACAAGGTTGAACACATCCATGAGCATTGAGTATCTTAACATCCATTATCCTTTCCATCAGCTTATGTACTTGTTGCATCCATGTTACCCTATCATGATCTTGCTTATCCCAAATTCACCTTCATCATTCCATCAGCTTTTTCATAATCCCAAAACATCCCTTCATAGCCTCCATCACTCCTTTATCTTGATTGTGTTATCTTATCCACATCTTACCCAAATTGACCCTTGGTCTTGATCAAGATGATGAACTTTTAAAAAAAAAATTGTTATCAAAACTTCTTGACATGTCCACTTTTTTTGGATCACTCCTTTTCATGGCAGCAGATCGTTATCCTGTACACTATCTAGCCCTGCACAATTGACTTTCATGGCTTATCCAAAAACATGCTTCACATTGCTATATCATTTTTCCTTAGCTTGGGTATTCTTGAGGAGATAGTCCTATGGGTCACATTCACATACTTCTTCCATCATAGCCTTTCCATCTCTAATCCATCAGCTTGCAAATCCATCTTTCATGTCCTATATCTTGCTAGACATTGGGGGCAAACCAATGTGATCTTGTTTGAGAGTGGGTAAAAAGGACAACATAAAGTGCTTCTAGATGCATCTTGCATGAACCGAGTTTTTGTAAAATCTTGGAAGTTTTTCCAAGTCCAACATTTTTCCTATCCAATCAGGGGCATTTGATCTTAATCAGCGGATTTCAGCAAACAAGCATGAATTCACATGAAGCAAGGCATTAACTTCAAAAGGATCCAATAGTACAATATTTAGTCACATCAGAGGGAATTATCAGAGTTTCAGAAGAGAGAAGAAGATTTTCGTGAACCTTTGATGGATATCATTGTTCACTAACCAAGAATTCAATTACCACAACTTGATCCATGAGCCTTCATTGACTTTATTATTCGGGATTAAAAATTGACAAAACACTTTAAAGATCAGAATGCTTGGAAATAATTTTTGAAAATCATGAAACAATGCAAAACACTTGAAGCTTTCTTTTGATGATCTTTACTTACATTGATTTTTATCACATCTTTTTAGCTAATCGATGATGTTTTGACTAGATTGGCAATGATGGAGACATGATATTTTTTCTTGCCTTTGAGTGACTATCTTGAGGGATATCCAACAACTTATGTGAATTCATCTAACGACATGGTCATCAAAGAACCATCGAGGAATTTCATATAAGGTGGAAGGTTGACCTTTGCTTGTTTATGCAACATTGAATTCGTTGAAACTGGTATTCATACTCTCATAGTTGGTTTATTCGACTAGTGTGGGTTGTACTAGTTCAAAAAGGAGGTTACCAAATGCGATAAAAAGTGGTATTCATATCATCATGTCAGTGGGCAGTGGTGATTGTACTTGCTTTCCGGTCCCAAAGTGCTCAATGATGAAAATTTATCCTCAAGGCATTTATTTGCTAAAAGCTAGTGACACTTAGCTGCATTGCATTGCATTATCATGGAAGGTTAATTGCATTATCATGTTAGATTAATTGCATGTGCATTGTTTTGTAGTATTTTCCAAGGGAAAAGGGGGTTCATTCAATTGAAATCTTGATCAATCATAAAATGGGTCATTCAATCAAGAATCAAGGAAAGTCCATAAATCATAAGTGTCCATAATATCAAAGATCCATGAACTTTGTCTAATCAAAGATACAATGTCATCACAGTGATACATCCAAGTCCTGATCAATAACTGAAATATCATGATACAATATCAACAAACTGAAAGAGCTCCATAATCAATCATCTCAATAACATGTACTCTAGCTGGGTCAAACCCATGACTTAAATCCAAATATCCAAGAAGCTAAGGTCTGTATATATGTATATATATCATTTACGAAAATGTGCCTGTTTCACAAATCAAGGGAATCATATCAGTATTCTATATCAATGAGTCATCTTACGTCAATCAATCCTATCAAAGTATCAAGAAATCACACCCAGTACCATCGTTCGTGTCTCTGTGTCCTGAGAACGAAGCAGTAGTATCAAATCATATCGGTTTTCACACTGATTGATTTATCCTATCAAGATCCCATATCGTTTTTCACACTGATCAAGATCAATCCTATCAAATCATATCAGTTTTCACACTGATTGATTTATCCTATCAGAACTATTCTATCAGATTGACAAATCACATTCATTGGTACCATTATCCTGTTATCCTAATCACTTGTTTTGTTTAACTACAACAGACCTATCTATCTTGGATATGCAAATTTGTGAGTCATGGCATATCATCAATATTTTTCAGAAATCAAAACATATTCCAACTACTCAAAATCATTCAAATCAAGGAATTAATATGTTTTATTTCTGAGGGGGCATCAGAGTATCAAATGAGCATCACATCAAAAACATTTATCAGTGGGGCATATCATATCATATCATAGTAGTATCATATCAAGATATCAGTATCAAATCATATCATATCGTTATCATATCAGGAGGCAAATCAATTGCATATCAATTTCATATCAAATCAGTCATCATATCAAACCTATCAACATATCAGCAATCAATCAACCCAGGACCTTTATCAGTGAACCCAGGACCTATCATCATATCAGGACCCATATCATATCAGAGGCATCAGAATCATATCAGCACCATCATCAGAGGCACATCATCATCATCAGGAAGTACATCAATCAGAACGATCAGAGGCATATCAGAACCAGGACCTGAATCAGATCATCATACTAAGGGAATCTTTGAATCAATGTTCTTCGCACATCGACTCAAAGAGGGGCATTTGTAGACATGGAAAATTGGCAAAGGCTTAATTCAATCAAAAGGTGCATCAAGTCATCAAAATAGCACTAAAAAATTGATAAATGGAAAATTGGCAAAGGCTTAAATCGATCAAAAGGTGCATCAAATCATCAAAACAATACGAAAAATCGATAAATGGAACAAAGGCAATTTGAATCAAAGAAAAATTCAATTAAATGATTAAATGATTAAATAAAGCTTGAAAAGGGGAAAAACACTAAGAAATTGATTAAATTCAATTAATGACATAGTTGTTGAAATGAAAAATCAAAATGAACCTCTTACCCTTCATGGCTAAATTTAATTACTTTAATTAATAAATAAATCATAAATTCTCTCAACAAAGGAAAAAGGAGACAAAATGGACACAAATCACTCACTTTTGTTGAAATGGTCCAGCCTTTTGAAACCATTTAAATTTTTGTCCCCCCATTTAGGGACAAAGCAAAGCCAATTGACCTTACCCAAGCATAACCATGGTTATCTCACTCTACCCCCTACCCTTGGGAAAATCTTATAAATAGAAGGCATTTTGAGGCATTATTAATCCACTCCATATCTTTGAATTGCAGCAAAGCTCTGTCAATTTGCATCCATATCACTCACTTATCATTTGTCATTGCTAATTAGCTTAAATTGCATTGATAATAGTAGATTGTTCATCAAATAGAGCTAGAATTTGATAGAATAGATCTAAATTTGCATATCATATAGCTTAATTCTCATCTTTAGAGTGTCACTAGTGAGGATCATAGCTGAGAGCCTCATTTACCACTTTATTTTAGAGATCCATGAGATGTTGATAGATTAATTGTGCATTATTTAGATTAGTTTGCTTTGAATAGTGTAAATTCTCTTTAAATCTTGTTATTTCATGAAGGTGTAAATCACTCACACACAGTATCTGGCGTACCAGACGGTGCCGTTGGTGTATCTCCTACTCCAAAAAAATAATCCACTATGTGATGCACCCAAGATTAAAGTACAAATTATCAAATCATAATTAACACAAAACCAAATATAGAAAAACAAGGATTTCCCAACTAGCATAGATCGTGAAGGTGTTGATGTTTGCATGCCCCTTGTTGCCAACATTGCACTTGGCAATCTCGAATGGACGTCCGTCGACCTCCTAGGAGGAGTCTCCTAAACTTGATGACCTGAACAATACATTGTTAGCAAAGACATTTTGAAATAATAAAAGT
This sequence comes from Chamaecyparis obtusa, assembly GCA_027943335.1. Taxonomy (NCBI): domain Eukaryota; kingdom Viridiplantae; phylum Streptophyta; class Pinopsida; order Cupressales; family Cupressaceae; genus Chamaecyparis; species Chamaecyparis obtusa. The sequence goes on along the minus strand of BSBK01003472.1, from coordinate 655,637 downwards.
AAGAGTTAACTTAAGAAGTTTTTAAATGTTCCAAAGAAAAAATTCCTTGTAACTTGTCAACTAAAGGATTATTTTACTTGAGGCAGCCGGACCTTTGCTAGTACCAGCCTCACCACGTTGTCCTTGACCAGGTTCTAGATCAGTTACCAAAAATTCCTGTGACAAGAACACATATTACATATTTTACTTCACAACATAAAAGAGTATAAAATATAAACCTTTATTGAACTTTTGTTATAACTAAAGATTCATTACTGCTTACTTCATAACGATGTGCTTGCGCTTTCAATTTAGAAAGCCTCTTTAGCATCTCCTCGGTTGGAATATTTGCTTCATCCAAAATTCTCATTATTTCTAAATTGATTTTTTTAAATTTTTTCCTCAACATAATTGTTACATTAGGCATTTCTGTGATATCATCATCAGAAGGGGTAGCTATTGCCTCTATACTTACTGCAGGTGCTTTTCCCCTATCCTGAACATTAAATTGTGATAGGAATATCAGTAAAACTATCATAAAAACTCTAAAATTGTAAATAAAATAACGTAATAATATAACATTTTTCAACTATCTAATTTGTACAATTTCAATAAGGTTTACCCTTGCTAAAGAATGGGTGGGAGGAGCATCCTCGTGGCCTCTATCATGTGTGGGATCCATATTGTCCTGTGACAAAGATTAAATATAAAACTTCAGGGAACTGAAAGCAATAGACTTAGCAAAAAAAAACTTATTAATAAAATGCTATATAGTACTTACCACCCTCATGACAGTAACTTTGTTTGTATCTATGTGATTTAAATGGTAATCTATTAGCAATTCTTCCCCTGCACTTATTGATTTTATCGCACATACAAAAACTTGATTCCCCTCACGCACCTCAAATATGCAATTGGGTTGCTTATTAGTTGAGGAAGGTCGCGTACTATTTATAAAACCCGCAATATTACCTGTTTCTTTTGGTCTCCCATCAATGTACATTGCAAATCTTTTACTTTGATCATTTTCTTTCCATTGTATATAATTAGCTAATAGTGCATACCTACGCATACTTTTTTTATATTGAACAATCTGCATCCAATCATTGTAATTGTAACACGGACCGACATACTTGAACAATTTAACAACTTTGTTTGAACATACCTTTATCCCAGCCATGGAACATAGGCCCAAACCATGTAATGAGGATGGAGCAATGCGATATATCCTCTCATTAACACAAAAATTAGTGTTAATTGGAGGTAGCTCATTGGGTACCCATTCTTTCTCAATGTGTGTGTAGCGAAAGGGCACCTTAATGTCATCTTTGGTTTCATCGTCATAAGAACATGACCCCCCATTAGCAAGGAAAAATTGCATGTGTTTATCAAATTTTTTTCTAATCTTTTGACCTCTAGTTGATCTCCCTATTTTAGCCGTACTACATGTAGAACTTTCATTTAGCATTCCCTCATTTCCCTCATTCGATGTAGATAGATCTGACAAGTACCTATTTGGTGGGTCTTGCAATCCATCAAATGAGATATTGTCACATCCCTGCTTCAAATAGAAATTTGATAATATTTAAATAATATATATAGAATAATCAAGTCGTGACCCATACGTACGGTTCTTCTTTGTCTATACGTGGGAGATATAAAATGTACTAAGTTGAAAGTGATTATATAATTATATTTCTATGCGGTTCTTCTTTGTCTATATATACATTATATGATTATATAATATGTCTATTTATAACATACGTGCTCAGTGATAAACAAGAAGAATATAAGAAAATTATGTCTATTTATTGACTTATACCTACTGATCCATGTCACTGTGCACGATCCATGCCAAAGGGGTTAAATTTCCTGCACATGTTAATCATTTATCTTAAGTTAGCTAAAAATTACATGATACGTATGCTACAAATAACTTAGAAGACAACATGAACAATATGAAACATCGTAAACATGAACAAATTTACCTTATATATGGAATGCAAGATCATCAATAGAAGGGGTGATGATGTCTGTAGTCAATTGCCTATTTGCAAAAAGGGTGATAACCAAACACAATATATACATGTATCGACAGCAATTATTTGAGCATCATAAGCAAAACATTGGTAATTATAAATCACATATGTTGTACTAATCATTAGAATTGAACACAATAAATATGTAATCATTACAATTAAAATCAATAAATCATGTCAATCATTTCATTGATCATTTCAATCATGTCATTGATCATCATCATCATCATCATCATCACCACTATCATCATCGCCATCATCACCATCATCATCGCCATCATCACCATCATCACCATCATCATCATCATCATCATCATCATCATCATCATCACCATCATTTTGATCTTCATCATCTTCAATATCTTCTTCTTCCATAACATTATACTTTATCAGCCTTCCTCTTGGATCATGTCTAACAACAAATGACCAACTCTGTTTATGTGGAACCTCTGAGTAAAACACTTGCTCACATTGGCTTGGAAGAACATAGGGCTCATCTCCAACTGGCTCAAATGACCTTGTATTAATCATTGTACATCCATTATCATGTTGAATAACAGTTCTATTTGGATCATTTTGATTCAGTCATAGCCTGTACCATTTGACAATGAATAGAACTACTTTGAAGGAGTTAAAGTCGCACTCAATTATATCATCCAAGATGCCATAGTATCAATTTTGAGATTGTTGAGGATGTATGTCATTTCTAGATGATATATTGATGACCTCAAAAACTATAGTTATCCTAGAATCACAAGTTTTCTTTGTGTCATCCAAATTTTTTATGCAAAATTTGTGGCCATGATAGTACATAGCTTTGTGGTGCTTGACCTGCAATTTTTCAAGCATGTGTAAATTATTTGTATCGTGAGTTGATATGAAACATACGAGTCATGATCATTAATAAATTTATACGTACCTCTCTACCTCTTAAACCATATGCTAGATCAATTACCATTAGCATAACATTGGAATCTCCATTATGATGAGCTTCTCTAACCAATGAAGCCACACCTTCCCATGTTAATGAGCAACCATTTTGTTGACATCGTTCAATCCGTACCATCATCCAATCAAAATTGTTCGCAATATACAAATGTATTGCATCCCACTCTCGACCAATTGTATAAAAAAAATACACCAATTATAAATAACTTATATTGAAGATTTATAAGAATTAATTAACTACAATAACATCTTAGATTTACCTCTCACTTTCCTCAATCTACCTTTTTCCATCAAGTACTCCCCTTTGAATTTGTTAATGGAGTTAGGATCTCAAATACAATCTACATGGATCTTTGCTGCAAACTTAGGAAGATATTTACTAATGTACACCATGGTCTAGTATACCATATGTCCCTCCACCATAGAACCCTCAGGATGTGCTCTTTGTCAAACCAAGCCTTTCAAAAACTTTAACTGTCTCTCAACCATCCACATTGACCTAATTGGTATAGGTCCACACAATTCAATCTCCTCAACTTGATGTATAAGGTAGTGTTCTTATGCATTGAAAAAAGTTGAAGGTAAACACTTTTGCATTTCACACATAAGAAGAGGAATTTTTCTCTTCCAATATTTTATATCTTCTTTATTGATCTCTTTAGATGACAACCACCTCATGTATTTTCCAAAATCATATATAACTTGTTTGACACTGTTGGCGAAGTGGTGTGGGAGAGATAGAGGTAGAACGTACTGTAATATTTGTAAAATGATCTTGTCAATATTTTATAAAAGAATGCAATAAAAACTACATGCAGTATACAAATATATAGTGAATACAAAATAACATGAATTACCTTAATAAATGTATGCCAATCGTGTATTTTCATCCTTGGCCCAAATTCACTTTTCTTTGATATGAGATCATTTATGTTTGCAGCAAATCTTGTGGGAAATCATATTTTTTTATGACTTCTTTTATAGCATTGCTTTGTTGCTCCGACAATAACCAAGGGGACTTGTATCAATCTGGTCTCCATTGTTATTTGATTGAATGACATTTTTCATTGCATGGTTGGATTCTTCAATGTCACTACAAATTTTGATAATTTGGTCTTTGTCACGCCTTCCATCCAAGATTTTCCATAATGTCTTTGTTACATTCTTTCCAATATGCATAGGATCAAACAAATGCACGATTGGGAGTTTCTCATAGTACGAAAACCTACTAAATTGCATAGGATAAATTTTTAGTGCTTTTGAAAGTTGGTCATTGATGCCTTGACGACCTTCACAAGCATCAATTACATCATCAATAAAGAAAACACAATATCAAAATATAAATTTGAAACAAAAACCATCAGATGGAATGACATTACCTCGATGATTTATTTTATTGTATGCCAACTTCCATAGGCGAGGTGTCATTCTCCGTGGCTTTGATGTAGTCTCTTCTTTCCCATTGAAAAGATTTTTTTCAGTAATTCGGTACTTCTAATTTATGTGGAGAAAGTGTCTATTCTCATCGAACACCTGCTTTCTTAAACTTTTTGAATGATGAGATTTCATCTTTCGACCATAAAGTGGACATGCAAATTTTCCCTTTATCTGAAGACCTACAAGATCGTGTATAATTAGATTAAATATGTTAACTTTGTGTTAGCACTATAACATACCAAAAAAGAGGTGTTAAGAAGAGAACATACCACAAAAATGTGTTAGCCCAGGGGCATCATGTATTGTCCATACAAGCATTACATGGAATTGAAATTGTCTTTGTCCTATTGGTCTAGAAATGTCATACATAGTGACCCCATTCCATAACACCATCAACTCGTTGATAAGAGGTTCAATATATACATTGATATCTTTAACTTGGTACTTACCTAGTTGAATGAACAAAAACATTACATAATTATTATGACCATTTTGATGGATTATTTATAATAAATTAATTTAGATGACTATTAAATCAAAAAATACCTGAAACAATTAGTGCCAACATTATGTGCTCCCTCTTTATGGACAACCAAGGAGGAATGTTATTGTTGATAACAAAAATAGGCCACACCGAGTAAGTAGATCTCATCTCTCCAAATGGATTGACACTGTCCGCTGCCAATGAAAGCTTGAGATTATGAGGTTCTTCTTTAATGTGTGGCCATTTTTTCTCTATTTCGTTAAATGCTGAACCATCTGCAAGCATTCACATAATGTCATCTTGACTTCTATTGCATGTATGGTAATCCATAAATTGTGCCAAGCTATTGCACCTGAATAATCGTTGCAGACATGGAATAATGGGAATAAATTGAAGAATCTTGTGAGGCACCTATTTTGTTATTCGATCTGATTGATATCTACTAATATGACAAATAGGGCATTCTGTTGCAAATTCATGTTGTTTATGATATATAATATGATCGTTCGGACATGCATGTATTGTTTGATACTCCATTCCAATATCTTTCATAATGGCAGATAATTCTCGGTACGAGTGAGGTAGAATGTTTGATGGTGGTAACAAACACTCACCTATCAACCTACAACCAAAAATATAATTTGTTAATTTAAAGAATATTAATTGCTACATGATTCACCCAATGTTAATTGTACGGGAATTACAACTAAAATAATGAAAAAAGATGACATACCTTAACATACGTGTCATTGCTACGTTGGATAAACCATTCATAACCTTCAAGTTCACCAACAACAATATAGCGGCAATGAGAGTTGTTTGGGAGCCTTCATATAGGGGCTCATGTGCCTTCTCAAGTATAGGTACATCAAGGTCTGCATCAACATCATCATCATCATCATCATCATCATCATCATCATCATCATCATCATCATCATCATCATCTTGATCATCATGATCATCTTAATCATCGTGGTCTTCTTCCATGGGATCATTACCTTCTACTTCTATATTCACAGCTCCATGTTCCCTCATTTGGAAATCCACATTCTCTGGATTGTCATGGTCCATAACATGAAACCTAGGGAGGTTGACCTATATGAAAATGATGACCTTATATTAACCATGACCATGATGTCATCATCAAATCATGTCTTATGTATTTTATAAATTATTAAAATACATACCAATGGATGAAATTCATTTCCCCCTTCAATGTGACCATGTTGCCTACAATGTTCCTCAATTGTTTTGATTAGATATCTTCGAGTCTTTAAACCCTTACAAATTTTGCAAGGACAATAACATTTTCCATCACCTTTTCTTTTTAAGTTAGACCACAGTCTAGCAATTGTCTCCTTATTTTTTTGTGTTTTGATATCGTCAGACATGGTCTTTCTTGAATGGAATGACTCGTTGGTGGAAGAAGGATGATTTGTTTGCAACTTGCAGATACAAATTGTTACTGAACAACCATTTTCTCAACTATAATTTTCTCAATGCAAAGGGACATTTATCATACCAAATCAAAGTTTAGAAATGGATGGTTTTGATGCTTTGCCATTACAATAGCAATAGAGGGTGTATAGATAGAAAAATAGTTGTAAAGAGTATATTTAAATAAATAAAATCAGGTAAATAACTAGGGAAATGGAATAACATTGTAGGAATCCTTACCTCCATATATAGGCTACTCTTAAGTAATGAAAACACAAAGAAACCTCTCTTAATCATATGAATACAAGCATGGATTTTTTTATTTCTTTGTTAACTTGAGCACCCTATTTCAAATAGAACATTATCATAAAATCTTGTACGCCTTAATTTTTTGTATTTTTTTAATGACATTAACAGGGTAACTTTTCAAAGTTAAGCACCTCCAATAATACTCCCAAGACCATTCTTGTGGCTTACCATAATGACAACTCATTTCTTAGTTTCCTGAACTGTTAAATTGCCTCTACAAGTCCACAGTACTTCAAATATTAGTAATCTATCTACAGAAAGGATCATATCAGCTAAATTCAACCTTCATTGTGTATATGAATATAGCATCCAATACATTTAAGGTCTCAAGTATTGGACTGGTTAAAAATTCATGAGCCAATGACCAACAACAATGAACAGTGTGTTGATCTCTACTTCACTATGTTGAGGCGGTGAGATACACTAGTGAAATAGGAAGAAGAAGATGATTAAGAATCATTTTTATAAGTAGAAGATATCTCCTACTTATCAATTGATGAGCTAAAAGGGATTTATAATGAATGGTTCATAAGGCACGACACTTGTTGAAAGTTTTGTAAATGGGGTAGCAAGCTAATTGGACTTAACATTGGCAGAAGCTCCATGGTTAAGTGCGCTTGAGTAGGAGAAATACTGGGATAGTTGAAGTCTTGATGCTTCACCCATGTGAGCTTCACCTAGATACAATAAGTACTAAGTGTTCCATTCATTCTCATGAGAGATGGGTTCATGTGAACCACTACTCATGAAACATGGGTCAATGAGTTTGACTTGAAATCTACACGGTTGAATCTTGATAGCAATGTCGCAATCAATTTTATGTTTATTATAATATTAATAAATAAAGAAAATAATGTAGGCCTTGACACCGACAATTACATTAATAATTAATTATTTTGACAGTAGTTCAAAATACAAAACACTGAATTAAATTCCCTAAAAAATAAAGAAGACACATTTCATAATACTTTGATTTATTTGTGCATTTTTCAGGGTTTTGGATGCAACTTTTAAGTATTTTTCTCCATCACTCAATACTAATGACAAGTATGCAATAGAGACTGGGACTAACCTGTCTAACCATTGAGGTGAAATTTTCTTGTACTTTGTGAGTTCAGTAACTAGGCTATGAATTTCATGACATGCGTCATTACACAATTGCTTTCCATGATGTGTAGTGTGCCTATGCTTGGATAGAAACACTTGTATTATAATTTTTTCACAAACTAATTAGAGTTTAAATTTTCATAGTGCATAGGATTGAAACTAAGAATCTCTTACTTCCACCTAACCAAGAGTTACATTAGAATTATAATTAAAAAGAATCAAGTTTTTATGCAGGCATTTCATTGATCAATTTCCTTCCATTCTTTCTTCATCCTTCATGTTGTTTCCTTACAAAACTTGGTTGAGTTGGATTAATAGCAGTAGGTTTAGTTTAAAGTCTGTGTTATATCAGCAAGAGTAGTTATCTTTAAATAGGGTTATCCGTCAATATTTGGTAAGGTTCCTGATTTCATCATGTCTTTCATGTTTTCCTACAATCCTCTTTGATTTTCAAGCATTATCTCTACGCTCACCTAGGTTTCCATGTTTTGTAGAAACACTTTCAACACAAAAATATTTAGAAGAGGTCCATTCACTGTCATGGATAGATGAATTTATTGATTCTCGGAGTATGCAATCACTATTACAGAGTAGTCATATTGCTACAAAGATTGATTGTCTCAAAATAATTGTCATAAGGCTTCTGAAAGTGTTTTAACACTAATGGGGCTTTTAGTTGTTAAGTTGTCAACTTGACAACATTTACAACTTTTTGTAATGTCTATTTAGTAGACAGTCGGTTTTAGACTATTAGAATCAGTTTTGGGGGAGTTTGAAAGTAGTTTCAAAGCTGGTTGGTTGAAATTTGGTCTTTAAGAGACCTATTCACATTGAAAAATGGAGAGAGAACACGGGTTGGTCAAGGAGACAAGCATATATAAAGTTTGAAGTAGTAAAATGATGTTTTAATTTTGCAATTTTTTGATTTTCCAGAAATACAGTCACTTTCATTGCATTGTACGCCACCTTAATGCATCTGTCTTGAACTATTATTGATTGGAGGTGTTAGAGGAATGAATTAACTTGATTTTTGTGGTGAAATCATCCCATTTTGAGTTGTATAGAAGGAGAAATCAATTTTTTGGTAAAAATAGTCAAAACCCTCTCCTAGGGTAACCCAAAAGGGTAGAATGTAATTTCTTGAATGTTGCATGTTGAATAAGGACTCTTCATGAGGGGGCATGATAGAGGACACTTTTTAGACTACCCTTGTTGGTTTGAAGAGAACCATGCATTGAATTCATATGCTATGAATCCGGAAGACTGACTGGACTGTCATAGAGGAAGGGGGGACTAACTATCACAGTCAGAAGTTTGAGTGCTTTATCCATACTTAAAGTGTGTTTGGGCCATGGAGGCTTGAGGGGGATGAAAATATGTGTGTCTACCACAAGTAGGATTCTTGGAGGGGCCAGAGAATCCCATCTTGAGGGTGAAGCAATCAAAGTTGCAGGGTTTGGTATGACTGTCTCGGAATGACAGCATTTTGGTGAGTTAATTTGTTTGTGTAGAAGTATGAATGGATTGGAATGGATATGGGCAGAGTATAGAAAAGTTTAGAATGATGTTAGAGTTTCTTGTGGATGAGAAGGAAAAGCCATAGTGCTTAGGGGAATAGTGTGATGACTGTCCCAACTAGAGAATCACAACTTGTAGAGTCACCGTCTTTATAACAGTCAATGGTATTGGTTGTGTAGACTAGAGGGGTCAAGGGTGTGGTCCATTTGAACAAGGGGGTAAGGGTTTTCTGATGAACTAATTGGAATAGTCAATCCCTTTATTAAAACATTTATATCTTCTCTTGAGGGAAGTGAAAGGACCACAAAAGCCAGTCATACTTAAAAGACCTATTTTCACTTTGGACCATACATTGTAATTGGTCACTGTCATATATCTTATTGATCATGGTTTGATTATTCATAGCCCCACTCTTTTGATAGTGCTTAAATTAGTGTACTTTTGACCAAGAAATGAATGTCATTGTGCTTACAAGACTACTCTTCAACCATTGCATTACATGACACTTTGGCTGCTCTATTCATATCTATATTGATTGAATAAATACTCCACTCCATACCTGGACTTGTTGTTATTTGAATGAACTATAGTTTTTTCATTCATTCGTTATTCTTTTTACCATAGACAACCCCCTTTCTTTGCATATTGCTTCTCTCTTATGGATGACTGATTCACTAAGAATATCTATTTCACTGAGCCTCAGTCGCACTGCTTGTCCTCCACATTTCACTGATTATATAATGGACATCTTGACCATCTTATACTCATATTGATTATGCATTCTTTACCTCTAATGAATGCATTTTTAGACCTTGTAATAGAAGTGATTATTGTGAGAGAATTCATGATTGTGCTTCATCTTTGTATGAACCTCTCCTCTGTTCCATGTTTAAGCATTTCCATTACACCAACAATACAGTAAAATAACTCGCAATATAGTCAAAGAAAGACCTAAACTACTAACCTATCTTCTAATGGATGCTTAGGACTACTATTATCATGACTCTCTTTGAAAACACTCTTATGACTATACCCTATCTTCGATTGTTCATCTTATTCATCATGCTTTTGTTTTTTTTTGTGACTTCTCCAAATTATGATTGTTTTACCATTCATAGACATGCCTTGACCACTATTTAGACATTCATGTTATCTGAAATTGGACATTACTGTCACCACTCTGCAATGGCATTGGCATAGCATGCCATATTACTACATTTGAGGTATTTAACAATCATTTATAATCTTGATCCTTAATCGTTGTTTGGTACTTTAATGACTATTATTTGGTGCTTTTTCTACTGCATTTACTTTGTTTTGTGACTATAATTTGATAGTCATACTTTTGTCACTACTCTCTAAATTTATCCATTCTTTATGATGCTTCTGACTTTGACTGTTGGGGTTGTATTTTTTGCATTACTCCATTGGCACTATTTCCAACAATATTTACTCCCTACTATCATGTCAATCAATCATTGTTCCCTCATGTATCACTATCTTGATCTTATCATTGTGCTTTGATATTTTTATAATATATCTATTGCTCTTGTGATCTGTCAATGATTGATGTTCATTATATCTACCCTTTTCACCTGTGTGTGTTACCTTATAGAATCTAGATATTATAAATAACTAATCAAAATTGGAAGTACAATGAGGGACATCAAAACTTCCTTGATGAATATGGGAATCTCCTGAAAGTCAACACTACACCATTCTATTGAAATAGGAAGGTAAAGAAAACCCTCGAATATAAGAACAATGAAATGAAACCCACAGCTAGAGCATTTAAAACTTTGGAGAACAATGAATAAAGACCTCTAAATAAAGAATCAAATCTCTAAAAAAGAGGAATTCAAGAATAGAAAATAAGCATTACATTTTTCAGTCGTTAACTCCAAATTACCCTACCTCTGGATCTTGGAGTTTCCCTTTGAATCTGTATTTTTTATTGTATTTGATGATTTCCTATTAAAACTCTATCATTGGCTCTTCACGATCTGGAATAAGCTCTGTTCCTACTAGCTTAGAAGATGGAAATCCTAATTCGTGCGCTGCCGTAAAAATGAAATGAGAATTGAAATGTTTTTTTAAAAGTTATATGCCCGTGTTGGTCAAAATTTTGACCGACATGGTATTGGTCGAAATTTCGACCAACACAGGCATGGATTTTTAAAAAAACTAATTTTTCCTTCTATAACTCGACCAAGCTAAACCTTTTAAATTAATGGTCGATAATTTTCATAGAAAAATGATGTCAAATGTACTAGTGTATGTGAGCTATATTTGCACAACTTTATCATCCCACATGAAACAGAGTGGAACCCTCTGCTCTATATAGGGGATATTCACTTAAGGGCTCTAATGTCATGGATGCATAACGAAGCAAACTATGACAGACAGTTGAACAATTACAGGGATCTAGAAAAATCTGAACCCTTACCATTAAGGGCCGAGTCACATAAGCCTGATGTCCTTTTGAGGGATTAGCTCAATTTGAACTATGGGAAACAGAAGCCTGAAATCAAGGAGAAAGTCTTTGCATTGAGAGATAAGGTCTACAGAGACTATCAGACATTGCCCAATTTTACAGCCCAAAGAGCTCTTTCAGGGGTAAGAAATCGGTGGAACGGATTGCCAGAAGCTTTCAAGAAAGCAGAGCCACATAGCCCAATTAACTTTGAAGCAACTGTGCACAGAGTGACTAAATATATGCAGTTGGGATGATAGGTCAGAAGGGAATAATGGATGCATTTATCCTTCCAACCACCTACACTCCTCTAGCCCATATATGACATCAATGTTACTGTATTGGATCGGTTGGTTGAGGAGCACCAAGGAGATTACCTAGAAAGAACAAGAGGATTTTACTACACTTTCAGGAGTGGAAAGAAGGGGAAGATGACTGTCAGTGATTTTAGAACCATAGCCAGGAAATACAATGCTTGAGGACAAGCATTATATTAGTAGGGGGCAGATGATGAGACAAATTAATGTCTCAATTTTTTTATAATCTTCATACTTTGTTGGCACTCTTTATGCTCTGATAGACATTTCTAAAACATTTATGACTTATACCTATGTGAACTTATGCTAAGTACAACTAAAGCCATAGAGCCTATGGGTAGCTTGAATGACATGTTTTGCTGACTATTATAAATATAATGCAGTACTTCATATAGTTATTTTAAGCTGTGTTCTAACATTTGAGTAGGGGTTGAAATGTTGACTTGCATATGTGTACCGAATGTTACTAACCTTTCAAGTAAATGAGGAGTGGTTCGAAGAGTGGTGCAACCATATTAAAGGAGTGTTAGAAGACTAGTCATGGCGAAATAATTCAGCATGGTTCTGAAAGATATGCCGCGCCTAGAAAGGAGTTGTTGTTCCAGAGAATATAGGAAATAAGTCTTGCTATATTTCCTCAGAATTGTTATTCTATTATTTTCAATAATTGTAATATGTCATGGTTGTTTTACCGCCTCCTTATTTGGTGAGGTTTAATCAGACTTTAATGTTATATTTTCAATAAGCGTTAGTCCTCTTTATAAAGGGATTTGATCGACTTAGTTAGGTAATGAGAAAATATAGAATGGTGTGTTCAATATAGTAGAAGTTGTTCTTCTCAGTTCTTCATGAGTTATTCAATTGCTATGTAACCAGTTGAGAAGAATTAATGGAAGAGTGATTTTGGATTATTTCATGTGTTAGTAGTTAGCAGAAGCCAACCAAGGGGGCCCACTTGGGAGGTGGATTAGATTACGATAGATTAGATTTTCTTCCTGCATTTTCCCTGCTTTCAAGTAGAGTTACTATTTTACTCCTGCAACATTACTACTGTGGATGTTCCTACAACACTTGCAAAAGATAGACATAGTGAATGTTTTGAGTTGTTAGACATGCTTAGATTCATTTTACAAGCTTTCTGTCACATTTCCATTAGATAGTCAAGTGTGTTTACTTTCCTGTAGCAATAGCATAGATTCCTTTCATCCATTTTATCTTCCTGCAGCATAGGTGTTATGACTCCTAAGGGAACGTAGTGCACAAATTGTGTTGTCCCATTTCAAGTCTATGTCCTTGGGTTGACAATCTAAATGAATTTCATGATGGGAATAGGTAATCCTTAGCATAGATATATTACCCCTAAGAGAGACAATGGCATGATTATCTTTACCTATTGTGAGATTGTTCAAACCTCGCATAAAGCTACCTTAGACTCTTCTTCCTCTAGACATCTAAGTAAAGTTTTGTCAAGACCCTTATGATACAATGTGTCGAAAAGGATAGTATAACGGGCCGATTGTTTGATGAAGTGTCATTTTTGGGCTCAGGATTGGTTTAAGGGTAGTACTTGGTCTTTAAGGTATGTATAAATAGGACCGTACCAAGGTGAGTCATGTCCATTAAGTAAAGTAATACTTTGGGTATCAGGAAGGTCAAATGTTAGTTTTTCCAACTCTTCCACCAAGAATTTGTACCTTTCATTTTGATCAAGCTTTTGGAGTAATGAAGACAAGGTAGCCATTGCATTGGCAGCTCTATTCTTCTCTCTGGGAATTTGCTCAAAAATTATGAATACAAAGTACTTTTTCCAAGCATCAATAATTGTCTTGTAAGGCATTGACTTTTCATCTTTTGTGTTGTACTCATTATTGACTTCATTGATCACTAATTGAGAATCACCATACACTTGTAGCTCGGTAATATTCCATTTTAAAGCCATCTTGATACCAATGACTAAAGCTTCATACTTGGCTATGTTGTTGGTACATGGGACTAAGAGCTTGTATGATTTAGGAATAGTATACCCTTGACGGGTAATCAACAATATGTTGGCTCTGGAACCTCCTTGTGTGTATGAACCATCAAAGTACAATTTCCATGTCTTAGCTTCTATATTGACAATTGCTACATAAGGAAACTCCAGTTGAATAGGATGTGTAGAAGCCAATGGATTTTCAGCTAAGTGATCTTCTATCACTTGTCCTTTAATGGCCTTTCTATCCACATATTCAATATTGAACTCACTTAACACCATGACCCATTTTGCTATTCTTCCCATTAAGGCAGTTTTGCTAAGCAAGTACTTCAAAGGGTCAATTTTTGCAATGAGCTTCACTTTGTGCATCAACATGTAGTGTCTCAATTTTTGAGAAGCAAAGACAACATCTAGGCATGCTCTTTCCATGAAGGTTTATTTTAATTCATACTTAATCAATGCTCGGCTCAAATAATAGATAGCTCTCTCTTTTCCTTGATCATCTTCTTGTGCCAAAAGAACTCCTAAAGACCTCTCGGTTGCTGATATGTATAATAGAAATGGTTTTCCTTTGATACAAGGCATTAGAATTGGTGGATTGATTAAGTAAGTCTTCAAAAAAGTAAAGGCCTTGTCACATTCTTCATCCCATGTAAAAATGGTGTCTTTGTGGAGCAATCTAGTGAATGAGTGACACTTTTTAGCTAGTTGAGAAATGAATCTCCTTATTGATTGAAGTTTTCCTTGAAGAGACCTCATTTGGCTAATGTTTCTAGGAATTTCCATGTCCATGATTGCTTGAACCTTTTCGGGATCCACTTCAATACCTTTTGCTGAAACTATGTATCCTAATAATTTCCTAGATTGAATACCGAAGGCACACTTTTTTGGATTGAGCCTTACTTTGAATTGTTCCAAGCGTGTAAATATTTTCTCAAGAATTTTTAAATGATCCTCTCTTTGATGTGACTTAGCCAATATGTCATCTACATAATCTTCTAAGAAGGTGTGCATCATATCATGAAAAATGGTAGTCATTGCCCTTTGGTAAGTAGCTCCAGTATTTTTGAGGTCGAAAGGCATTACATTCCAACAAAAATTTCCCCAAGGGCATGTGAAGGCTGTATTTTCCTGATCTATAGGTGCAATTTTAATTTGGTTGTATCCACTAAAACCATCCATCAATGAAAACATAGAGTGACCAACTGTTAAGTCCACTATTGCATCTATACTTGGAAGTGGAAAGTCATCTTTGGGACATGCAAGATTAAGATCTTGAAATTCTGTACATACGCGAATGGATTTGTCATGCTTGGTAACTGGTACAATATTTGATATCCATTCCACATAAGCAATTGCTCGTATGAACCCCACTTTTAACAATTTCTTCAATTCTGCTTTAACTAGAAGAGCTATGTGTGGATGCATTTTCGTCAATTTCTGCTTGACAGGTTTAACCCCCGGTTTGACATTCAAGTGATGCATGATGAAGTTTGGATCTAATCCTGGCATGTCATCATAGGACCATGCAAAATTCACTTGCTTTGCTTGGAAAAATTTGATGAAATCCTTTCTCTCTAAAAGTGTAAGTGAAGCTGCTAAATGTATGAATTTGGGCTCCAATTCAGTTCCAATATTAACTTTCTCCATTGGCTCTATGAGAATTGGTGATCTTTCTTCCTCATGTGCTGGTAAGGTATCCAACTTCTCTTCCTTAGGTTCCACAATTGGGTTTTCACTATTGGAAACATCCTTTATTTTTACTTTTCTTGGTTTTAGTACTGCCACATGGTGGTTTTCAGCACTAGAACTCTTCAATTTTTTTAATTTTTTTAATTTTTTCTTTTGGATTAAGAGGTTGGACCCCTTCCTTTCTCATCATGTTTGGATTAAACTCATCAGAGGAAGAGGGCTCAATTGCATTTAGGTATTGTGTCATTACTTGGTCATTGGGAAAGTATAGTAAATCATTTGGTTCGGTTAAGTCCCAATCAATTAGTTCGGGATGCATTAAGGATAAAGATTCATTTGGAAAGTTGTCATTGGTTGGGTTTAAGGACATGACCTCATTAGATGGTTCATACATTGTATCGTTAAGGTCAATAACATGAGCTTTCTCAAGATGATCCATGGAAGAAGGATCAAAGTTTTCTTCACTTGAGTCCTCTAAGACTTCTAAGGGAAAGAAGACATGTGGGTTAAACCTACCATTCGAATCATCCAACCATGAAGGTACCCAAGGTTCACCTACCCATGGATAATTTTGTGCTTTGCCTATGTTAGATTCCTGTGGATCAAGTTGCATGTATGTAGGAATTATCTTCGGATCTTCACTATCTTGAGTTTGTTCTTTAGGAACATTACTATAAGAATTCATTATGACAATCTCTTTGTCATGGAAAGAGTCTTTGGATAAAGAATCCCACTCATATACTCTGGAATCATCACTATCAATATCGAAATCTACCACGTTCACTTGTTCATAAAAATCATGCATAGGGCTAGAACTTTCTCCTTTGTGTTGATAACCTATTCCTGATTTTTCTTCCTTTGATCTCCAAGAAGGTTTAATAGGTTCAAGAAAACCTCTATTTCTCATACCTAAGGGTCCTCTTCCCTTATACCCCATTTTTTGCATAATTTCAAACCCCTTTCCATATTGGTCAATTTGGATATTGATGTGTTGAATTCTTTCCACGGGGTTGTTTGAAGTATCACTTTCATCTTTGTAAAGCCATTGTAGAACCTCATTGTCTTCTTTCTCAAGTGTTGACTTGTCACTCTCTCTTACAAAATGAGAGTTGTATTTGTGAGGAGGATGCGCCTTGGAAGGTTTTCCATGTGTTTTTGGGGAAGTAGGTAAATCAAATAGGGAAACAAAATATTCCCCTACTCCTTTAGAATTAATTCTACATTTTTTTTTGAACTTGTGCATCATCTCACTCATTTGTTTATATTGGTCTTCTTTGGCTTTGTCTCTCTCCTCTTTGGCAGGTTTAGCAAGTTCCACCTCTGGTGTGGATGTTTTAACTAAAATCTCATTTGAACTTGGACCCTCATAACTCACTTTTTCCTTTCCCCTAGCTGATGTAGTTGAGTTAGTTTGAATAGGGTTTGAGGTAGAGGTAACATTTTATGTCAACTTAGGATCATCACCTTTAGGTTATTCAATGGTAGTATTTGGAACAATCCCTTCTCTATTATGAGGAATAAATAATTCATGAAGAGGCTTCAATGTGTTACAATATTGAAAAGGATTTGAATCTCCTCCAATTGTGATTTCTTCTCCCATGTGCGGAAATTTGATACATTGATGGTATGTAGAAGGAACCGCTTGCATATCATGTATCCATGGCCTCCCCAATAAGATGTTATAAGTTAACTTCATGTCTAGGACTTGACATATGGTGTCCCTTTTGATGGGCCCAACTTGAATAGGTAAGATAATCATGCCTTTTGAAGATCTCTCCTCCTCATCATAAGTTTTAATGGTAATTTTCTTCTTAGGATCAATAGAAGATTCAGATAAACCTAAGGACTTGACAAGGTTTAAAGTGAAAATATTAAGACCATCTCCTCCATCTATGAGAACTCTCTCAACCCTATGTATTTGAATGAGGACTTCTATATGCAAAGGCAAATTTTGAGGATGAGTGATGGACATATCATCTTGCTCTAAAAATGAGAGACAATGTGGTGCAATAAGGTATCCCACCATGTTTTGAAATTTTTCTTCCTCCAAGTTAATAGGAACATCAGTCTCTAATAAGGCTTTTTGCAAGATCTCCTTGTGATTTGAAGATAATTTTAACAACTCCAAAATAGAAATTTGAGCCAGAGTCTTTTGTAATTGGTCCACCAAATTATATGGCTTTGTTGTTGTAGATGGTTGTTTAGCCAAAATACTTGATTGTGTAGGACCAATCGGTTTAGGATCAACCCCTTGTAGGGTAATCCTTGAAGTTTTCCCCCTAGTGATAGCGTAAGATGTTTCCTTTTTGGGTTGTTCCTTGATTACAACAACATTGACAACATGCTCCTGTATGGATAATGTGTTGATAATGTTATCATAATGATGAGCAAAATTGACACTATTGTTGCCTTGTTTATTCAAATTGGAAGGTTCACCCTTCTCATGGTTATAGAAAGGTTTCTTAAAGGCCGTGTGATCTTCATTGTTTTGAGGCCCTTCTATCTAGATCACACCATTTTCAATCAAATCTTGTACCATGTTTTCAACTGCAAGCAATCATTTGTTGTATGTCCTCTATTTCTATGGTATTCACAACGACTAGACTCCTTCCACCAATTGGGCTTTTTTTGTGGTTCATATGGTTAAGCTCTAGGTAAATCAATAATCTTATTAGCAATGAGAGTTCTCAATGCATTCTCAAGGGGTTCACACAAAGGTGTGAATGTCCTCTTGGGAGATGGTGCAAGGAATGGATTAGGCTTGTTAGCCCCTTGATTGTTCCTAAAGTTGTTATTATTGGTATTGTTGTTAAAAGACACTTTGGGGGCTTGATCTACATTATTCACTTGAGTAGGTGTTCTCGTGAGAGTAAAAGGAGTGGGTTTCAAATTATTAGCGTCAACAACCCCATCATTGAACACACCTTTGTTGTTGTTCCTCAAACCAAATTGGTTATAGTTGTTAGGAGGATTCTTATTTTGATTGCTATTGTTGTTGGAGGTATTGTTGTTGTTGTAATTCTTGTTATCCTTGTACAACTTTAGTTCTCCACTTTTAACCAATACCTCCTCCGTAGTCACTCCATTTTCAATAAGATCTTGAAAAGACCTAGGACATTGCAGCTTCAACCGATAATTCATTTCATTACTCAAGCTATTTATAAAGATGTCCATCTTTTCCTTTTTTGGTACACTTCGAAGGTATCTAGCAAATACTGCTCTCCATCTTTGTAAGAAAAGTAAGAATCCTTCTCCCTCTCTTTGTCTAGTGTTGCATAAGATAATCATTGTAACCTCATGTTTGATATTATATGAATAATACGTTACAAATTTAGCAACTAACTCTTCAAAAGTTCAGATGCCAGAAGGTAATTTTGAAAACCATTCCATGGCCATGCCTCCCAAACTTCTAGGAAACAACCTCATTAAGTAAGTAGTGTCATGCATGAACTCCAAGCTCAATGCACAAAATTCCCTTAAATGATCTTGGGGATCAGATGCTCCTTTGTATTTGTCATGCTTAGGAAAGACCACATTACTAGGGAATGGTATCATGATTAAACTCTTGTCAAATTGGAAAGGACACAATGCCTCTATGGAAAAGGGTTTTGGAGCCCCACTTTGCTTCATTGTGTCCAATTGCATTTGGAATAATTTAAACTGCTTGTTCATGATATCAATCGGACTATCTTCAACTTCCTTTTCCTTAAGTTGATTGACATCGTAGTCATGAGGGAGTTTAAGACTTGCTCGGGCTAGCTCTAGAAAATACTTCTCCTTATTTCTTGCTAACACTTTTTCATGAGCTTCATGAAGTATGGGCTTTGTATGGCTTCATTAACCTTTTCATCGGTTGCATCTTTAGCAGTTGGTTCACCATTGCCCTCGTTGTTAGTGTTGTTAATTCCTTGATTGTTAGGGTCTATTCCTCCTCCATTGTTGTTATTTGACCCTAGATTGTTTGGGGCAATGCCTCCTCCATTGTTGTTGGTTTGATCCGAATTCGAGTTGCCAAAAGGAAAAGTCATGTTAGTTTGTACCTCTTGAATGGGTTCTTGTGGTATTCTTGAGGAGGTAAATGTGTCACTCAGAAAAAGAAGTTCTTGCCTTAGATATATTTCATCTAATTGCAGGGTTTTCTTTACGTAGTAAGATCAAGTGAAAGCCGGCATGAGCATAAATCTCTTGGAAATGGGCTTTATCTCACTTGCTTGTGGCCAAATCCTTACAAAATTTTCAAAAATGCTTAAAGCCAGGATTTGTGACCAGGTGAAATATTGGAACAGATAGAATGTCCAAAAGGGTATTCAGATATGAAATCCAAATTTTTTGAAAACCCTGAGAAATATCCACTGTTTGCCCATCTTTTTTTTTGGGCATCACTTTCCTGTGTACAGGCGTGATATAAAACTTAGTACACGATTACTGGAATTTGCCTAGGCAGCGCTCTGCAGAGAGCAGGCGACTTTTTTCTATTGATAGGTGTTTCTTAACTTTTTGCAGGTGTTTCGTAAAATGTCACAGGTGTGACTTTATCATTTACAGGTGTTGCTTTAATAGTCACAGGCGTAACTTCACTATGCATAAGTAGTTTTTCTCTGTGTGTAGGCGGTGCTTTGTAGATCAGGTTGTAAATTTTGATTTTTAAAAGTGATTTGATTAGATCTGCAGAATATTCTTGCTTGAAAATAAAGTACAAACACAACACACACATCAAATTTGTACCATATCCCTAAAACTACACTAAAAGTGTATGTTCTCGATTGTTTTCACAAGTATAAACAAGAATGTCTTCCAAGCAATCTACCTAGAGTCAGATTTGGCTTTTAAACACGTTTCGTTCTAAAAGGCAAATTACTACTTAACATGATTTTTAATGAACACCTCTATTCAAGATCATGTCAAGTTCTTTTACCCACTTGCGGGCTTCCCACACGCACGAAAGCATGATTTGGCACAATCCAAAGGCCTACTAGAGGAAGTGAAGAATATTTGCACACAACCTAGTCACTCTCCTATTAAGGAAGAGTGTATTTGTTTATAGTGGGTTGGATAGTATCGTGGCTAAAGCGATTGTCTCCCACTTTGGGTCGTTCCCTCTCACCATCCTCGTAAGGCAATTCTCGGGAGGTAGGCCCTCTAAAGATCTAATTTATCTAGCATATATAGAAAAATAAGAAATCAAACTTGGTTCAACAAGTTTGGGAGTTTGGTTCACTTGGAAAGTGAAGAGCATATCCCTATTGTTGTTCTTTGTTCCAAACACTTCAAGAAAAATTTGTTCTTTTTCAACCTCTTGACAAGGAGATTCTTATAAATGAAATGTTTGGTTAATTCCTCATCCCTTTATTTTTACCAAGTTGAACTCACACGTTTGGCTTTTTGATTCACTTCGCAAAATGGAGAGCATATGCCTAATATTTGTTCAATTTGGACAATAGTAAGTTTTTTCCTATTAAGCTAGATCCAAAGAAAAGCCACAATTTAAGCAATGCAAGCTTGATATGAAAAATACCTCTTTTGTAGCTAGCAAAGGCTAGGCACTTTTTTGAAGTTTTTTGACATTTATTTGCTTACTTACCTAGTGATGATCATTCCCATCCGACTCCTCCAACAAATTAGTCAACACAGCAATACAAAGTGAAGGAAACCAAAAGAAACAAATTGGAATGCAATTAAGTGTTCTTAACAAGATTTTGCAAAGAAAATTCTAACAACTTAATGCAAGCAATTTAGTCCAAAGTAGGAAATTTCTTTTTATAAGAATCCAACACCTTAATGTAATGTTTATAAAGCTTTTCTTCTAGTTCCAAACTATCTAAAATTGCAGCAGTATGGATTTCCTTTAGACGTTTGATTTGAATTCTTACCTCTTTGCTTTCTTGAGTAACTCTGCTATCTGGTTTCCATACTTTCCAGTGTCTGCTCATCTGCAGAAAAAAAATAGACAGAGAGTTAGAAAATAGAATTTAATAATCTGACAGCAAAATTAAACAAAAAACTTTAGGCGTCATTTATCAGCTAATAGGCGTCAGTTAAAAGCTATTAGGCATTATTTTTAAGTTCACAAACATCACTTTCCAGTGACTCAAGTGACTTTTCAAAATTACTAAGCGTAAACGTGTTATAAATAAATGTAAATTGTGTAAGATAAAGTCTCATAAGCGGCAAAGAACAGCTAATAAACGTCTGTTAAAAGCTAGTAGGTGTTATTTTAAAGTTCACAGGCGTCACTATCCAGTGACTCAAGCGACTTTTCAAAATCACTAAGCGTAAAACTTAAGCTGCTAAGCATGAAAAATAACTATAAATTGCATAAGATAAAGTATCACAGACGGCAAAGAACAGCTAATAGGTGTCGTTTCTCAGATTTTAGGTGATGCTTTACGCTCTCAGGCATAATACTTTATTTCACAGGCATCAAAAGAAGAAAAGATAGAATAGAAAGAATCTCGTAGGTGTTAGTCAACTTATTCTAGGCGTCAACAAAATGCTAATGAGGGTCATTAGATCCTTCATAGGCAACGTTTCTCCTATTTTCTGCAAAATTTACATAAAAGTGAAGCCAAAAACACACAAAACTTGATAAAAATGATAGAAATGAGGCTCAAAGCCCCACAGTGGGCGCCATTTGTGTGTGAGTGTTTACACCTTCATGAAATTAGGACAATTAGCAACAATTCTATGAAAATACAATGTAAATTTAATCTAAAAAATTGCATTTAACATCCATATCATCTCATGGTTCTCTATCTAAGCTTGGTAAGTAGAGCTCTCAACCTTATTCTCTACTAGTGACAATCCTAGAATGATAAAATGCCTAAATCTAGCTCTCAATTCTCAAAATGATACAAAGATTAACTCAAATGCTCATGATAATGCTCTCAAATCTCACTATTTTCTCTCAAAATGCTCAAGATATTGCTCAATTTCTCAATTGCTCTCAAATTGCCTATAGTGATGATGATATGCATTCAAATTTTTTAGTATATTATGCTCTCAAAATGACTTCTATTTATAGTAAAATCCCAAGGGTAGGGGGTAGAGTGACTTGATCATGGTTTAGCCTTGGTTAAGTCAAAAGCTTTGAAATGTTTTTAAATGGGGGGACAATTTAAATGATTGTCTCAAATGTTTCGACAAGTAGACAAATTTGAGTGGTTGAGATTCAAAGTTGAAAATGAGTGATTGAGATTCAATAATTTGGAGTGATCCATGTGCATTGTGTACTCAATTCTTATTGGTTGCTCAAATTATGTTTGAAAGATATTAGGATTAATTAAATTTCATCAATTAATTAAATTAGCCATGTAGGGGAATAGGTTCAATTTGATTTTTGATTTAAAACTATACAATTAATTGATTAAAATTAATTATATAATGTGATTGATCCCTTTTAGCTTGTATTTGATTATTCGATGTCATGATTTGATTTTTCCTTTGATTTAAATGATTTTGTCCAATTTTGATTAATAAATGTCCATTTAAAATTGATTTGATCCATTTTGATGAAAATTAGAGCATTTGGCTAAGATTTTGCAAATTTGAATGATTTTAAGATACCTGCCTAGTTTTGGGTGTCTACAATAGTATACTAATCCATTAATGTGGAGTTAAAAAGAAATGTTTGGGTGGCCACCATATTTGGTAAGGAATTTTAATGAATTTTCTTGGAATGCTACAACAGTAGCAAATCTACCTTAGGGAGGGGGTTGTTGGATGATTGATTGTGTGTAGACATGTTGAGGACAAGGTGATCCAACCATCATTTGTTGCAGGAAACCTTGGGAAGTGAGACATTGAGGAAGCCCTAGTTTTAAGGGTTTGGAGAGTACAATTTGGGGTTTTTGTATCTAGAATCCTCTTGGAATCAAATTGGTTCCATATTCCTTTGATTTGAACCTATTAATGACACTGTGAAAAAGCTTGAAGCATGGGAGTTTGACTAGTTAGGAGTTCCTTTGGAAATGCATGGTTTTTAGGCCTTGGAAAACTGAGACAACCTACCCTGTTATCGAGCATTCATCATTTGGTACTTCTTGGTGTATTCCATTTAAGTTTTCAGCTGCCATGTTTATGCGCATGTTCTTTATGTGTTTGGCTTCTCTCCCTCACAAGGGATACATCGATAGGTAATTGATTTGAAAGCATAATGATTTGACAGTCTTTTTTCAGGATAGGTGTAATCATCCTGCCAACCTTAATTAGCAACATTTGTGATATATGTCAAGTACTTATAATCAGTATGCCCAACAAATAGAGACTTAGTAGTAAAAGCATGTCCTTTAGTTTACTAGTTTACTTATAATTAGTATGTCCTTTGGTTTACTAGTTTAATCTGGTTTAAGAACGGTTTGTTTCATGTTTGAATGTACCATTGAATGAAGCTTGGCTATATTAAGTACAATCTTAAGACTTGTGACTCTTCAAATTCTTTGGTTTCCTTCATACCTCCAAACATGTGTACTGTAAGATTTCCTCCAACAAATGGACTTGTGATGATTTTCACAATAGTACATGTGTTGGAGGAAAGCTCAGAGTACTGCTTAGGCAAATCTGAATGTTCATCACTTGTGCATCTAAGAGTTGATCATAGAAGGTATATGCACAGGTGAAAAACATGCATATTTGACCAAGAAATATTGGGAGCTAGACCCAACAGCAAATAGATTTGCGGTGATTTTCACAATAAGACATGTGTTGTTGGGTAAGCTCCCAGTAGTGCTCAGGCAAATATGCATGTTCATCACCTGTGCATATGAAGAGGCTCTAATAGCAGATACAATCACTAAATTTTGCATACTCCTTATTTTGTTCTGGGTTGATATTGTCAAACATGGTCTTTCTTGAATGGAATGACTCGTTACTTGTACATTGACTAGAATGTTGGTTGAAGAAGGATGATTTGTTTGCAACCTGCAGATACAGACACTGAACAACCATTTTTTCAACTCTAATTTTGTCAACACAAAGGGACATTTATCATAGCCATAGAAACATGATTATTTTAAAATGGAATACACCAAGGAGTACCATAAAAATTATTGACCATTTACAATCATGAATAGTTAACCTAAATCAAATAGCTCATTTTTTTATCAGCATGTGTAGTCTCTATGTATATGCAAAATGAATGAAATATCAAGCTGAAATAAAATAGTGAACAAAAATTCAAATACAAGGCCTAATTTATCAAGAGAAACAAACATTAGGATGAAATACAAATCATTAAGACTATAGAAAAATCATTAGGACTATAGAAAAATCATTAAGACTAGAAAATCAAGTTCTAGAAAAATCATTACGACTATAAAATCAAGTTCTAGAAATGGACGGTTCTGATGCTTTGCCATCACAACAATTGAATATTCATCATTTGGTACTTCTTGGCATATTCCATTTAATTTTTTCAGCTGTCGTGTTTATGTGCATGTTCTTTATGTGTTTGGCTTCTCTCCCTCACAAGGGATACACCGATAAGTAATTGATTCGAAAGCATAATTATTTGACAGTCTTTTTTTAGGATAGACGTAATCATCCCGCCAACCTTAATTAGCAACATTTGTGATATATGTTCTTGATCAAGTTCTTAAAGATTAATCAGTAAAGAAGAGGCTTATAGCATTGGCATTCAAGATATAAAGGTTGGGCTTGACCATTGCACAAAAAGGTGCTTGTATCCATTTAAAATTTGTCACCAGGGTATGACCATAATTCTGAGTTCATAACAGTGACATAACTCCACTACCTCAAGATATGGTAGCCTTTGGTCAAGAAGAGAACAATTATTTACATCCTATATTTGAGGGTACACATGGTGCAAGCATGGGACATGATGGGAATGATACAACTCATCATAATTAATAAAAGAATGGGTAAGCCAAACTCAGTCCAATTCTCTTAACAATGGTACACATCCGTCCAAGTGCAGCAACCTTCAAAGATTTGCAGTGGTAAAGAGAATCCCCATATTTTATTAGCCTAACATAGTCGTTGGCCACTTTGGTAATGAGAACCTCAAAATAGAGAAAAGAAACTTAGTAAAACTAGTCTATGCCACTGTTTGTGAGGGTATAGTCATGATAAGTGCCTCTCAAACCTCTCCAAACATGTAAGACTGTCTTTAAATACTTTATTGATCTCTTCTAAACATTAACCAAATCAAACCTACATTTGAATCCACACACAATAACCCAAAATGAAGGGTTTTGTATCCTTTAATGAATCTCAATCACTGGTAACGCATGGACAATAAAACCAGTAGTCTCCAAAGCATTCAATAAGTGAATATGAATGTTTGAAAACTTTCCTCTCAACTTCCCCAACCACTCCTAATCGGTTAGAGGGATTAGTTGAGGGTTTAGACGCTAAAACTTCTCATGCAACTCCCAAAATTTCACATACAAAATAAAATAAAATCCATTTATGAATTAAATTCAGTATGTCAAAGGACTAGTCCCAACAATTCTTAAACATACTTTATCTGATATGATGAATTGTTAATAAAGGTCTAATATACAATGGTAGTACACATGGCATCTTGAAAGATGAACTTGCAAGATAAAAAAATTACATAAACAAAAATTATGTAAGATAAACATTATCATGCAAAAGCAATGTAAAATGAAAAGTATAAATGATCTTTATATATAAAGGTAAGGATGAGGAGATGAGAAGGTTACTACCCCTTCAAAAGTGAAACACATGTAAGACATTTGGGACAAGTGTGGGGACGTGTATGATCTATTTGAGTTTAGATAAATAAAAAAGTAAAAAATCTCCTCCATGAGTTTGAGTGTTATGTCATTTGGTCAACTAGGTAGAATATTAACTATTTAGGTAATAAAAATTGTCACACTAACTTCTAAAATTTGATTTTTGATAAGGTAAATATGTATTACGTTAGAGTTTTGTATATATGTAATAGGTGTGACCTCTAATATCATGCACTAATCATCCTCAATACACTTAAAAATATGCAATATTATGATCATTCAAGGAACCATATGCACATGAAAATCATACCTCATTTATTGCATAAGAAATGCTATTCTCCAAATGTTGTGGTTGCAACTGCCTTGGTGGACATGTATGCCAAAAGTGGAAGCATAGACAAGGCATGTGAACTGTTTCACAAAATTTCTCAAAGAAATGAGGTCTTGTGGAATGCCATGATTGCAAGATACATTCAAACTGGATTGTTTGAAAAGGCTTTTAAAACTTTTAAGCAAATGCAATTGGCAAATGTAAAGCCAAATTCCATAACCTTTGTTAGCATACTTCCAGTGTGTGCCAAAATGGGAGCTTTGGAACAAGGTATGGGCATCCATCAAAGGATAATGGAAGGGGGGGTTTTGTTAGATGTTGTAGTTGCAAGTGCCCTGGGAGACATGTATGCAAAATGTGGAAGCATGGCCAAGGCACGTAAACTATTCGACAAAATAACTCAAAGAAATGTGGTTTTACATATGCTTATTTTTATTCATATGCTTGCCCCTATTCATTGGTTTTCCTTACTTATCTCATTTACTTTTGTTTCCCTTTGTAGATATTATTGCTTTCCTTTTTATGTTTAGTTTTTGTTCTTTTTTATTCACTTCCTTACATATTTGCTAGACACACTCTTTCTATTATCATTTTTTGTGGTTATTCTGATTTTCTCTTTTTGGCTTTCATTTTTTCTCACTCTTACATTTGCATGCATCATATATATATATATATATATATATATATATATATATATATATATATATATATATATATATATATATATATATATATATATATATATATATATATATATATATATATATATATATATATATAACTCTTAATGTTCATATCTCTTTTTTCGTAATTAAATTATTTATAACTATTTCACACTTTAACATTTTAACATCTTTTTAAACCTTTTACTTTACACGTAATCCTCCTCTTCATATATTTTTATTTTCATTCATGTTTCTTCACACCACCTTATCACATCTTATTTTTGGCTCTTTATTTTTGGAGTGTTGTTTTTATTAGTGTGGAGGCATAGGATAGACCAATTTTTTATTTTATTTTTATTTATTTATTTTTTATCCTTGTGTACCTCTCTTCTCTCTCTCCTCTTCCCTTCTCCCTCCTTTTATTGTCTGTTAGATCTGCAATCTACCATTTCATGTTCCTCTTGCTCTTGCTCTTTGACATCCTAATGATGGATCATGTAGTATGATCTGAAACGTTGATGGTAAAAAAACCTACACAATCAAATCCAGAAACTGGAATACCATACTTATGGATTGTGGAAATCTAATAGATTTGAGAGGGATATTTGTCAGATGTTATAGTTGCAAGCTCCCTGGTAGACATGCATGCAAAATGTGGAAGGATAGACAAGGCACGTCAACTGTTTAACAAAATGCCTCAAAGAAATGTGGTCTCGTGGACTACAATGATTGCAAGCTATGAACTAAATGGATTTGTGGAAAAGGCTCTGGAAACTTTTAAACAAATGTAACTAGCAGGTGTAAAGCCAAATTCCACAACCTTTGCAAGCATCCTTCCAGCCTGTGACAAAATGGGAGCTTTGGAACAAGGCATTGATATCCATCAAAACATAATGGAGGGGGGATTTTTATCAAATGTTTTAGTTGTTAGTGCCTTAGTAGACATGTATGTTAAATGTGGGAACATAGACAAGGCACGTAAATTATTTGACAAATTGCCTCAAAGAGATGTCGTCTCATGGACTGCCATGATTGGAGGATATGTTCAAAATGGGTTTGTTGAAAAGGCATTAGAAACTTTTAAGCAAATGCAGATAGTGGATGTAAAGCCAAACTCCTCAACCTTTTCTCACACACTCCCTGGCTGTGGTCAAGTTGGAGCTTTAGAACTAGGGACAGTCGTCCATGAAATCTTATGATAAACCCACAGATAGACACAGGATCTCAAACCCTTCATTATATTAAACACCTGGAAATAAGAACATTTAAGGAAGCCCTTGTTCAATACATAGCAAAGAAAAGAAGAATGTACTACAAAGATAATGTCAAGTGCATCTATGAAATATCAAGAAATCAGGTAAGAAAAACCTCAAATACATGGTCTATGTACATAGAAATTCATAAAACTCATATGTTCTCTCATTTGCACTGAGAGAACATATGAGTTTTCAACATATATGTTCTTATTTCCGGGTGTTCTTATTTCTCTCATTTGCACTGAGGGTTTTCAACAATATAAGGAATCCTATGCATAAACCCGCAGATAGACACAAGATCTCAAACCCTTCATTATATTAAACACCTAGAAATAAGAACATTTAAGGAAGCCCTTGTTCAATACATAGCAAAGCAAGGAAGATTGTACTACAAAGACAATGTCAAGTGCATCTATGAAATATCAAGAAATCAGGTAAGAAAAACCTCAAATACGTGGTCTATGTACATAGAAATTCATAAAATCATATGTTCTCTCATTTGCACTGAGAGAACATATGATTTTTCAACATATATGTTCTTATTTTCGGGTGTTCTTATTTCTCTCATTTGCACTGAGGGTTTAAAAAGGAAAATAGTATAATAGTTGAGGTACCTGTGCATCTATAGCAGACGAGATTTTGCAAAAGTCTCAGAAGAGAAACCTTTAGCTGATTGCATAGGCCAGTAAATTAAACAGTTGGGTATCTCCTTCGCGCGTGCGTTGCCCTTCTAATTCACCGGCCGAGAATAATGAAATGGGAAATGAAATTCCCTTTTTTTTTCAAGTTATGCCCGTGTTTGTTGAAATTTTGACCACCACGAAATTTGTCGATATTTCGATAAACACGGGCATAAATTAAAAATAAATAAATAAAATTCCTTCTATAAAAATAAATAAATAAAATTCCTTCTATAATCCAACCAAGCAAAACCTTTTTATTTATTGGTCAAAAATTTTGGTAGAAAAATTAGGTCAAATGTACTAGTGTCAGAACTACCACCATCAACTATGACACTACATACCTTATCCTTGCACTTACATCTGGTTCTGAAAAAATTTCTCCTTTGCACTGGTTCCTGGACACATGTAGCCAACCTCCTAGTGATAAGAAATTCACCTTTTTCTGCAACATTCTCGATGTCTTCCTCAGCAATCAGTGCAACTCTTCTCTTAGGACATTGAAAACTTCTATGACCCGCTTCACCACATTGATAACAAGTACCAGTGAACTCATTTTTCTTCCTTCCTCTCTATCCAGTATTGAAATTCTTAGTGACTTGACCACTGTCAGATCCTAAATTAGTCTTCTTAGGATTCTCTACCACATTACTTTTAGCAACTGTCTCACCAATCTTACCACCTTGGTTCCTATTTTTTTGTCTTCCTTCAAACTTCTTATTTAGTTTCTCTTCAATCTTTAATGCCATCTGATAAGCATCTCCTATTGTTGTCATCCGAATAGTAAGTAACTCTTCTTGAATACTAGGTCTCAAACCATAAACATACCTAGCAACCTTCTCTTTATCAGCTTCGGAATGACCAGTCCTAATCAGGATTCTATAAAACTCCTCGGTATACTCCTGCACCGATTTGTTAGTCTGCTTCAAGGCTTGCATCTTCTTAAACATGTCTAACTCATAATCCACCGGAATGAATTGCTTCTTCAACTTGTCAACCATTCGGTTCCATCTAGTGATCTTTTCCTTTCCTCTCCTACTTCTTTCCAACTGAACTTCAACCCTCCACCAAATATTTGCATGACCCTTCAGTTTAGTCTTTGCAAATCTAACTCTATCAGGATCTTATATTTCTTCATACTCGAAGTACTCATCTATCTCATTAATCCAATCAATCAACTCTTCTGGCCTAAGGCTTCCAGCAAATGCAGAAACTTCAATCTTAGGTCTTTTCCCAATTTTAGACATAGCCTTCAGGATTCTATTTTCTTCTGGATCCCTAGCTTCTTCTACAGCTTCTTCAAAATGATCTTCTTCCTCAGATTCATCATCACTATCTTCTTTCAAAGTAGTCTTCTTCTTTCTCAATTCCTCTTGTAGGTCTTGCACTTGTTTCTACAAAGCTCTAAAATCATCAAGACAGAACTCTCCAGCAGCTTCCTCCTCTGAGATCTCATGATCTCCTTGGAGGCATCTTCAATCCAAGATCCTGGTGCAAACTGCCTCTTCTTTAGTGATCTGTCCACACATTCAAGATCAACTTTCTCTGATACCACTTGATGTAATCAAGGATGGAGGATCCAATTAAGGACTACCCAAACTTGCAGCCAAACCACAACACAACGAATTACACAACAATAACACCAGATCTGAGATAAAACAAGTATCTTTATTTGTCAACAACTGATTACATGCAATGTGTCGGGTTGTAAGGCCTTCCTAGTTACGACCAATTACAACGCAAGAATAGTTCTACAAGATCACGCAGGATCCAATACACCTCTCAGCTAGTCTAGGTCTGTAACACAACAGGACACTGGTAAGCACTCCAAGAAAGATCTAAACTTGTGCACACATGCCACCAAGAAATCTTCTTGTGCCTAAGCTCGCAAGCTACTAACTCTTCTCTCTAGATCTAATCCGATTCTAGATCACTGCTCTAACTGATCCCTAAACAACTACCCAAACATCTTAAATACTAATTCCCAGCCACAAGTCGTCTTTACAAATAATTAAATCCCAAAGCCCAGTCGGCTTCCAAATATAAAAATATTAAATGCAAAACATGGTCAGCTCTCAAATAGCCTTACAATAATTAAATTGTCCATGTCGGCCTCTAGATCCACATAGGAGAATGCAACACGCTAGATCTAGGTTCTCACATGTCCAATGGTCAATCCATAAGTCGAGGAATGCGACCCAAATTAAATGCATCAGTCGTCCAAGCCGATTCATCCAAACAACCAAGTCGGTCTGCAAGAACACCGAGCACCAGTAAGCAACACCAAGACCTGTCGGTAACCAAACACCGAGCAGCAGAGAAATAACCGAGCACTAGTGAACCGACCATGCCGAGCATCATCGAGCAACGCAATTATCGCCGAGTACCAAGAGAAATCGACACCTTCAGTTATCGAGTGTTCTTCAGAGACCGAGCACCCTGGTAAACACTGAAATCGAGCAACCAAACTCCAAGACCGAGCAAATACTTCACCAACAAAGATCAAAACTACTAATTTGCCTTTCAAAACAAACATCTATTTGGTTGATACAGGATTTCCAAGAATCCTAGGATGCTCCTGCATCATTAAACATTCATAAACAAAGTATATCAGAACCCTTCCATGTCAAAGAGAATTCTAAAGGTCATCACCCTACTTTCAAATATCACTCTCAAGGCATCAGTATCCCTTCCAAATCCAAGTGTATACCTCCTCCTTAATCCCTTCTCTCCATCTTAGGTCCATATATTCCTCCATCCAATAGTTCACAATCCACTTATTCTTTCTTGAATCAAGGTTAGTAAAGGCACACATCTTGGAGAATCTTCCACTCATCCAAAAGGCCTCCATATCATTGGGCTATTTATCCATATACCCCATTACCTTCAGCTTCAGCTTCATCCTCGTCCATCACCTTTCTCTTATCGTCTTTCTCACTAGTTTTCC
This sequence comes from Chamaecyparis obtusa, assembly GCA_027943335.1. Taxonomy (NCBI): domain Eukaryota; kingdom Viridiplantae; phylum Streptophyta; class Pinopsida; order Cupressales; family Cupressaceae; genus Chamaecyparis; species Chamaecyparis obtusa. The sequence goes on along the minus strand of BSBK01003472.1, from coordinate 623,328 downwards.
TGTCCCAATGTTCAACATTTATCCTCCTCCAAATCATAGTCCACAAGCAAGTTTTTCCCTATTTTAGATATCCTGGTAGCTAATTTGTTAGACCTGTGGAGGTTACTATGTTCCTCATCAACATCATCCTCCTCACTAACCACTTCTTGAATAGAGATTTTAGCTTTTTTGTTGGGGGGGGGGGGGGGTTCTTTTTATTTTAGTGGAGATCAACTTGGATGCTTTACCTTTTAGCCCATTGGTATCAGGGGTGGGGGCATCATAATTTAACGCCTCATGTGTACCATGTCTAGAATCAATTTTAAGGATCCTCGGGTGATATGTACATTTTTTTTGTTGGTCTCTGACACATCCATACTATTACAAGCGAGGGGCTACAAAATCGGGGCCTCAAAAACCACAATAGATTTGGGAGGATAGAGTGCCAAATTGAAATTCTAAAGCTTGAAAATAAGACCTTGGTGCAAGGGGATGTGTTTCTTGCCATGGGTTCTAGCACTCTTTTTTGCATCCAAGATTGAGTTTTCAAGAGAATTAAGCAAGAAGAAAAGAAATGAGATAATTTCAAGATTTCTAAAATGGTTAAGGAGGGGCAAGTGATAGTAATAATAGACTTTGAAATGCCCCTCAAGAATGAAATACTTCGTGATCATAAGACAAATTGTATCCTGATGGTAGCTACTCCTTTTTGTAGTCTCCCTGCATCTTGATTGGAGCTTCACCTCCTTTGAAGAAGTTGTTTAGGTTGTCATTATCCACCACCCAACTAGTCTTCTTCCATTTCCTACCATTAAAGGATAACCGAGAAGCCTTAGAAATTACTTCCTCGACAATTTCAAAGGAGATACCCCTAACAATGACTCTCGTCTTCCCAAGAACCAACAAAATGGGTAGATAAACCCTCATCGAACCCATTAATAGATTCAATATACTTAGAGAACCCACCTTCCCTACAAATATGCCCAACTGTGGGGTCATTTTAAAAATAATTCAACTTACCATGCTAAATGCAGAATCAATCCACACTCATCACTGTGGAAGATAGAGATAACCAAGATGATTTAATGTACAGAAAAATCTACTAAACTTGTTGTTATAACAAAGCATTTTAAAGGAAAGATAAAAACTTGCTTCTCCAACTAGGTATAATCACTAACCCATGTCCCTGAAAAACTTGGCTCATGTGGGCTACAGTTCCTTGCAAGTGAAGGTCTTTTCATTACAGAGTACAAGGAGTGTGCTCCTTCATAAGATATGCCATAATAAATGCATAAGTGACTAGTTGTGTTCAAATCATAATCTCATCTCATCATAGTAGGGCCCACCCTCAAGTTCGCGTAATTTCCATGATTGACTAAAGACCATCTAGGCAGCCTTAAGTGTCCTAGGGGAATAAAAATGTATTGTTTAATAAGCCAAGTCCACATCCCCAAACTGTCATGCCACCTCATCAACTTCATATTCAAAATCAAAATAATCTTTTCATCGAAACTCTCCTACTATATATTAAAATGATGAGGGCTACGACCAATTAAGACCTAATACCATGAAGCACACAACAGGAACCACCACAACCAATTCGGTTTGTCACTCCCCATTTCTGCTAGTGGTTGGGCTCTCTCTTGTCAAGAGAGTTTGGATATCAACGGAGAAAGAAAATTGTCTCCTCCAACACTTAAGTCCCTCCAGGTTGTAGCCAAATGCAGTTAATGAGTTTGGTATCACATTAGCTTCCTTGTAGACATGCTTGATTTCAAAGGAGTCAAATCCCATAAGAAGTCTTCATATATCTCTTAAAGATCCATCAATTGACTAGTTAACTCAAGGCAACCCTTTAACAAACACTAATGATGAGTTTTGAATCCCCTTCTATAGAAATAGTTATGATTCCAATTGAAAGCGCTATCGTAAGACCGCAAAAAAGACTCGTTCCTTCATCTTGATTGTTTGGATAATCTTGCAAGTTAGTTGTAAAGGCAACCACCAAACCTCCAACATTCGATCAATCCTCCATCAGCAACGACAACAACAACACCTTGAGTCTGCTTTGTCATTCCATCAAAGTTAAGCTTAAACCAACCTAAGTTTTTCTTTTTCATTTTTTTTTGGGGGGGGGAGAGGTCCATTTGATGTTCCTCCTCTTTACTATCTTTGAGTTGTTGAACTTTACATAAGTTTTCGCAAGGCCCCAATTTCTAGCAATTTGGTTATCAAGTGTAGAGGGGGAGGAGGGACAAGGCCAAGTAATGACAACCAAGTTCTCCATAAGCATCTTGTGGAAAACCTAGAAAACAACATCAACTGAACACCCTACTCCCTGAAAATTTATGTGATTTCTCTCCTTCCAACTGGCCCAACTTAAATGGGGAGGAATTTGCTTCCAAAGTTGCATGATAAGTGGGCTAAAGGAAATTCCCCTCTAGTCGTAAACCAATTGCTAAACCTCTCCTCCCCGTTCATAACCCAGTCAAAAAATACATTTGTTAAATGCACATAAAGGCCTCTAGTTGTAAACCAATTGTTGAACCACCCCATTAGAAAATACATTTGTTAAATGCACATAAAGGAATGTTTTGTTTCTCACATATTGTACTAGGGATAGGGCCAAGTTACCATCCATGGTCCAATGATTGTTCCTCACTCAATCCTCCAATTACTAACTTTAAAAAAAACTAAAAATTGATGACTAAAAGCTCATTAATAAATTTCACACTAATAGTCATCAACTCGTATCCCCAATAGTTAAAATTTTCAAACTTTAATTGGAGGAGCAGCCAATGAATACTAGAGTATTTGTGCATAAGTATTCGTAAAAATAGTTATCAAAGGAAAAAACGTATTGGATTAGTTGTGCAAACTTTTGAGGCAATTGTAGGGCACGGTTATTGGGGCACCTTTTAACTAGGTATCAAACGGAACTTTGAAATGAGCACTTTTTGATCCTTGGGTGCATAATAGATCCCACAATATTTGTTGGTACTACCTAAAAGCTAAAACAACAGCTATAAGCAAATTAAGTCATTTATAAACACAAAAAAAAAATCAATGTAAAAACATTTAAGATCTTTGAGTGCATGGAAGTAAACTATTGCGACTCATGCTCTTCCCACTATTGAATACCTTTTAAGATCAGAACAATTGGAAACCATCATCATGAAGGGATGGTTTGTTTATATTCTGATAATTATTCTTTGTCCAAATGGGTCTTGTACTCATTAATAGTCCCCTCTAGAATGCACCAAAGACAAAAAAAATTAAAAAAATTTCTTTCAGATTCCTGAAAACAAAGTTGATTTTTTTGTAGTTTTCAACCACAAAATATCCAGATCATAAAGAATGCTGAAATTTTTAAGTTGAAATATAAATTACTACTATTGATTGGATTGTTTCAAGCTTGTAAAGTACTTGACTAAAGTATTAAAATAGGACATTCACTGAAAATATTAAATAACAGTCTATATAATAATAGAACTTTTATATGCCAACAGTAATGCCTCTATGGCTCTTCAGGCAGCTCTAGAGTTGCGTTTGGATGACAACTCTGGTCCAAAATTGAATCCTAATACGTGGCGTACAGAGGTTGCTTCATTCTTCACTCTCTATGAAGCTTCTGCTAAACCAGACGTTTATTATTGGGTGAAGATTACTAAATAACTCCGTGCTCCATATACATTCTTGAGCTCATCACAGAACATGGGGATTCATTTTCCCCCAACTAAACATGAGATTCTACACTACAATATATGTTATACGGCACTAGTATCTGCTTATGGGCAGTAGATGGGTAAAACAGTACAAACAACGGAGAAAGCAATGGAAGTTTAATGATGCGAAACCAGCTTCACATCATCTATGACAGGCCCACACAATGAACTGGAGTCATCACTCCTCATATGATAAAATGTGCTGAAGAACACAACGCTTGTTCTTGCAGAAACTGCTTTGAAGGCGAGCTGGGCCTTCTTGAAGCCCCCTGTGCCCTTGGATTCATAGGGCACTTTCACAGTCTCCTTTGCTGCAAAAGCCTCAACAATCATGGACCCATTGCAGGCATTGCTTCCGTCTCCTACTGTGAAGCTCAGCAGGTAAGCCTTCCCCACCTCTGTCCTCACAATCTGTGCAATGGAGCTCTCTTTGCCTGCCAGAAGCTCCACTGCTCTCCTGCCCTGAGGGACTACATAGTGCAGAGCATCGATATACTTGACGGCTTTGAGAGAGGTTATGATCCACCCGGGCAGAGGAGAGCTACGATCATCTACATTGGGGGGCAGAAGAACACCATAGCTGCTGTTACGGAAAACCAGAGGCCCCTCTTCAAAATCTCCATTCTTTATCAAATCACCTGTAATTACATTGTTACAAACAGGATTTCAGGTTTCAATGCTTTTAACAACAAACAATATGTGACTGCTGAAAACAAAATCTACCCAGTTTCAGGTTTCAGATTTCAAACAGCATTTCAGCTGTTTAAGCTTTACCCAAAAGGAAACAGAGCAAACAGAAGCTGCTCACCCATACAACAGGATTTCAAGTTTCAATGCTTTGAACAACAATGTGACTGCTTTAAAAAGATCTACCCAATTTCAGGTTTCATACTTCAAACAGCATTTCAGCTGTTCAAACTTTACCCGAAAGGAAACAGAGCAGCAGAACTTGCTTACCCAAACAGCAGGATTTCAGGTTTCGATGCTTTAAACAACAAACAATGTGCGACTATTGAATACAGAATCTTTCCAATTTCAAATTACAGACTCCAAACAGCATTTCAACTGTTTTAGCTTTAACCGAAAGGAAACAGAGCAACAGAAGTTGTCTGCCGAAAGAACAAGATTTCAGGTTCCAATCCTTTAAACAGTAAACAAGCTGCGACCGTTTAGAACAAAATCTACCCAATTTCAAGTTTCATACTTCAAACAGCATTTCAGCTGTTGAAGCTTTACCAAAAGTAAACAGAGCAGCATAAGTTGCTTACCCAAACAACAGGATTTCAGGTTTCAATGATCTGAACAACAAACAATGTGCGACCTTTTAAGACAAAATCTACCCAATTTCAAGATTCATGCTTCAAACAGCATTTCATCTGTTTACCCAAAGAGGGACCAGAGCAACAGAAGTTCCTTACCTTTGGCATACCGGGGCAAAAAGAGCTCCCTGATAGCAATGGCGTCGAGCAGAGGCCCACAGGCGGGATCCTCTTGCACGCCTGGATGATGCAGAATGATGTCTACCATCTCATAAGCTGCACGAAAAGCCCAGGCGTAGGAATCCCACCCAGTGCTGCTATATACTGTCTGCATCGGCAACATTCCGGCTGCAGGTGGAACAGAGACATTCAAGGTCTCCATCTGGGAGCAGGTTCGAGCCACGCTAAAGGTGAGAGAATACAGAGACCCCTTTTTCACCTGCACCCTCTGGCTCAGCTGGGCCTGGTTGCCCAGCCTTGCAGCATGGGCGCCTTGTGGGACTACTACTAGCATGTCCCCCTGTCGGTGCCCAGCTGCAATGTATTCCACAAAGCCCTGGATACGCCAGAAGGGCAGCGCATCTGAGCCTATGATCCGTGTGCCCTTAAGGGCAGATGGCTTCGGAGCCTTCTCAAAGTTTCCATTCGGTAGCAAACCTGTGGATCATACATCACAAGAAAAAAAACATCAGATTTCATTTCAATCCACACTTAGATTTGAACCTGAACACAGAACACAGAACAGGGTACTATTAAAACCCTTACCATTTCTAATGGGGATTGCTGCACCAATGCAACAAAGAAATGAAGTAATATAAAAAGCGGAGAACAGAAATCTCATCATCTTTCACAGTGAGCTTCCCTTCAGATGTAGTGTGGAGACTAGCCTGATCGGATCAATGCAGATTGTTGCAGATATCTGAGCATTGAGTGGGGTTTTATACAGTTTCCCATCCCCTAGAAAAGCAGAGTGAAGGAACCATCAAGAAGAAGAGGGGTCCGCCAGTTTATGTCGATTTCCAACTGATTGCTTCCGACATTAACGGGAAATCGCCATTTGATATTACTTTCGTGAATTGGGAACTTGGGATTGTGGAAACTCGAGATCAGTTCAATTTCTTCTAACGCAGCATCGAATATTTCCTCCATATACGTTAAGAATATTTCTATTAAAAACAGTGGGTAGAGTTGTCCGGCAGGCCAGACCACAAAATTCCAAATCATTTTCTAAAATTCAAATTCTGTTCGAGTACCTAATGTCGCCGCTGTCAGTGCCCCGCAGTACTGAAAGCGAACATGCTTTGGTTCGCGTGAGCGATGGGCTTAAACAATATCAGATTTTCTTTTGCGTGTAGATTCAAATAGGGTAATTTTACAGTACTTACAAAAAAATAACGTGGAAATACCAATCTAAATTTTCCATGAAACATGTTTGACGGAGAGCATGTAAATTCACAACAGTTACGGAGAAGTTTTTGAATTTTCAGACAAGCACATGTGCCTTCACGTCGGTTGCATTGAAATAAAGAATCTGGGGATATGTCAGCATGTGGAACAAATTTTTAACCTTTTGAATGTACCGCCGACATGATTTTATGGAAAAAGATCAGAGTGGGCTCCAATATCAGATGGATAATGGAGTTTCACATGGGCAAGCGCAAAAATAGCCATGCAGGTGGAGAGCGCAAGTCTAGTCATAGGGATCAGCAGATTGACAAAGGTAGGCACTTCATGAATCTTATGAAGCGAAGCAATTCGGTTATTTCAAGTCATCAAGTAAGTTTTGGATGCTTGGTCTATTGGTGAAGTTGAATGGCTTTGAATGAGCCCACTAGTGATCAAGTCTTGTTGAATGCAAAGGCTCCGACATGATAAAGGATGGCGTCAAGATTGTGCTCTCCGCAGATTTTGGTGGAATGGAAACCCCTTAGTCCTTGGCTCTTAGCCGAAGATGTTCTAAACCTCCAACAACAAAAAAATATTAGAGAAAAGCACCACATTTTATTGCTCATATTCAAAATGGAAACCCCTTAGCCGAAGATGTTCTAAACCTCCAAAAAAATATACATATTAGGGAAAAGCACCACATTCTACTACCCATATTCAAATTACAGTTTCAATTAGTATTTATTTTGTTGATTAAAAAAAAATTAGTAGGTCAATATTTTTTTATTTTTGAAAAAGAAAAATTAGTAATTAGATAAATTATGCAACTTTATTAGTATCTATAGTGCACTTTTATTGGAGCAGTGCATAAGTATTGGATCAATTGTGCAATTTTGGATTGTAAAAGCAAAAGGGCAATAGGGGCAATAGTGTATGTTTTAGACGATACTTTGAAATGACCTTTTTTTAATCCTTGTGGATAACGGATCTTACAACATTCATCTTTACTACCCAAAAGAATAATATGTATATAAGCAATTAAGTCACATACGAAGACAACCAAAAAAGTTGAAATCCAATGTACCATTTAGGAGATTAGGATGTGCAAAATTATCTATAAAAGCTACTGGTGCTCTTTTCCTTGTTGACTTGGAATGTTTTTAAAGAAAATTGTGATAAGTTTTTTAACTCAACCTTTCGAATTACATTTCATGATTTATAATGAGGTTGAGAAATTTTCAGTACATCAAATGTGGAACTCTCTTATCTTTGACTAAATATAAGATGTCATGTTCATGTTATTTGGATCAATTGTGCAATTTTGGGTTGTAAAAGCACAGGGGGGCAATAGTGTATGTTTCAGATGGTACTTTGAAATGACCATTTTTTAATCCTTGTGGATAATGGATCTTACAACATTCATCTTTACTACCCAAAAGAATAATATGTATAAGCAATTAAGTCACATACGAAGACAACCAAAAAAGTTGAGATCCGATGTACCATTTAGGAGATTAGAATGTGCAAAATTAGCTATAATAGCTATCGGTGCTCTTCTCCTTCCTGACTTGGAATGTTTTTAAAGGAAATTTTGATAAGTTTTTTAACTCAACCTTTCCGATTACATTTCATGATTTATAATGAGGTTTAGAGATTTTCATTACATCAAATGTGGAACTCTCTTATCTTTGATTAAATATAAGATTTCATGTTCATGTTATTAAATATGATTTCACATCAACATACTTGCTATAAGATGGATAAAATGTTCACTTTATTGGTTGATCATGAAGTCTTTTTTAGGTGAGTATGTAGTGCAAAAAAAAAAGAGTTTGCATGTGGCATCATGTGATTTATTGTTTTTTGGATGGGACTTGTTGTAAATATTTCATTTTGTTTATTTACGAGTAACAATAGTGAGCACTTAGAATTTTAAAGTAACAACTAATAGTACCATAGTATTAAAATATATGATCTTTAAATGTCTCAATATTCACAACTATTTGATATGTTTGCCTCATTGACCCAAAAGGCTAGATCCAAATATGATCGTTGTTTTGATCTTTTAAAAATTCAAGAGTTCAAACATAATATTATAGACAAATTTCTTCATGCTTCATTTTTCTCATTCAAAGCCTCTTTTCTACTTCAATCTATTTGGAAGGCATAACAACATATATGTCATTTCTTGAAATGGAAAGAAGTTTCTCTTCAACATGGATTCATCTTTTCTACTTCTTCTATTTGGTAGAATAAACATATCTTGTATTATGAGAAACACCATGCTTTAATGTTATAGAAGTCTCATAAACACACAGTCTATTTCAAGAAATAAAATATCAAGGCAACTTTACTGCCTATAGACCTAGGAACAATCACGAAAATACATCACAATAATTAAAAGACATAGAGTGAACCATGCAATACATTCATAAAATAGAGAAGCCTGAATGCATAATCTATCAAACAATGATTAAACATAGATGCACTAAAGTCAGAGATTGCATTTAAACACCACAGAAACATTCATGCGCATCGAAAATTCTAAAATCAAAGGGTCAAAAGCACGATCAATTTATATTAAGATCTCAAGCTATCCATTGTAGTTTAAGACTTACAAATAAGATGAATCTTGCAAGAGTCATACACTATTTCTACCAAATCTAAGTCTAATGTCTCCTCCTTTCTTTCACATTACAATGCTATGTATATATAGCTAGGGCACTGCCCAAAAACCCTATAGAATGTGGATCAAATAGAGTGCTACGTGTTCCATTCTACTAGGCCTTTTATGTTAGGTCACATCACTGGCCCTTAGAAAACTAACAATCAACCTACGTTTCATTCCTACATAAACAAATTCTTTATTATTATACTCAGCTAGCACTCCTTAATAATCATAGCATTAATTTCATCGAATGCCTCACCCAAAACTGAAAGAATGCACCAAAACCAAAAGAATGATGAGTATGTGAAGTTGGACATGGCAAACTATGGTTACAATAGAAGGGACACATGGTGAACAAGTCTCGAGACTCCCTTCAATCAAAAAGCTAAAACCTCATCAACCCCTGTAAGACATCCACATGTCACACTTGGAAGGTATCAAGAACCACCAACAAAAGAGATCAGTTGGCAAAGAGAGGACACATATCACTTAAGTAGGGAAACTATCTTCAAAAGAAAACTTGCCTTCTATGATCACCTATGAGATGAACATGTGTCATGTTTAAAAGAAAACATTGGCCCACCAGTGGAAGAGAAAAAGTTAAGTGCTTGAGGGAAACGTTGTACCTCAACAGGAACTCTAGTGAACATTGTTGAAATTTTTGGCCAGGATGAACACCGTGCTAATAGATTTAAAAGCACGCTACTACAAAACCAACCACCATAGAAAGGAAAATGAGAGTGCCAACCTCAAGTTCTAACCCGCAACATTGTGGATTTTGTATTCACGGTGTCCATCTTTATCCTCAACTATATCATCTGTAGATATAGTATCCCATCCTCTAGATAGTGACAAACAATGGGGGGAAACTCAAAAATAAGGACATAGATGAGTTGTGTGAAAGGTTCCACATCAAACAACATTGTTCATCAATCTACTACTTGTTAGGGAACGGACAAGCTGAAGTGTCCAACAAGAACAACTTGAAAATTTTGCACCAAATTGTTAGCAACTCTAGTAGAGACTCACATCTACAACTTAATATGGCTTTGTGGGCATATTGTACTAGCATCAGAATGCCAAAAGGGGATACAACATTTCCTCTCATTTATGGGTCAGAAGTAGTTTTACCTATTGGAGTAGAAGTACCATCATTGAGAGTATGATTGAGAGGACCCATCACCGATGAAGAGTATCAAATCTCAAGAATCAAAGAGCTAGAATTGTTAGATGAGTGTAGGAAAGAGGCATTTGATCATCTCCAAGTATATCAAAAAAGGATGTCTAGAGGTTACAATACGAAAGTAAGACATAGAAAGTTTCAAGTTGGAGATCTTGTGCTGAGAGAGAATCCAAAGACACAAATAAATAGATAATAGAAGGGAAATTTTGAACCTAACTAGGTGGGACCTTTTGTCATCACAATGGCATATGGTTTAGGTGCCTATCAACTCTCAACACTAGAGGGAGACATAATTTCTAATCCAATCAACACAATCCATCTAAAGAAATTCTATACTTAACATCCTTATTTCAACAGTTTGTACAGTAGAAAGAGTTCTTGAAATAATTAAAAAATAGTGGAAAAGTGATCGTGAGAAAATAAAAAATTGGATAAAAAGTTCCTGAAGAAAAGTAAAAACATGGTAAAAGATCTTGAAAAATAGAGCATCCTAGTGAAAACCTGGTAAACATGTACCTTGATACTATAAAAAACATCAGGAAAAGTCCTTAAAAATTTATCATCTTAGTGAAAACCTAGTAAACATGCACCTTGATGAATTGAAAAAAAAAATACAAAAAATAAAAATAAAAAAGATAAAAGGTACCCCAAAAATTTGAAAAACAAGAAAAAGTTCCTCAGTGAAAACCTAGTAAACAGGTGCCTTGGTAGAAAAAACAGCAAAATAAAGCCAAGTGGTGAAAACCTGGCAAACAAGTGTTTCTTGTAATCGGTCACTTCATTTATTAATACATTGCTTGGCCAACTTGCTTGCTTGAGTGTTCAACTCTCTTGTTTATATATATCTTGTATACAATTTGTGTGCTTATACATATCAGTTGGTTTTTGCATCCTAGTATCATGGCTTGGAATTATTCACCTCTTAGTCCTAGAGAAGTCATGTGTAACACTGGGGGTAAATTCCTAGCAATCTAGTTGAGCCATCATCATCCATTGATAGTCAAATGTTCCTAGCAGCCTTTAAAACTGAGTTAGAGTCTCACATCTTTCCTAGCAACTATCATGTGTTCTTCCACTAAACAATGATGTTTTTCAACACCACTCAACACAAAAATAGTTATTTCAACACTACTCACTAAAAAAACAAAGGTGTTTCTCAATACCATAAAACAAACAACATATCCACAAACAAGAATTAGAAAAAAAGAATGAACACAAACAACTGATTTTTCTTTTGTTGATCATGTCTTCTAAGTGACTCCAAGATTTCTTTAGAATAGAGACACGAGGAAGGGGACATGAATTTTCTTTTCCTTCTTCCTATTATTATTATTTTTCAATGTTTATGTCTTTCGAGTGACTCAAGGATGTCTATAGACTAGAGGAACAAAGATAGGGGGCATGTACTTTTTTATGATTGTTGTATGTGGTGATTGTTCCGATGATCTTGAAGCATCAAATAATTTGGGTTTCTATGATAAGATCCTTCACACTTGTTATACGTCGCACATACCTTGACTCTTAATATTTGAATACCATAGTGAGATTGGGGCTATCTACTTGTTTGTTTTATTAAATAATTTCCTAGTATCATGTGATTATGAAATAGGTATCCAAGGATATGGACACAAGGTTCATTGTGGGGAGACATTAGCTTGTCCAAGGGTATGAATATAAGGGTCATTACAGACAACATAAACATTGCACAAGAATGGAAGGAACTCTTATTTGTTTACAAGTCATATTGGCTCTACAGGCCTAAATGTTTGTGCCATCTTGCAACATCAAAATGAAGTAACACTTAGATCATCTTGGATCTATATTCCTTGGTTCTTGTGTTCACTTTATACATTACATCTAATAGAAGTTTTATTCATATTATCATGTTTGAAATCTAACCAGTGAAGGTTGTACTAGCTTCAATGTCCCAAAAATGCTTGGTAATGAAAAATAGCATATCTAAAAGACCAAAGTGAACGACATCATAGTATGAGTAATTAGTTTCATTCATTTAGCCTTGCATTCATGTTTTCTTTGATTGAAATGATATAACAAAACTATCTTCACGAGGGAAAATCAAAAGTAGGTTGACATCAATGCAAGAACTAAATCCAATCTGGTGATATCATCAAGAAAATCTGAACATGATTAAGTATCTCCAACATTGATATCAAAACATAACTACATCACATGTGAGTACACCACCATATAATTTGTTACATCATAGATTCATTACATTAATCATCTCATAAGAATCTAGCATATATAGCATTATCTAGATAACTATATCAAATCCTATTTGCACTGCATATCCATCATAAAAGTGCAAAAACATAGAATTCATTGCATATCATGTGCATTATCATATAGCGTCAAAAGTAACATGCATGCATACATCATAGGTCCATCCAAAGCATATGAAAAGTAAATAAATACATTCATCACATAAACATCTCATAAACACCATAAATAACATATAGACATTGTATAAGACTACATCTCATCTATATCAAAATATGTCAATATAAGAGTCAAATGAGATCAATATCAAAAATTAGATCATGTTATCAAAATATCAATGTGTCATCAGAGTATCATAAACATTGAGTACATCAATAGAGTATGATCAGTATCAATCATGTCAATACATCAATGTGTCATATGTAAAAATCATAGAATGGTATAAAATCAAATCTTGCTACCACCCACTAGACTGGCTAGAGGTGGAACATCTACTATAGTAGTTTTTAGATCTGCAACCTTTGACTGTGTTAGACGTGTTGAATATGATGGAACTCTAAAAATAGTAACTAGAAAAACTATAAAGTACACTTCCTAATAATATGCAGCTCCACTCCACTAAAGAGTAGCATCTCTTTGAGCTCTATCCCTCTCGGCTGTAGTCTCTCTAGTAGTATCTTGAGATAATACTAACTCTCACTCTAAGACTGATATCTGATTGTTGAGTTGAGTGTGCTCCTATCATAAATGTGCTAGAGTCGAAACAGTAGCACCACCACTAGTCAAACCCTATGTACCCTCACCTCTTGCATGTCTCTACTATTGCACTAGGGCATCCTATTTGGCTCCCTTCCCCTATGTCTATGGTAATTGGTCCTATCTCAACAAAGGACTAGGATCCCTATGAGGAGGAATAAATATCATCCTAACTCTCTCCATCTCCACCCCCTCCAGATCCTACATCGTTAACTCCATCACCACCACCACCATCATCACCACCTTCGAAAACCCCTAGCCCTCCACCCTCACCCCTCCACTGATCTTTGTGGAAGCACTGAATATGATGGAACTGTAGTAAAATAATCTGGAACAACTATAAATTACACTACCTAATAATATGCAACTCTACTCCATTAAAGAGCAACATCTCTCTAAGATCTATCCATCTCAATTGTAAGCTCTCTGATAGTATCTCGAGATAATACTAACTCTCACTCTAAGACTTCTATCTGATTCTTGAGTTGAGTTTTCTCATGTTAGTATTATGCTAGAGCAACAGTAGTATCATCACTAGTGGCACCATGTGTACCCTCACCTCTTGCAGGTATCTGTTGTGGTGCTAAGGCATCCTATATTGCTCCCTACCCCTATGCCTTTGCTAACTAATCATATCTCAACAGAGGACCAGGATCCCTCTGAGGAGGAAAAAATATCATCCTAACTCTCCTTCCATCACCACCTCCTCCATCTCCTCCATCTTCACCTCCATCACCACAATCGCCATCATCACCCCTTTCAACAACCCCTAACCCTCCACCCTCACCTCTCCACTGATCTCTCCCCCCACCCTGACAAGAATCTCTGGAGGGACCTCCTCACCTAGGACCTCTTCATCCTCCTCCTCATCCTCCAGTAGTAGCATCATGTATGGCATCATCTAGATCCTCTATTCATGGTGCAACCTCATCAGTAGATGTCAAGCATGGAAAAGGGTGCTGCTCCAAATCCTACCTCTAATCATCAGTGACCCTTACATCCTCAACACTAGCAGAATAGTCCCAGTCAATAGGTTCCAATGTATAGAACTCATGAATGACAACATCATATGCTAAGCAGGGACCCCACTATGGCTCATCATCTCTGATCTATGCATAGTTTTCCATATCTTGAGGAATCCCTTGGATCCTACCATACTATCTTATCACATGAGTGTGAATGAATCTCTTAATAATGGTGTGGGAGTGACCAATTAGATATCATATCATAAATAAATGTGGAAACTATCAACTATTAGAGGCCCAAGCCTCAAAATCCTAATACAACCTCCAAATAAGTATTGTACAATCATACAGAACACATCGCAAATACTATGCTTGTCCAAGTTGGATTGCATAACATATCCACTGAACATATCAACATATGGATGATGGAGATGCCTAACATGATCATGAACTAGTCTAGTAATTGGGATATGCTCCCAGGCCCACACTTGTACAAGTTCATCGTCCAACATACTCCTACTATTCTAGTATACAATATCATATAGCTCACTATAAAAATGGGCTAGAAGAAAATGACCCCAAGAAAATCTATGGGGTCTAGAAAGTGTGTCCTCCAAGATATGACCCCAACCACACAAGAATCTATGAGCACTGTGATTTAACATAACAATCCCACCAATCAAGATAGCTAGAATAGAAGGTAAAGGGTCATAAGACCTCTCCGTGTGCTCCCAAGTAAGGTATATATGAGTGATAGTATCATCTCTGAACACTCTCCATAAAGCTTCAGTCTTGGTATCAATAGGCTATACATCATAATACACCTGCGCTCCAATAACAAGTATCCATAGAATACGATAGACATCCTCAAGAGTCACCATGATCTCACTAGTTGGCATATGGAAAGAGTTGTGCTCTGAATGTCATCTCTCGGCAATAGCAGTGAGAAGTTCCCCGTCTACTTGAATATTAGGGATATCGAGTAATCTCAAAATCCATGGTGTCTGATGACATCCTTTTCATCATCAAATAACAAGGGAATCATGTGCATGGTGTGAGGATATAGTCCTCTGAAGGTAACCATGCCAAAGTTCACCTACAAGGGGCAAAAAATAGAAAATCATCGGTATCACATGAAAAAATGATGATTAGGATGATAAAGTATAGAAGAAAACATCAATACATGTCAAGTACGATCAAAATCAGAAAACAAACAAGTCAAATCTATAAGAATTCAGGTCAAACAATAAAGAAACCCCATATGATTCTGAACAGGGAATCATACGAGTTTAGAAACACCATACGATTTAGGATTGTGGTCTATACAAGCCAGAAATGCTATATGATCCAAAATCCTATGGTGTACTATTAAAAAAATTGGATATAACTTGGGATCTTAAGGGATACAAGCTTATGGGCACACTGTGTATAACTAAATAATAACCCTATATGACTCTAAACACAAGATAGAAACTAGGATCAAATGGGATACGAGCCAAGAATTTGGTCATAAATGAGGTACGATTTGAGGCTATGGTTCATACAACCTTTCCTACACCATAAAACTAAATGACCTAACATCTACAAAATAGGAAAAATTCCATGAACATATCAAAAAATTTTAGAAACATTGGATGGATAGTTCCACTTACCGGAGGTGAATAATGTGCAGGTGTTTGATGGTGTTGTATGAGCTCGAAAGGCTATTTTTCAATGGGAATTGGCATTGTGCTTAGAGAAGGTTTTAAAATTACCAAAAGTAGAAAAGTAAAAATGATGGGTAAAAAGTCAAATTTGACTTATTTAAACCCTATTTGGTAATTAGGTCAACTCTTTAGCCTCAATTTTATCTTTCCCAAATCAAAATTTAGTAGTGCATCAAAGTTCAAATCAGGATCAAAATTGAAATGGGAAGTCAACTACATCAAGTCAACCCTAGTCAAACATGGGTCAAATCATGTCAAATGAAGTGCACAATCATATTAGAATGTTTTCAAATCAATTTCACATCAATTTCTACAAGTTAGCCTTGGTCAAACCAAAAAAATTATAGTCAAACTTGGTCAAACAAGGCGTTGATATCCTGTGGGACTTATCCATGTCCCCAACTGAAGGCTCTGATGTTTTCATATGTTAACCACCTGCCATCTGACCCTATGGACAATCTCTAGCTATGTGCTCCATGGCACCACATGTGTAACATGGTCCACGTACCTGAGTTTTAATTCCCTATGGCCTAGAGTACTATTGCCCCCCAATCCTACTAGATCCATTAAATTCACCCTTGGTGGACTGTTGAGTCTAAGTCAGAGGTTTAGATTGAACTTGTGCTCATTGATCTCTCCTAAGACCCTATGTTTGCCACTGCTTGGGATTAGATCCCTAATTTCCTTGTGGTGGCCTTTGCCTTTGATTCTACTAAGACTGTTGCTAAGTGTGAGGGTTCTTATAAGACCTTGATGACTATGTATAATTACCCTTCTAGTGGTTCTTCTGAAACTTGGAATTTAGTGGCACGAGGTTACAGTTTTGAGACCGATCCCATGTATCCTATAATTTCCTCTAAATTTCCTCTGTTATCAATGCCTTCTCTATGGAAACTTGAAGGCTCAATAGAGATGTCATGTGTATCGGTCTTGATATCGCAACATTTAGTCCCCTGATAATACAGTTAACTAGAAACTTCTCATCCTTCATGTAATCCACATAGGGTAGAAGCTTGAGGAACTTTCTCTCACACTATAGTAAAATGAGTCCCCTCTGTTGAAGATCATGGAACTCATCAATACGGTGTTACCTGAAATGCTATGACAAGTATCTATCTATGAGCCTCTCCAAGAAGGTGTCCCAAGTGAGAGTGTCAATAACTAGATTACTCTTATATTCCTCTTTTCTCCACCAAGTAGAGGTGGTCCCTCTCAGAAGATGGATAGAAAAATGTGCCTTTAGATTTCTCTTGTATGGACACAATCCAAAGCTCATCTCTAAACTCAAAAGTTGTGCCTCGACCTCTATGCCATCGGTAGATCCTGTAAAGAATGGCAGTTGAAGTCAAATTAGTTCTCTAATATGATCTACTGGATCTCAGGGTGATCTCTCTACAACCCCTAGCTCTAAATCTAGTGGTGCCTCTTGTATGTGAACAGACTCACTCTCATGTTTAGCCTAGCCCTCAACATAACTAGGAGGAGGGCTTTTGGTCCACTCTCTATCTGTTGACCTATGTCTTTATGTGCCCTATTGGTCTATCTGTTGATCCAACGGTGGTAGCATATCCTAAATTATCCCAATAACATTTTGTAATGCATTCAGAATGTCATGGTTTAGGTTTTGTGGTTTTTCAGGAGGGGGTTCTTGGTTCCCTCCTAGTACCTTACTTCCTACCTAACATCCTCACATGTCAAGTGAGCACATCTAGGGCCTCTTCCATGTCTACGAGCTTGTCACGTATCAAGAGGCATCCCACAAGTTCAATAAAAAAATAATGAGAAATGTAATGGTTTAAGGCTCCTAGTGTTGAAACATAGATCTGATACCAAAATGTCATGCCCAAAATATAAGACAAAACACACCAACAATTTTTTATTTATAAATGCGTTAAACTTACCACTGCCACAAATTGTTAAGGTTAAAGTGTTTACTAAGTTCACTAAAGGAGGTTTGACGTAGTTGGATATATCTAGTCTTGAAAAGTAACTAAGTAGGGTTGCTTGGAGGATTCGAGGGGAATCGTGACAAGCGAGGGTCGACTTGTCAATGTCCCTCAATCGAATCTAACCATCCAGATTCAACCAGGGTGTCTACTCCTAGTTAAGTTTAATTATTTAATTCTATCAAATTTCATTTTATTAAGGATGGGTTTATTAGAGTCTTCAATGATAAAATAATCATTTAATACCTTAATTAATCCTCCTAAAGTAATCATCTTTTACCCCAAATATACATTCATTATTAAAATTATGCCCTATGGCATAAATAATTGTGTCATTTAAATTACCTTCTTAAATAGGTTTAACTGATTAAGTTAGATTAAATGAAATCTGATAAAGCGTCCAATAAAACCTTCTTAACATTTAGTCAGTTAATTAATTAATTAATTAACCCGCATTATTTTCCTTCAACAATTATAACCATATCAATGATTGATTAATTTGAATCATTATAATTTAGCATTATTTTAGTTCTTGTTACAACTAGACATTTTAAATCATTAATAAAATGGATGATTACTTTGTAGTGATATTGTTAATCGAGTACAAACATATTAATTTTAAAACATTATATTTTAGAGGTGACAATTTAAATCATTTGTACTTGCCATTATAATACAATTTTTTTTAAAAAATAAAGACCACATTTATAATTATTTAATTAATTAGGCTTCCTAGTTTGAAAGGACAAAAAAAAAACTAAAACATAAAATTAAATTTTAAAGTCCAAGACTAAAAGTGAGAGCACAAAATTTAAAACCTATTATTTTATTAGTTTGATATTTCAACCCTAATTAGGGTTTCCTTGTTTCTACATGAGAGGGAAAACTTTATTTTGAAGTTTTATTATTTTCTTCTCCCTTAAAACTCTCTCCCATTTTCTATTCCAAACCCTAACCCAAAATCAAGGTTAGGGAAACATTTTCTTCCTCCCTCTTTCTCTAACATTACTTTTGTTTGTGTGTGTGTGTACAGGTTGAAGAAGACATGGCAATGAAGGTTTTTGCAAGAATGGAGGAGACCCTAATCACTTGAATGCATGGTTTTAAAGATAACTTTGTTTCTTTTTCTATGTTATTATTACTTTTTTAAATTATATGAAAAAAACTCAAACTTCATTATTTGGGGTTGTGTATGCCCCACCCGCGACCACCATGGTAGCGGCTCCCACCATTGAGTATGGTGCTCTGCCATGACTATGGCATCTACCATAGTTCGCGGCATCGTCGTGGTTGTGGTGGCCCCAAAGCATTGTACCCATCAGGGGTGTCGAGCCCTCCCCTATTCGCAGAGGTAGGATTCGGCAAGGCTAAGCCCTCCCCCTTTGCAAGGGTAGGGTTTCGGCTAGCCTCCCCCTACGGTTTTTTTTAAATCAAGATTTTTTTTAATATATATATATATATATTTTTTATTTTTTTTTATTTATTTATTTATTTTTTTTTAAAAGGAGTGTGTACAATTGTTTTAATGTTGTTATTTTTTTTCTAATAACATTAACAGAATTTTAGATTTTAAGAAAGAAAATAAAAATAGAAATAAAACTATATATATATATATATATATATATATTCACATAGGTATATATGTACATATATATGTGTGTGTGTGTATGTATGTATGTTTGTATGTAGATGTGAAAATACTTTCTCTTGTAAAATGTTTTTTCCTATGTATTCTTTAATAAAAAATCAAATCTTAAAACAATATATATACATATAGACATTTACTTTCTTATTTTAACAAGATATTCACAAATATACAAATATAATGAGGAAACATATAAAATTTCCTCTTCTCTTTTTCATGTATTATTTCTCTCTAATAGCTGAAATACATAATTTTAAACTTTTACATTTAAATACAAACTAAAAAAATAACTTAACAATTATCTATTTTCTTCCCTCATCTTGCAATAATGAAAGTTTACAACTTGAGAATACATATCTACAATATTTAAAGAAAAATAATAATGCTTTCTTTGTTTTTCCAAAACTAGGAACAAGTAGAAATCTTTATTTCCCTTTTTCTTCAACATTAAACTCAAAGAAAACCTACAAATAAAATTGCCAACTTGACCATGGAGGCTCACCTCCCAACCTAGGTCTTTACAAGGCCACCCCGAGCTAGGAGAACTAGACACTAAATGGGTTACACACAAGCCAGAATAAGTGCACAACAGAATTTACAAACAATATGAACTCAAAATCTCTCAACCAAAGGCTTACACACAAGGTCACTAAATGACCCAAATAATGGGGTGAAGGTGGACCAAATACTTAAGAAGAGAATGCCATAAAAATAATATGCAAATTCCTTCACAAGGCATACAAAACAACTTGCTTCTCCACAATGAAAAACTTCACAAACATTATGGCTCCCATGGCTACATGCCAAAACTCCCTCATGACCCCCAAATATAATGGCAATAAGGATCCCATAATCCATGCCTTATCCCTCTCCTCCATGAGGATAGACTCTTCACCCACTAAGATATCCTAAAAGGCCCTTCACCCCAAGGCTAATATGCCCTCCCAAGAGTGAGTTAGTCCTTGCACTCCCATAAACAATCAAGTATGAAAACACAATGCAACAACATGAAGAATACACAAAAACACAAGACACAAGCTCATTCATCTTCAAGAAATCTTACTAAAAAAGAAAAACATAAAATCTATGGAGGATATTGGAACCAACCTCTACTCAAGTTATGAAAAAATAAAAGTTGATGAAGAGCTCCCAAGTCCTAAAGCCTTCTCCTTTTGATCAATCCTTCTCTAAGTTTTTTAGTTGTCTCCAAAATTGGAGAGCAGGTGAACACGCCAAAATGTTCTCTGAAATCCCCTCTAAAAGGCCTCTCACCCACTTCTCAACCAAATCTCATTAAGGAGGAATGACTCAAAATGATCTCCTCTCCTTTCTTGTCCCCCCTCATAAATGAGGTGGAGACAAAAAATAGGGAAGGGGGATGGGCTTGACCTCTTCCCATAACCCAAAATTCCTCACTTCCCAAAGGGGACATTTAAGAAGGGTCATAAATGGGGTATGGGCAAAAATTTGACCAAAATCTAACCTCCAACCCAAGGTATACCAAGTGGGCTTTCCTAAAAAGGTCCCAACTCATCCTTAGGGGCTCATTTAATCCTCCAAAAATCCACCTAGAGTTTACCTATGAATTCAACATAATTTGACCATACCTATGGCATTCTAACCAAGTGGTTCACAAGGGAATCCTACATGGAACCACCCTAGATTAGGTTGCAACACCTTCATCCTCAAATGGACATGTCATTGCCACATATACACATTACAAGTGTCAAGTGACACCACAAAAATGTACAACACAAAAATACAAATGGCATGTCCATTTAGGTATTTACATAGTTACAAAAATACCAATTACAATTTGAACAAACATACAAACATTCACATTTATGAAAAAAAGCACATTACATATGAGGCATTTCCCTTTCAATAGATGCAACCTTGGCTCCACTATCACACATAGGTTTGGTTCTAGTTCTCTGAATAATTTCCATGGTCATTTTCCTGCACATCTCAATTCAAGTATCACTAGTCCAAGAAATCATATGCATATAAAAAACATAAAAATAAACATCATATAAGCATATAGCATTTATTTATCATTTCTACATAACCAATTCATAACTCAACTCAATAGAACAATCCACACTTTACCAATGCATTTTCCACATGAAATCATATGCACATATAAATAACATTTAAGCACCAAACATTTAATTACAATAAGTTTACATCTCATCATAATTTGAATTCAATTATCATCCTCCCAATTAATTCTCATAAAGCATATACTTAATTGCATCATCATAATATTTATTTAAGTTAATTAACCATAAATATATCATAAATTCATCATCATGAGTATGGGAAGCATCATAAAATAAGGTGCACCACAATCCAATGTGATCAAATCCCTATCATATAGAGTGTAAAGCCATAATGCATCAAAATAGAGTATCAAATACTAGGTCTGTCATAAAGATAAAAGGAAATGCTATGATGGGCTCAGGTAGGGATTCACATGTTACACAATAGAATCATACTCTTGATGACCCTAGGAAAATTCAAGTTTTGAAGAGCTTCTATTGTAAAGCACAACTAAATTTTGAGAAATGTCATCTTTTAATATTTCAAATATTGGAAAACATTAAACCAAGAGATGAGAAGGTAACTGCTTATTTGAAAGTGATGTTCCTCAAGTAGGATCCATTTTTTATACATGTTCTTTGTATAATGAAGATAATGGTGTAGAGGAAAATATCTCCCTTTAATGTGAATGTGTGTTTGATGAAATGTGTTGCAATAAGAGTATTGAAAAGGTCTCACTAGAACATCCATGTACTGATGAAGATGAATTTTTTTATATGTTCTAATGATGATGCATCTCCAAAGGTTACGAAGAAGTTGTAGACCTTAAAAATGGAAGATATGAGAATGAATCACCAAATACCCTTTTGACCTATGTGAATTTTTTGCAAGAAAAGAAACATGACGAAACAACACTTCAAGCAGAGTTTCATGAAATTTTGATTCCCACTTGGTGTCTTGAAGCTTCAAACGATGATTTTATTTTTGGAGATGACATATTTACCAATTCATCATCAATCATCAAAGAAGAAATTACTATTAATGAAATTCAAGTTATGAGATTATCTATATCTTCTTCCACTCGGTCACTAAGTAATTAGATTCATGGCTCGATTATGTTAAAGGAAAATCAAGTCTCATTTTTGGAAAATAATCTTATGAATTGTATTGAAAATCCTTCTAAAGTATCATTGCATTCAAAGATAGTAGAAATATTTTTAGTTGATGAACTGCACAAAATGACCATAGCATTCATAATCAGCCCATGGATAATGATGATAATAATATAGATAAAAAGTAAGTTATACATGGAGACGCCACAATGCGAGGTATACATTTTTCATATATAAGTGAGACTTTTAAAAATTATATGAAGAATTGGACAATGAAAATGTCAGTGTTGATAAAGCTAAAGAGATTCAAAATAATGTACAGTTCCATGAAAAATTCTCTCTTGGTTATTCTTTCCATTGTAACTAAACAAATTATCATTCTCTTTTTCATAGTCTTAAAAAAATTTCATAAGAAAACCATACATCTGGAGGATAATTTGTTTATGAAGTGATTAGATCAAATAAAGGAAATCATGCTCTATTGTCTCATCCATGGGAATTAGATAGTAACTTAGAGAACTAGCATCTTGCCTCACAAAGGAATCAGGACCTAAAGAAATGTGTTGTGATCAAGAGTTTGAAAAATGTGGAGATGAATAATTTAGCTATGATGATCATTCAAAGAGATCCTCTACGCATTAGTATCAATTTATAAGTAGCACTCTTCATTGTTTGGACATGGAGCAAGCATGTACCAAAAGGGAAAAATTTATTGTAGCTTCTTATCATGACAAAGATCAATTGAGTAATCAAGAGGGATTAGATGAGGAAGGCCAACTTATGTAATTTAAGTCCAATGAGGATGTATTCTCTAATCCAAATCATTGTTTGGAAGATCAAATTGGAATCATAAGAATGGAAGAAAATTAGTCTCTAGTGTCAAGGAAGAATCATGGAATTAGTGTTGAACAATCAAGGGAAATCAAAGAAGAAGGTTTGCCTCATGATACTTTGACTCGCATACTTGAGATATTGGGTAAGGACTCTTCTTATTTTGGTGATCTTTTCTGTAGTGATTTATTGATTAAAAAGGAGTATACAAGTCATCTAGTTCAAGATGAAAATCATCCAAGGCATATTGAGAGTCTTGAAATTATAATACTTTGACTCGTTCAAGAAGAAGTCATCGATGACATGCAATGCGAAGTTGAGTTGACTCCATATTCAGATGTCTTCAATGAAGAATGATTGTTTGGATATGTTGTATCACATAGAGAAGTTGCAAGAGCTAAAAAAATTGGTATTCGAGTTCAAGGAGAAAGCTTACAACTAATTTCCCAGGTGCTCCAAGGTTACCACCTATTATCTCATCGTGGAATTTACTTTTATTATCTCGTCAATGGGTTTTCATAACTCATCTAGAGTTGCTAGAGGTAGGTGTCACCTACCATGTACATATTTTAGCTAGATGTTTTGTTGTGTCGGTTCTATTTTTGGCTTGCCTTTAATTTCTCTAGTTAATCCCTATGTAGTTTCCTTTGTGTCTCTATTTCCCATAAATAATGCACTGATATTTTTAGACACTTTGGATTCATCCTGCATCCTTTGTAGTCCTTGTCCCCAGCCAGAGCCAGTTGTTACCTAGGTTTTTCTTACCCCAAAATTTAAAATTTCATGTCAAATTCAAATCTTGATTTTTTACAGCCTTTGTGATGCATGTACATATGTTCACGTCTTGAAGCCCTCCATTTGCAAAATTTGTTGTGGGTGTTTTGGTATCGCCTTGGCTTTTCTTGAAGTTCACTTTGATTTAGGTTTTTTATTTGTATGTGAAATAATCAAAATTATTTTTCAAAATAATTTTAATAATCTTAACATTCCTCAATTATTCCTTATTAAAACGGTCTATTTTATCATAAAAACAATTAAAAGCTTCTCAAGTTAACCCCTTTCACACAAAATGTTCAAAAAGTTTAAAATTATAACCTTTGGACTAGAAATGCTATAACATCGAGCACACACAACCAAAAAAGTTTTAGATGCTCCAAAATCAAGAAAATCAAACAAAAAAAGATTTTGAATGCTAAAAATTGAGAATTCCTAACTTCTCTAGTTAAGCATGCTCAAAATGTGAAATTTTTAACTGAAAATCATTTCTACAATTAGTTGTAACTCCTTTTGAAGAATATTAAGATGAGAATCTCAATAAAAATTTGGAAATTTTCTAGAATGGTGTGCACAAAATATATTTTGTTAAAAAGGCTTTAGAGACTGAAACAAATGTAATGGTTCCACAACCTTTTCTATCATATCCTCTGCTTGCACCAAGGGATTTTATAATAGCCTATGGATGCTATATGTGAAGGACAGATGATCCTATTTGTATACTATAAATGAAATAGTTTACATAGACATGCATGTAAAATTACAAGGACAAGCAACGTACCTGAGCAGGTTGACAGAATTCCTCAAAGAGATGTCATCTCAAGGAACTAGCTGAAATGATTGCAAGATTTGTAGAAAATGGATTTGCTGAGGAAGATTTTGGAACTTGTAAAGAAATGCATGTGGCAAGCACATAGCACAGACTCTAGGAAAATTGTCATTATGAAAATTTCATCTCACTGAATTGAATGGACATCCATCAACACATAATGTTGCAAATAATCTAATAGACATGCAATGTAAATGTGAACTCACAAACAAGGTT
This sequence comes from Chamaecyparis obtusa, assembly GCA_027943335.1. Lineage (NCBI taxonomy): Eukaryota > Viridiplantae > Streptophyta > Pinopsida > Cupressales > Cupressaceae > Chamaecyparis > Chamaecyparis obtusa. The sequence continues at coordinate 598,064 of BSBK01003472.1, read as the reverse complement.
GTGAACAGTTTGACGATATGCCTCAAAGGGATGTGGCCTGAGAAAGCCACTATTATAGATTATACACAAAAATGATTTATTTGGAAAGGTCTTTGATGATTGAATATGCACAAAAGGAGGTAATAAAATAATAGTAAGCATATAACAAAGGAGATAAGAAGCTTAAGAAACCATTGAGAAAAAGAAAATGGCTGAGAAAAGACTTGTTACGAAGGTTTTTTATTTGAGCCAAGGTATCGACATCAATAAAGGCATAATGAGAAAATAATTTTTGTAGATAATGAAGGTGGAAATATATTATAGTGGACATCCTTGCAAAATGGAAAGAAATCTATTTGTTTCTCGACATATACACAATACAGGGTGCTTCGTAATGTGGAATCACACACAGTGCATGTGAGTTATTTTATAGAGTGAAAACTTCCAAGGAAATACAATTAGCAAGAGTAAAACCAATTCTCCTGACTTTTGCCAATGATTTCTATGCTCGAGCCAATATATGAACATCTCTTCAAAGCATATTAGTGGAGGGATTTCAGAGATGGTTGATGCAAATTCTAGTGTAGATATAATTTCATGATGTAGAATCACAGACAATCAACACGAATTATTTGACAAAATGCATCAGTTTAGATGTGTATGCTCGATGGAGCAGAGGGAACGCACATAATCCATTTGATAGAGTCTCAATGAGATGTTGCTGCAGGAGCAGCGATGCTGCAGACGCAGGGATACTGGGCGGCAAGATATCGTCCAGTTTGCTGCAGGAACTTTGGGTTTAGGAAATAATAGAGGAAAAATCCTTGTAACGTGAGTAAAATATTAATAAACGGTTAATGTTGAAGTAAACATTAATAAAGGCTAAAAGCCTTACGGATGTAGTGGTTGCCAAACAGTAGGTAACTGTTTGACATTGGTATTTAGTTCTCTCCAATGTCAATTGGAAGGTGCGTTGTTGGGCAGAAAGTATTGAGGAAATTAGGGAGTTTGAAGATAATTTTATGTTCTGAAAAAGTAAATGAATTAAGAAGTTCAACGGTGGTTTCCAGAAATTCTGTTTTCTTTTTCTCTGTTCCATCGTTCTTTTCAATGTTTTAAATCTGCATTCTATTTGAAATTAATGTTGAATCTGTTGTTGTTCGAATGTGATAGACTGTAACATTTGTTTGTGAGTATAATAAAGTTTTGCAACTAGGCACGACTGCTAAATGACTGCTGGGTAATATTCTACTCCACCATGATTCCTGCTCGCGCGTTCTGCATATGAAGAGGCCAAAATATGTTGAAGGGGGAGTAGGAAGATTGTATCGTATATTTTTCATGGCCATCTGCAGGGAAGTGCCATGTATTGGAGGAATGCATGTGTGGTGAAGGGGCAACATTTCTATATGCTTGTCGTGTGTTGAGCGAGGATAAGGAACAGAAGTGTGGGGATAGGATTCAATGCTGAAGATTGAATGATCAAAGGTTGCAACGATTGTGAGGCTGCTGGAGAAAGGAGAAGTTCCTGCCATTTGTTGAATAGAAAGTTCTGTCACTGTTGGACAGTAAATTAATTGTAGACTGGACCGAGTTGGATGCCCTTAACCTTCTTGGTTGTGTTGGCTTCGAACCATTGAAGGACATAGTCTCTATTTGAAGACTAGACTCAATTGCTTGGAGATCTCATCCCCATGTCATGGTTGATTGTTTGTTTAAGAGCCTATGATTGTTGTGAATGGATTCAAGTTACAGGGGTGTTGGTTGCATTCGAATTTTCTGTCATTCATAACATGACACTACTTAGATTTCCTTTGTTATTCTCCATCCCATCTCATTGTGTGGCTGCCATCAGACTTCTTGAAGGTGTCTCCTCATCAGATGTCAACTTATACAATGAAATTTTTGATGCTCATTGTCAAAGAAGTCGCTAATACATTTGAGGTCAATTTTCTACCTTTAATTTCGACCGAGGCCTTTTTTTGGCTTGTTAGATTCAAATTTTTTTTATGAGCCCAATTTGGTCAAAATTTGGCTTTTAATATTTATGAGGCCCGATTTGGTCGAAATCAATTGGTATAAACAAAAAAAAAGGGTTCGATATCATTTGATCACTCTTTGGGTATTGTGGGTAGGAGGTTTGGAGGTTTGGGCACGCGGGAGCCGGTTGAGCTAAGTGTGTTTTTGTTGTAGGTTCTTACACATTTACCCTTACCTTGACATTTGTCTTGAATCATTTGTTGTAGGTTCTTACACTGCATTGACATTTTGACATGTTTTTGGGCAACATTAATCTGTTTTCCCCCCTAAACAGGTATGTGTTTCTTATATACCTCTACGTTTTTGTCTTTCATAGCTCTATTTGGTATTTTACAGCTCATTTTTGGGCAACATTCTTGTCCATTAATGCAGCTAGGGTTCCATTTCATTTCAGAGGAGAGGTATATTTTAATTCAAGGTCCAACTAGAGAAAAATGTAATGTTTAAACTGATCCAGTGAGGGGTGTTTAAACTATCATCTGACACCTTTCTCACCCCACCGTTATCTAGAATTGAATCAACATCCATTCATCCATCTATCCAACTAGAGAAGGAATATATAGAGATGAAGAAACAATGGGAGGAATATAGGGAAACAATAAATATTGAAGGACATTCTTCTAATTTGCTCCTACCAAACCTGCTCTGCTACTGTAAATATCTTGTAAATATTCTCCCAGGATCGTAAATATCTTGAACCCAACCAAACCTTCTCTGCTACCAAACCACCATGTGATCCTACATAGTTGTGTTTGTTGCTAGTTTTTCTAAGCTTCTATACAGACTGACCTTAGCAATCTAAGTAGAGGATGTATGCATCATCCTAGAAACACTTTTTGTCTTAATTCCTCATCACATAGAATCCCTATGGTTAAACCTGTATTGACCTTTGCAACTATAATTTTGGACTTCAGAAATGTAACTAGAAAATCTATTAATCGTGAATAAGAAACTACGACATTTTTTACATCCTTTTTAGACTTTGCAAGATCAAAAATCCTTTTGTTGCCAGCTCCTTTTCATGTGATCTAAATATGCATACCTAGAAATGCTCAATAAATTCAGCTATAGTTTCCCCTATACCATTTGGATCTTCCATCCATGCTATTCTATTCAAGTCCCTAAAAACAATTATCTTAAAATAAATATATACCAAAAAAATTGAAACCTATAAAGGTAAATTTAAAGTTAAATGGAATGGAAGCACAAGGATATTGCAAAGCCTTTGTATATAGCAGATACAAATTAATATAACTACACTTCACAAGTTCATTGAAGTCATTGTTTAATGAGAAAACAAGTGTCCTAAAATAAACTTATTAGAACTTCCATTGGCATGAGCACAATAATGATGATGTACAATATAAAGAATGTAACAAGTTTCGTGAAATCTTATAACAAAGAATTCATAGATGCCTTGTCCTAGCTAGTAGTCGTGGACATAATGTTTGTGCTTCAAAATCGGGAGATTTTAGATCTCCTTCATTGATGAATGAAATCTTTCTATTTCCCAAATATATTGTTGAAAGTGAATCAATAAATAATTTATCAATAAGAAAAAGTTGAAAAGGATTTTGGACAGTTCTCATCTATATACTATAAAGCTTACTTGGAAGTGATAATGAATATGTGAAACATGTGTTATTTGTATATGTAAAAGATAAACACATATTAGAATTCATACTATTAATAAGGTCCAAAAAATTGTCTGCATCAAAAGAATGAGTTCACTGAAAAACACATCAAAGGATTGTAAATGCTCTATAGGACAAGATATGCTCAGATACTTACAATAATAATGGCAACAATGGCCAACCTAGGTACTTAAATGATGCCGAGATAATATCATTGAAAATTTCAAGGGTTACCGGCCAATTCAAACTTTTCAGAAGGCAACTTTTTCATAACAGTGGTTGCTAATTCACTACCTATAGTGTTGTGATTGGACCAAACTCGTTGAAGAACACTAAGCTGTTAGTTCCAAAATACAAACATAAAAGAAGGTAAGACTTTGATATAGTAGTTTTGACCAAATGGTTAATATGGGGCAGTTTGTGAGAACAAAAATGTGTTAAGTCCTCGTGCAAAAATACAAATCCCAAAAACAACTTGAACTTAGTACTAACATCGAAATCACTAAACTCCTCATGCAGAGTACAATCAAAATTTCCTACAGCTCATCTTTCCATTAATAGAACTATAGTGTTGTGATCGGACCAAACTCGTTGAAGAACACTAAGCTGTTAGTTCCAAAATAGAAACATAATAGAAGGTAAGACTTTAATATAACAGTTTCGACCAAATGGTTAATATGGGGTAGTTTGTGAGAACAAAAATGTGTTTGTCCTCGTGCAAAAATACAGATCCCAAAAACAACTTGAAATTAGTTATCCCTACAACAAATAATCCCAACTCAATAGTACTATTTATTGCATCAACAAAGAATTCCAATTTTAAAAAGAATAAGCCATAGACTCAGACTAATCATAATGTTATGCCATCTTTCCAACCTTAGTCTTTTATTTATATTCAGACAAACCTTAACAACTGTATATTTTTGTCTTTAATACATTTTTTCTTTCTATAACATAGTTGACTTGGATTCCTTGATTTGTTTAGTTAATATAAAACTAGTTTGTTGAATTTTTAGTTCCAGATCTATCAATTGGAATAATTTTTGGGTGGATTGGATTCTTTTTTCTAGGGTTTTTAAGCCCTAAATGGAATCCTTTTATGCTTTTGAACTTGTGAAACTAGCAGATGACTTTTGGCATTCTAGAAAATTTTCAAATAAATAATATTGTAATGAATAATCATTTGCATTGATTTTATATAATGAGTACACAAAGTAAATTAAGAATTTTAATATATGGATGAAGAATATGTGTATGGAAATTATATGAGAGGAATATGTATGTTTAGTTTTGGGATTGATGATACAATTTTTTTTTAAAATGATGGTGTTGCATTGAATTTATTTGTCTTCATCTAAAATTTGATGGTGTTTCAAAATCTGTATAGTTTTAAGAAAATGGGTGATGTCAAATTGAATTTATTTATACTCATCTTAAATTTACTATGAATCTAATATTTCATATAAAATGTGATTTGTAATATTTGAGAATGACTTAATAAGTATGTCGAAAGATTTACTTATCTTTATGATAACTAAATTTATTAAGGTTATGTTTAAGAATATCTTTGAGGAGATTATTGACTTGATAAGCAAGCATGTTCTCCAAAGTCAAACCTCTTGGTGGATTAGCTTAATGGTATGACTGATACCAAAGACTAGCATTCACAAACATGTAAATAGCCCATGTAGTGATGGTACAAATTTGGTTTATTTATTGTCTTTTAGAATTGGAGTGTGTTTTAAAAAGAAAATCAAGGTGCACATTAAATTTGCGAACATGTTGCACAAAATTTGTACTAGCCAACTATAAACAACTTGTTGAAATGAGTAGGGAAGTTGAAATTTGATTTTTATAATTTGAATTTCAAGTTCACTCCTATCTAAAATGGAATATAGAAATGAAGCATGGAAAATACATCAACGATCTTGAGTTTAATTGTGAATGTGCAAAAGTAAATCTAAATGTTGTAAAATCAAAATGAGGAGAAGATAAATGTGTTAAAGAGTAGTGTAGATATGGATATGAATTGGGTTATAATGCAAAACCAAGTACAAGAACATGTCACTTGTTGGTATGTTTTTGCATTAAGACATTCCTGTCAAGGAAGATACAATAAATAAATGGGAAATGACATAATTATGTTAATTCTAGGTCATTACAAATTCTTATGTGGAAAGGAGTAACACTTACCTTCTCTTAGGATTAACTAATAATATTAGTAAAAGTACTTAGTCTAGCTTTTAATTTCACCTATTGCTAGCAATCATTTTATGATCTTCTTGCTTTAGCATTTATGTAAGGATAAAATATCTTACCATGTTCATTTAACCCCTCCTTTATATCACTTTGTGTGGATCTCATAAATGTGTGGTCTTAACAATTAACATGGCTCCTTATTCACACTCACTTATTTGTTTCCAATTCACATCTACCAACCACCAATTCACATTTCTCTAATCCTTACCATATGCATCCCATAAAATGTCTTTTAGTGCAGCTATTCCATAAGTATGGTTGTGCCCCATAAATAGAATTGCATATACCATTTTTTCACACTATCCTGTTCATATCTAAATTTATCAATTTGATGCTTAAGAACACCTTTGAAGACATCACTAATTTGATATGTGAGCATGTTCTTCAAGTTGTTAATGTAATTGGGTTGGTCAAGTTGTTAATGATAACCATTCATTATTAAGCTCACCAAAATGATTATTTTGGCGAACAACATAATTATCATTTGTTTTGAAGGGTGGCTGATTACTAATGAAATTTCATCAATGGTGGCTGATTATTAATGTTAACATTATTGTTTTTGCAACTTTGCAATCTAACCAATTATGAACTTAAAAACCTTAATCACATTAAAATACTAAGTCCAAATTATGGTGGAGGAAAAATATTAGGAAATATGATTTGGGAAGGAAAGTGCAAATTGGTTGGCCTAATCTAGTGAGCATGATTTGTGTGTGTATTTGTAAATCTTGTATAATCTTGTAATATTTTATTATTTTTATTATATACAAGATACTACTAATGCTTGTATGTTTACATTTTGTATATTTATAGCCCGAATAATTGCATGTCAAGAAAGTCCACACCTGGCAATATGAATCCATAACAAAATAATGAGACAATTTCTAGATTATGGTCTCAGTTCCAAAGAAAAGTTGATAAATGTAATTGTCCTTGCAAAAAGTGTAAGGGCTTAAAGAATTGAAGAATTCTAATCACAACAGCCCAAAGTCATTGTAGGCAACATGGTCACATTGAAGGGGGGCATGATTTTTGTCGATTGGTGAATGTGGATTTCCAACTGGAGGAACATGGAGGTGTGAATATCCAAGCCGAGGATAACGCTCCCATGGAAGAAGATGATCATGTGGCAGAGAACACAATTGAAGATGATGGTATTGGCATAGCTGATAATGTGCCAAAGGACATGATTGAAGAAGATGGTATTGGCGTAGCTAATCAAGATGATCATGATGATGGTACTAGTGCATCTGATAATGATGATGAAGATGGTCTTGATATACCTATACTTGAGAAGGCATACAAGCCCCTATACTAAGGCTCCCAAACAACTCTTCTCTCTACTATAGTGTTATTGGTGAACTTGAAGGTTATGAATGGTTTATCCAATGTAGAAATGTCACATATCCTAAGGTATGCCATTTTTGTCATCTTCAATGATAGCATACCATTACTATTCATTATATTAACAATTCATATTTGTTGTTTTAGGTTGATAGGTGAGTTTTTGTTACCACTATTGGGGCTCGAAAATGCTGGTCATTTTGAGGCCAACTGACAGGCACAATAGATGCCTCTACAATTCTGGTTCAATTGAACCAAGGCTGGTAGGCCTAAATTGAATGTACTATTTAACTACACAAACAATGTGCATAAACAACAAAATTTCTTCCAAAGAGGTTACAGATCCCTAGAAGATAAAGAAACTAAATATCCTAATAGGAAGATAATTAGATATTTAGACTAATGCTATGAACTAATGCTAAACCTAATCTAATGCTTAGCAGATAAAATAACAGATTAGAAAAATATCCCACAAAAAGAAATAAATGACAATTTCAAAAGAACAGATAGACCAGTGCCTGATAAAAAATTGAAAATAGAGTCATATACATTCAATACTTTAAGAAAGTGGAGACGGTTTTAAGATAACTCGTTTCTGCAGAACGAGGCCATCAACCTACAAGATTCTATTTGATCCAAAACTTATAACAATTAATGTTGGCAATTTGGCTAATGTGGATGCATAGATGTTGTCATTATGGCAACATATGATCTCTATTGAGAGCGTAGAATCTGGAATGTAAGTATGGCAAGTTGAAGGAAGAAATTGTCTAAGTATGGATACAATGATCCTGACAGAGCACCCAATGAAGATTTAGTTGGTGACGTCCACTGGAGCAATATTTTTGTTTGCGCAGTCAACTGAAGCTTTTATAGAGTATGAGGATACCCCATCTCAGTGTGCATAAAGTTTGGAGCAGTACGGACAAAGTTATTCAAAGTTTACCGAAGATAATTTTTGCAGACGGAATAGTTTTGGAGACAGTATTAGCGAAAGAGTTAAGGGATTATTTTTGCTTGTCAAAATAATGACTTAACATTATGAAGGGATGACATCCTAGATGTTTACTCTTGGATAAAGATTTTGGAAGCTGACCATGTAAAGTTATTAGCTTTAATAACTCATATATTAGGCATACTTGAAATGTAATGAAATATACAAGTGATATGTAAAAAGAAAGAAAAGATAACTTGTGATAGTTGTTTATTATGATAGCAGCAAAGGCTATTGATGTGAAGTTGTAAGCAGTACCATATTACAGTTAGAAACATTTTGTATTACCTATTTGGGTAGTGAGCTCAGCTGGTGATCAGGTTTTGTAATCTAACTCCTAACAGGGTTAAGGCTTCTAACAAGGCCTAAAGTCCTTTAACCAGGACATATCTACTATATATTGTAAATTGAATCCTAACAGGGTCCAATATCCCTAACAGGATACTTTTGATTAGTGATCTTTGTGGGTACCATCCCCACTGGGGTTTTCCCTTGGCCAGGGTTTCCTTGAGAACATATGATGTGTTATGAGTTCTTTCTATTTACTGCTATGTTTGTTAATCAGCTTGATAATCTTTGTATGCACTAAAGTAATATGTTATATCCATAAGTGGGCAAAAGAAAAAGTTTGTGAAATACTGATTCACCCCCCCCCTCTCAGTATTTCCTATTTCTAACAATTGGTATCAGAGCACAGTTACTCGGAGAAGGAACATTCAAGGAAAGCTTAGCAGCTTGAGTAAGATCTCTATGGATATGGATCAACTTCAGAAGAATCTTGAAGAAGCTCTTGAACAGATTGATATGCTTACTGATGAAAGAAACTCCTTAAGAAGAAAATATGAAGATGCAAAGAATGCTATTGACAAATTAAAAGGTAAGATTGAATATTTGAAATCTGAAAAGAAATCTGATATGCTTGTTGAAGATTGTGATGAATTAGAAAAAGAAAATGAGATCCTTAAGCATGAGTTGAAGATAGTAAATCTGAAGCTTAGTATGAAAGATGGAAATTTGAGATCTGATAATGAAAAATTGAAAATTGAGAATGAAGATCTGAGGTCAAGACTTGAAAAGGAAACATCCGAGTCTAAAAAAGTAAAAGTGCAATATGTGGAACTTGAGAAGTATAATAAAATTGTGAAAGGTGAATTAACTCAATCTAAACAACAACTTGAAAGGCTATATTCAAAAAGTGATAAGACTGAAAAACAAATTTCTTTTGAAGAACCATTCTTTGATAGGACTAGATTTGGATATAGTATGTTTAGAACAAACCATGAAAGTAAGAAGCTAGATCTGAAGACATCTGAAAGTGTGGAGGAAATAAAGCTAAATGAGAACACATTGGAAGATCCACCTAAAGAAGAACCACCTAGAGAGAAAGAAGAATCAAAGCAAGAAGAATCAAAATAGGAAGAATCATCTAAAGGTATGCAAAGAGAATTCAAAGGTAGATGTTTTGCTTGTAATACTATTGGGCACATGAAGAGAGATTGCACAAGTAAGCAATTTAAACCTTTTAATGGACATTGTTATAATTGTCATAGTTTTGGACATAGAGCTAACGAATGTAGAAGACCTAAAGTAATTTTGAATAATTATGATAGAATGATTGGGAATACTAACAATGCAGATAAGAAATCTATTGAAGAAATGAATCAAAGAAAAGTGGTAGTATGTTTTAGATGCAACAAAGTAGGACATATTGCTAGAAATTGTAGGTCAAAGATTAACCAGCAAGGACAGAGATTTGGAAACAATGGAATCATTTGTCAGATATGCAACAAGTTTGGACACTCAAAAATATTTTGCAGAATGAACAATGGAGGTTATCATCATAACCCTAACCCTAGGAACAATGCAATAAGGAATGAAAATGCAGGAAACAAAGAGAAAGGTTGTTGTAGCAATAAAGATGAAGTAAAATTTGACAAAGGCATAGATCAAGGAGGTATAGTCAGCACTGAAAGTAGTCAGGAAGGTAATGTAACCGATGGTAAGGATGAATCTTTACCTGACCCTTCTTTAAGTACTTAAATTATGTAAGTTTTTGTAGTTTAGGACTTAGGATTAGTGTAGATTAGGAATTTGAATGAGTTAAGTTTTTTGCAGTTAGATATAGGTTTATTATGTTGTACTAATGCTATGGTTAAGTGCGCAAAAGAAAATATTGTGTTTTGCGAGGTCGCAGAAAGTTTTATGGTTGCAGGTTTGCAGAATCAACTTTTTGAGGTTTTAGCGGCAAAATGAATGAATGCGATGTCAGATCGAGTTAATGTGAAGTGTTATAAGGTCGAAATCAAAGTTATTACAATTACAAAGTGATTGAAAAGTGATTTGAAAGAAGAAAAGTGAGTTAAGGATGATTTGAAGAAGTTTGGAAGCAGTTTGTAGCGACGATCATACTGAAACCCTAGATTTGCAAAGTTGAGGTATTTTTTGATCTTTAATCAGTTGATAAGATGGATATTTCTATGGTTCATAATGTTAAGGATAAGAATAGACCAAAGATTAAGAAAGAACCAGTAGAACCAACTGAAATTGATAACAGTCTAGCATTATCATCCGTACCAGACGGAGTATTGCACATTGAGAATGTTAAAGGATATTTAGGTTGCAAGTTTGAAACTTTGGGAGATGCAGATTTTAGTGATGATTACAGGAAATTGTACAATCAAGACATGTCAGTTAAACTAGCTTATGGGCACCTAGAGAACAATGAAATTATCAAATATCCATGAAGTATGAATTCAATGATGAGGAATGTACCAAGATCATTTTAAGTAGAATCCACAATGGGAAATTCTGGATGGAGGATAGAGTTATTGATATAACTGCCGACCTAATTCATGAAGTTACTGGATTATCAAAAGTTGGAGAGATTCCACTGAATGAAAAGAACATGAGAACGATTGTTTTAGACAACACTGGATCTAGTTATAATGGTAGAGGAATTGTGATAAGCAAGATTAAGCAAGATGATGTTAGGTACCTTTGCAAGATCCTAACAACTAAATTCTGTGGTAGTTCAAGGGAAGATGACATGGCTACAGGAATGACTCATATAGCTTATCTTATGTGTATTGAGAAGAAACCAGTAGACCTATGTGAAATTTTGAAAATTCAGTTATTTGAGAACTTAGAAAAGATTAAGAAGGCTAAGTACACACAGTTTAGGTTTTCATCTCTGATAACCTATATGTTTTTCCATATTTTGAGAAGATTTCCTTACACAGTTGATTGGAGTGACAATGTGAACACAATGGAAAGAATAAACTCAGTCTACATGAAGCACCTTTTTGATAAAGTTAATGACAGTGTGAAGCTTGTATTGAAGACTTTTCAGAATATTGTTAAGAACAAATCAAGGATTCCTCAATCCTTAGTTGAAAAGCATAAAGATGACATTTGTTTTATGGTTGACACTGATTTCACCTACATTGAAGCAGTTGAGCCTAGAATGGAATTCATAGACCCTCTTGGCTATGAAATATCTAAAGCAGAAACAGTAGGATATGTGAATAGATTGTTAAAGTGTGAGTTGGATGGTCATGCAAATAGGTTTGGAACCTATGAAGAGAATTTCAACTCTGCAATAAGTTTGAGAGAAAAGAAGCAATCTAGTAAGAGAGTTGAATCTACTATGAAGAAAATATTGAAAGAATCTGGTATGTCAAGTCATGAGTTTGACATAGCTAAGAAGACTGCAGAAGCCTTGGAGCAAAGTGAAAATCTTGTAATTTCACCTGAGACATCAAGTGCAGATCCTGTTGATCCTATTACAGTAAAGGTAAAAGTTGAAGTATATGAAAAAGATGAAGGAGATAAATCTTTTTCTCCTATTCCTAGCAAAAGAGTAAAAGTGAGTGCAACAGGACCCGGCAAGAGACAGAAAGTGGTTGTACCACCTATACCTAGAAATGTAGCAGTAATTAAAGATGATGATGTAGTTTCAATCAAGAAGAAAACTTGGAAACCAAGAATTGAAAGAGTTAATGAAGATATATTGAAGCATGGAGACTTCACTAAGTTGAATAAATTCTATGATCTATATGGATCATTTGATAGATTGAATTTTGAAAATGCAATGGTTACACACATGATTGTGGTAGATAAGAAACTTAGCACTATTCATGGTAAGATCCCAGAAGATTTGTATAACAGACTTGTGAATAGAAAACAGAGAGCACAAGAAGAGGACATAAAAATGAGAGAACATGTAATCAGATAGTTCTGTGAAGTTGAGGATGAAGATCATTTGAAGAGATTCTTGAAGTCTCTTGGAACTTTATTGAGAACTAAGAGAAGAATAGTCCTTATAATGGGAGGCAAAAAGGAGGAAGTACAGAAAGAGACAGAGCAAGCAGTAATGCAAGTTCTTGCAGATATAGTTGCAGAAAAGCATGTTGAATCAGACCCTTAGCAGAAGCAATCAGAGGAACCGCATGCAGAGGAAGTTGGTATTAAAGAAGTTCCATCTTCTTTACATATCAATATTGGCAAAGAATCAATGGATATTGTAGGCACCAAAGTGACTCTAGAATTAGATGATGTAGTATTTCATGATCTAGGAAACATTGTTGAAAATTTGGCTTTGGGAGAGCAAGAAAAGGTCACAGAATCAGAGAAGAATACAGAGGCAGAGGAAGCACCAACTGTATCAAAATCAGTTCCAGCAGAGCAGTCAGTTAAAGGCAAACAAATTTTGACAGAGGCCACTACCTCTAGTGCACCTTCTATACCAGTTGAAGACATTAGTGCACCTAACAGTAAGAAGAGGCATATTGGCTCAATGTTTGAAGACCTTGGAAAAGAAGTTGAAGATGATGATCAGCTTGAGTTCATCACATCTCTGAATAAAATTATTGGAAAGAATAAGAAGGTGAAAGACCTTGAAGGCAAAGTTAGAGTTTTGACAGAGAAACTTGAGAGTGTGATTAGCACTAAGGTATCTGAATCGGATCCACTTGAGAAAGCTCAATCAGTAATGAATTCTTTTGACTTTGAATTTTCTAACTTGAAGGATATTGCTAGAATAAAAGTTCAGGAAGACTTTGAAGTAGAAATGCAAAAAACTTTAAGTGTAAATATTCGAAATGATATTGGTAGTTTAGATGTATGCATAAAGAATTTGAGGAGACATTTTGAGATAGGAAAGAATTTGTACATACAATGCACTAAATCAGAAATCCTAACAGTTGAAGAGGATAAGAAGATCAGAGAGAAGTTAGATGCTATTACAGCTGAGACAAACACCTTGACAAGCCCTAATGTCAAGATAAGTTCTGTAGAGAAGAGCATAAGGAAATTGAAAGATGAAATCTAAATGTTAGCAGAGGAGAAGAACAAAAAGATGATCAGGGTTAACATCTTGAGAGAGCATGTCTCAATCAAGATATCAATTGTTGAAGATCAAATTGAGTAGTGTCTTTCAGCAAAGACATCATTTCAAAAGTTTAGCTTCAATTCCCTGCAAGCTTGTTAGACAGCAGCATACGGATTGAGTTCTCTACTCAATGTTGCTGAATCCATCAGGAAGATATGGGAGAAAGATTTTGAATCTTGGAAGTTAGAGTTTGGTGATTGTGTTGCAAGCCTATCGGCTTTGCAATAACTAATAATAAGGTATAAAGTTTTTGAAATTTTTGTACACCCTATCTTTGTCATTGTTGTCAAAGGGGGAGAGATAGTAGAAAATTGAATATATGTTGAGGATGGATACTCATAGGGGGAGCTATTCTATGGAGTATGATATTGTATACATATTGTATAACTTTTGGCTACAATTTTGTATAAGTGTTTTTGAAGTTTTGTTTGCACACTTAGCCAATTTTCCCATATGTTGCCACCAATGACAAAGGGGGAGATTGTTGGCAATTTGGCTAATGTGGATGCATAGATGTTGTCATTATGGCAACATATGATCTCTATTGAGAGCGCAGAATCTGGAATGCAAGTATGGCAAGTTGAAGGAAGAAATTGTCTAAGTATGGATACAGTGATCCTGACAGAGCACCCGATGAAGATTTAGTTGGCGACGTCCACTGGAGCATTATTTTTGTTTGTGCAGTCAACTAAAGCTTCTATAGAGTATGAGGATACCCCATCTCAGTGTGCATAAATTTTGGAGCAGTACAGACAAAGTTATTCAAAATTTACCGAAGACAGTTTTTGCAGACATAAGAGTTTTGGAGACAGTATTAGCAAAAGAGTTAAGGGATTATTTTTTCTTTTCAAAATAATGACTGAACATTATGAAGGGATGAAATCCTAGATTTTTATTCTTGGATAAAGATTTTGGAAGCCGACCATGTAAATTTATTAGCTTTAATAACTCATATATTAGGCATACTTGAAATGTAATGAAATATACAAGTGATATGTAAAAAGAAAGAAAAGATAACTTGTGATAGTTGTTTATTATGATAGAAGAAAAGGCTATTGATGTGAAGTTGTAAGTAGTACCATATTACAGTCAGAAACATTTTGTATTACCTGTTTGGGCAGTGAGCTCAGCTGGTGATCAGGTTTTGTAATCTAACTCCTAACAGGGTTAAGGCTTCTAACAAGGCCTAAAGTCCTTTAACCAGGACATATCTACTATATATTGTAAATTGACTCCTAATAGGGTCCAATATCCCTAACAAGATACTTTTGATTAGTGATCTTTGTGGGTACCATCCCCACTGGGGTTTTCCCTTGGCCAGGGTTTCCTTGAGAACATATGATGTGTTATGAGTTCTTTCTATTTACTGCTATGTTTGTTAATCAGCTTGATAATCTTTGTATGCACTAAAGTAATCTGTTATATCCATAAGTGGGCAAAAGAAAAAGTTTGTGAAATACTGAAAAAGTTTGTAATCTGTTATACCCCGGTTAGAGAGTAATCCAAGAAACTGATTGAAAATACAAACTATAAAATCAATAGGGCATAAGCACTTATCAGATATCCGTGCATAATATCTTGTGACATTAAATACCAATCTGTGAGAAGTAGCCCTTTTGCCATGATCGAATTGTGTCGTTATGTTTACAATTGACTAGTTATAAATATAAATCTCAATAGTCTCTTGTGAAAGGACATGCCCTTTCACATGACCTAATCACACAACTAACCCTAAAATATGGATAATAAACCATTACAATAGTTGTTGTTTGGAAAAATCTTCTCTATAATTACAATAATTTTGGTATCCCGTACATAATAGTTTATCTTTTAGTTTCCTGTACACACAGAATACTCAATATTAGTTTATCTCAAACATAATAAAATAAAAATCATAATGTATGTAAGGTGTTGATCTTATAACAACTATTTATTATTTATCAATAATTCATTTGAAAATAAGTACCATAAAAAAGAAAATGGAAATGTAATTATACTTAAGTCACAAAAATTATTAAATTATGAAAGATTTATATAATGAGACAAATAAAACATTATGTTTATAATTACTTTTTATTTCAAAATAAAACACAATGTACTAAGAATATAATCCACTTAATGAAAAATGAATTTAACCCTAAAAATGAAATCAATTCACTTTAGGGCTAACACATTAAGCATGCAAAATTATTACCCAAAAAATATTTCTAATATAAAATAGTATTATAATTATGAAAAATACATATGATTAAGGAACCCAAAATTTAATTCTTTAATAATCACCATAAAACATACACATAAAAGAATTAACCTATTCATAAAAGTTAGTAAAATAAAAATATTAAAACCCTAAAAATTAAAGTAAATAAATAAAGAAAGTTACCTTTTAGAGATTTGCAATTAAAACATAAGTGGCAACCCTAAAACATATACATTGCACATCATTCAAATTTAATAAAACCTACTCACCTAAGTTGGTAAAAATATTAATGTTAAGTACATTAGGTAAAAAAGTCAAATGGAAAAGACAAAGAATTAACATACGAAAACCCTAACAAATTAATATATATCAATTTTAACCTTTTAATCCAATATTTATTTTTACTTGTAGGGTTTTGGGGATAAACCAAAATTAAAAATAAAATAATTATTAGTAATTATGCCACATGAAATTCCTATCTCACAAACCTAATTCATTTTAACATTTAATTCAAAAAGAGATAATGCTCTTATAATTTATATATTTTTTTACATACACATTCTCGAAGAATAATGTAGAGCAATTGGTAGGGGTAGGGCCGGGTAGTTAGGTAGGAAAAGGAATGGGTCGAGAGGTCGAGTGTTCAACTCCCTCTCCCCATTCTTTTTCCTAAAATTAGGAAAAATAGGTAAATACATAAATAAAATAATAATCACATTATTTAAATTACAAAAGATAATTAGGGAAGAGATAACTCCCTGTGTAAAAGGTTGTGTTTATTTCTCACCTGCATATAAAATGAAGATAAATAAGTATTTTCTCATAACCCTCTTGAAGAAAACAAGTAGACTAACTGGTTAGGGGGTAGGAGGGTAAATAGGTAGGAAAAAAGGTCAGCTTGAGAGGTTGAGTGTTCAACTCCCTCTCGCCGCCTTTTGTCCAACCTATTTTATTTTTATAATATTTATTTATTTTCAAAATTAAATATGCATTTAATACAACATTTTAAAACCTAATACATGAGAATGAAAATAACAAATGCACACGCCTTTTATCCATTTTAATCTTTTATCAAAGGAAATCTATAAAATATGACAAATATGTATTATACTTCACTAACGTCTGAAATTTTCGGTGTCAACAGTAGCTCTTATTGGGGACGTGCATTCATGTCTAGATGCAGTGAGATCCTAGTTATCTCTGGAAAAGCAAACCATAGTGAGAAAAGAAACATGATGCTTTAAATAAAATAGTAATATACAGGTTAAAAAATACTTCTTGTTTTAAGAGAAAAATGGCTTCAAATATTGACCATGAGTAGGGAACTCTTGAATGACTTCATCAGTGTCCTGTAGATAATATTAATTCTCACCTGCTTTCGAGACTACCATGTAAGGTCCCAACCATAATGCCTCGAACTTTCCATGTTTTCCTTTGTCTTGGTCTTTTGCATTCCATTTTAATACCTAGTCACCTTGTTTGAAAGGCCTATCTGACACTCTTTTATCATACAAGGTCTTAATCTATTTTTGTTGATGAAGATTCCTTTCTTGTGCCATTCTTCTCATCTCATCTAACTCTGATAACTAGCTCAAACAGTCTTCCATAAAGTTTACATCTTCAAGCTCTTCCTCCTAAATGAATTTGTAGACTGGCAAGAGATTATTCAATGGTAACCTCGCTTGTTTCCCATAAACCAACTCATAAGGAGAAAAACCTGTCGATCTTTTCATTGTTACTCTGTCCGCCCATAAAGCTAGATTTAGTTTAGAGTCCCAAGCCTTTTTATTGTTACTCAACATTCTCATGATAATCTTTAGTATATTCTTATTGCTTGATTCTACCTAACCATTCCCTTAAGGATGATATGGAGATGAATAAGATAAATTTACGCCATATTTTTCACAAAATTCTAAAAATTCCTTAGATCTGAAACACATGCCATTATCACAAATAATCTTATAAGGTACCCCAAATCTGGTAAGTATATTGTCTGTCAAAAACTTGATGACCACCTTGCTTGTAGCCTGCCTTGTGGGTATAGCTTCAACCCACTTTGTGAAATAATCTGTCACCACCAATATCCATCTGTGACCTCCACTTGAAGCATCTGCAATTTCCCCAATAAAGTCTATTCCCCACATTTTGAAAGGTTCCTCAGTCTGTAACAGAATAGGGGGTAAAGCACCATTGTATTTCAGTTTCCCAGAGAACTTCTAACAGGACTCGCACTTTCTAACATAATCATAACAATCCTTGAAAACATGAGGCCAATAATACCCGACTTTCAATATCTTGTGAGTTGTTGTCTTAGCCAAAAAATGACCGCTGCATACACCATCATGTAAATCTTTAATAACTGACTTGGCCTGATAGTTGTCTAGACAAAATAGGAGGATACCATCATTATTTTTGCAATATAGGTCTCCTTGAATCAGCACATATCTGGATGCTTGTAACCTTATAGTTCTTTTTTGATTATCATTTAGACCTTCTTGACACTTCATATGTTTTAAGAAGTATACTATGTCTGTGTACCATGGACAATGCTCGATACTCATTTCTGCCCTTTCTAAATCTACTTGGTTTACTTGCGCAGCATCAGAATTTGTTTCTTCCATAAGCTTAGCCAATCCTTGTCCTCTGATTAACTTAGTGATCTGAATTTCAATGTCAAACTCTTGAATCTGATTTATCCATTGACATCTTTTTCCTATAACCTCTGATTGCCTTAAGATATCCTTAGTTGCTACATTCGGTACGTATGGCACAATCTTGGCCCCAACCAGATAAGGTCTAAATGATTTCACTGATTTAACCAATGCATAAGCTTGCTTTCCATGTATGTCATAACTTAGCTCAAAAATTTGTAGAGTTTTACTGAAGAATGCTATTGGTTGTTCATATCCTTCATCATTTTTTGGTAATAAAACTACCGCTATGGTGTGGAAAGAAGCAAAGGAGAACAACTGAAATGGTTTGGAAAAATTAGGAGACTTCAAAATTGGCACTTCCTTGATTGCTTTCTTGATATTGGAAAATGCTTCTAAAGCCTCATCTGTCCAATTTATAACTGCACCCTTTTTTACCATCTTTGCAGTCGGTTTTATGATTTCTGAAAAGTTTGGGACAAACTGTCTTACAAAATTGATTTTCCCAAGGAAAGATTGAATTCCCTTAACATTCTTAGGGATCGGAACTTTATCAATTGCTTCAATTCTTTCAGGATCTATTCTGACTCCTTCCTTGGAAACTATATGACCAAGGAGTTTACCCTCGGTAACCCCAAAATGACATTTCTTCAGGTTTAAGGATACTCCATACTCAAGGGCCCTTTTGAAAATCTTCTCTAAGTGCTTGCAATGATCTTATGCTTTCTTGGAATAAGCTATGATGTCATCCTGATATATTACCATGATAATATCAATGAAATCCTCAAAAGCCACATCCATGGCCCTCTGAAAAGTAGCTCCTGCATTCTAAAGCCCAAATGGCATTCTTGCATAAACATATGTACCCCATGGCGTAGTGAATGTTGTTTTGTATTGTTCTTCCTCTTTAACTTTAACCTGATTGTACCTAGAGAACCCATCCATCATAGATAATAATTCATTTCCTATAACCTTCTGTAATAATGCTTCCATGTTTGGTAGTGCATAATTGTCCTTTAACGAAGATATGTTCAGATTTTTGAAGTCGACACAAAGCCTAATATCTCCATTCTTCTTCCTAACAGGTACCAAATTTGAAACCCAAGTAGAGTGTCTAATTGGCTTTATGATACCGGCATCCCTCATCTTAATGAGTTCCTCCTTCATCTTAGGAGCCAAAGTCAGAATGATCGATCTTTCCCTTTGTCTAAAAGGCTTTGCATTAGGTCTTAAGGGTATTTCATGTTGGAACAAGCCCTCTCTATAAGCCTTAAGGTCATCATAGGACCAAGCAAACACATGTCTATATTTTCTTAACAAACTAACAATATCAGATCTAATTTTAGGAGTTAACTTGTTACCAATGAAAATTTCTTTAGGAGTGTGTTCATTTCCTAAATTTATCTTTTCCACTTCCTCTATATTAGTATTTTCCATTTTAACCTTATCACTAGAATCTTTACTATCAAACATCTTTACTAGTGTAACAAGTCCCTTATGAATTTTATTAGTTTTAAGCTGAATTACATCTTTTCCAAATAAAGTATCATTTTCATCTATTATTTCAACATAAGCATTTAAATCAATGAGTTGATCTTCGTACCTTTCTTCACATGCAAGAAACTTTATGATGTCTCTATCATTATCAAAGACTTGTCAATTATGAATGTTATCAGGTATTGCTAGCCTTGGTTTGATCTCTATCTACACAATATCTTCACATGGGATATCATTATGTTTAACTGCTAGGTTAGCCATGAAATCAGCAAGAATATTCTCAGATCTATCTATCCATGTTATCGAAAAAGCATCAAAAACTTCAATGGAATCCCACACTTCATTTTTGTACCTTTTTAGGATATGATTTTTAGTAATAAACTTGTCCCTAATCTGAGATACAATTAATTTAGAATCACCATAAACAGAAAGAATTTTGATACCATGCTTACTTGCTATTTTGAGACCTAGCAAGAGTGCTTCATATTCTACAGTGTTGTTAGTACATTCAAATGCTAACAAAAAGGAATATTTAAAAGATTTCCCATTTGGGGATACAAACATGACACCTACTCCATTGCCATTTTTACTACATGATCCATCAAAAAACATTTTCCACATGAGATCATTATTTTCCTTGGCACATATTTCAATAGGACTAGTATTTTCAATGAGGTTTTTATGAATTCTTACCTGAAAATTCTCCATGTCAGTATGGCAAAAGTGTGTAACCTGGCTTGGATCAATGTCTTCAATGATGTAAGTAGATCTTGGTTCTCTATCGATCAAAGAAAGGTGATTTTGGGCCAGGGTTGAAAATGCATAATTGGCATACCTTTGTCAAGGTAAGTCATGTTCTCTATTTACAATATATTTGTAAAATTGAATGTACTTTTTATTGTATTATTTTATAATATATTGAAAAGATCATTTTTTAATTATTGTAGTACATCCTATCTCTATCCCTCCCACACCAGTTTGACAATAGTGTTAAACAAGTTATATACGATCTTAGAAAATACATGAGGTTAGAAGTGTTATTTCTTAGACTTGTTGTACAAATATTATATTTATGACTTGCTTTACTTTTTATGTAATTTATTGTATATTTTTTCTAAAATCATGTTTATATGTTCTTGCAAGTTGAATCACTTTTAGGTGGTTATCATCTAAAGAAATTTATAAAATTGATATTAAATATTGGAAGAGAAAAATTTTCCAGCTTATGTGTGAAATGCAAAAGTGTCTACCTCCAACTTTTTTCAATGCTCAAGAACACTACCTCATACATCAAATTGAGGAGATTGAATTGTGTGGACCTGTACAAAATAGGTCAATGTAGATGGTTGAGAGGAACTTGAAATTTATGAAGGGCTTGGTTTGATAAAGAGCACGTCATGAGGGTTCTATGGTGGAGGGATATATGGTATACCACACCATGGTATATATTATTGAATATCTTCCCAAGTTTGCAGCAAATATCCATTTCGATCACATTTGGGATCCCAACTCTATTAACAAATTCAAAGGGGAGTACTTGATGGGGAAAGGTAGATTGAGGAAAGTGAGAGGTAATTATATGATGTTATTTTAGTTTATTAATTCTTATAAATCTTCAATATAAGTTGTTTCTAAGCGGTCTATTTGTTTTCTTTACAGTTGGTCGTGAGTGGGATGCACTACATTTGTATATTGCAAACAATCTTGATTGGATAACAGTATAGATTCAATAATCTTAAGAAAATGGTCACTCATTAACATGGGATGGCATCGCATCATTGGTTAAAGAAGCTCATCGTAATGGAGATCCCAATGTTACGCCAAAGGTACTTGACGTAGCATATGGTTTAAGAGGTAGAAAGGTATGTATAAGTTTACTAACCATGACCCATAAGTTTAATATCAACTCACTGATCGATGCAAATAATTTTGACATGTTTGAATAATTACAGATCAAACACCACAAAGCTATGTACTACCATGGCCGTAAATTTGGCATAAAAAAGTTAGACGACATGAAGAAAAATTTTGATTCTGGGATAAGTGCAGTCTTTGAGGTCACTAATATTTCATCTAGAAATGCCATACATCCACAACAATCTAAAAATCAATACTATGGTATTTTGGATGATATAGTTGAGTGCGACTTTAATTCATTCAAATTAGTTCTATTTGTCATCAAATGGTACAAGCTACGACTGAATCAAAATGATCTTGATAGGACTATTATTGAACATGATAGTGGATTTACAATGATTAATACAAGGTCATTTGAGCCAGTTGGAGAACCCTATGTTCTTCCAAGCCAATGTGAGCCAGTGTTTTACTTTGGTGTTCCACATAAACTGGGTTGGTCATTTGTTGTTAGACATGATCCAAGAGGAAGGCCAATAAAGTATAATGTGATGGAAGAAGAAGATATTGAAGAATCATAAGATGAAGTAAATGATGATCAGGAATGACTATTACACAATGAAGAAGAAGAAGAAGAAGAAGAAGAAAAGGATGATGAATCTGGTGATGCTGACAATGTTGGTGATGATGATGACTATCATGATCATGGTGATGAAGATGGTTTTGATCATGGAGATGATGGTCATGATAATGGTGATGAAGATGATGATGATGATGGTGATGAAGATTGTGGTGGTGTTGGTCATGATGATGATGACAACGATGATCAAGGTGACAAGTACGATGATGGTGATGATGATGATGACAACGATGATCAAGGTGACAAGTACGATGATGGTGATGATGATGATGATGATGATGATAGTCATGATGATGACATGGATGAGGAGGATGATCAATAACATGATCAATGGAATGTATGTCAAGGTATGATCAATGTCATGTATGAGGTATTGCTTTATTCATAGAAATTTGTTTGACTTATATGTTTTTATAATTAAGTTATTATGTGTTGAACTCTAATGTCATGGAGTATATTTTGCTAACTTAAGATAAATGATTTACATATGCAGAAAATTTAACACTTTTGACATGGATTGATAGGTATAATTTATTATTTGGTTTCCTTCTCTTTAGTTGGAAAAATATATAGATCCTACTATGTCTCTCATTTGATGGATTGCAGGTATCACCAAATAGGTATTTGTCTGATCTATCTTCCTCAAGTGATGAAAATGCGGGAATAGAAGAAAAAAGTGAGACATCTAGTAGGTCTAAAATAGGGAGATCAACTAGAGGTCAAAAGATTAGAAGAAAATTCAATAAACAAATGCAATTTTTCCTTGCTTAGGGGGGGTCATGTTCTTATGATAATGAGACCAAAGGCAATGGGAAGGTTCCCTTAAGGTACACACATCTTCAGAAAGAATGGGTACCCAAGGAACTACCTCTAGTTAACACTGATTTTTTTGTTAACGAAAAGATATATCACATAGCTCCATCTTCATTACATGGTTTGGGATTATTTTCCATGGATGACATAAAGGTTAGTTATAATCAAGTTGTTAAATTGATGGAGTATGTAGGACCTTGTTACAATTACAATAATTGGACGTGGATTGTGCAATATAAAAAAAGTATGCATAGGTATGCATTGTCAACAAATTATATAAAATGCAAAGTAAATGATCAAACTAAAAGGCCCGCTATGTATATTGATGGAAGGCCATATGCAATAGGGAATATTGTGGGTTTTATAAATAGTTCTTGACCTATGTCAACTAATAAGCGGTTTAATTATATATTTGAGGCACACAGGGGAAATCGTGTATTTGTATGTGCTATAAAGTCAATAAGTGCAAGGGAAGAGCTTCTAATATATTACAATTTGAATCATGTAGATACAAAAAATTCCCTATCATGGGACTGGTAAGTATAAAATTTAAACCAATTGCCTCCAATTAATATTGAATCCAATATACAATCTACTATTTTATTAATATTTTTTTTTGGTAAGTTTATTACTTTCATTTCGCTGTTGATTGCTAAGAATTACTAATCTTTGTCACAGGGTGACATGGATCCACCACAAGACAGAGGCGGGGATGTTCCTCACACACCTTCTTCATCAAAGGTAAACCTTAATTAGTGCAATTCTACAAATTATATGGAAACAAATGTCATATTATTATGTTCTTTTCTTTATGGCTTTGGATTTATTTTAATAGAATTTTACTGATGTTGATGTCACAACTTGATACTTATTAATAGGGAAAAGCACAAATGATAGCAAATCAATTACGATCTAAAATTGAGGCGGCATTTTTAGATGACATCACATGTAGCACTAACCCTGTCTTCATGGATACTCAGATTCTAAATAAATATAGTAAAAAAATTCTTAACCTTGTCATGGAACCAAACAAAAGTGAGGAGACAGAGGCACACAAAGATGAATTGATACGTAGAGTCAATTGTATAAATGTAAGCAGTATTTAATCTTAAGCAATAATTAAAGTTCAATAGATGTTTATATTTTATACTATCTTATGGATCGTGATCTAAAATATGATGTGTTCTTCTTACAATATTTTTTGACACCTGTGAAACATGGTCAATATGGTGAGGGTTGTAGCGCACAACCTTCATGTAAATAATCCTTAAACCTTTAACTATTCATTTAACCTTTGTATGCATTATTGACTGAACTTATGTTTGGGATGCTTCTAGTACCCCATTTAATCTTTATCCATTGTAAATGTCTTTGCTAACAATGTATTCTTTAGCTCATAATGAAGTGCAGATGTCTCCTTTGATCAACAATACGATATTGCCAACTGCATTGTCCACAACAAGGAGCTTGCATACATCTTCCTATTAGAATAATTGAGAGGGGGGGTGAATCAGTTATCCAATGTCCCAAAACAAAATGTATAATTCAAAACAACTTCTTCAATTTTTGCTCCTCGGTAAAGAATAATTACTTTCACTTTCTATGCTTTTACCGATTACCAGTCTAATACTATAATAGTTACCAATCAAATCTAACATGTAACATGTAAAGTATGATAACAACCAAATATCACAATCAACACATAACACAAGAGATTTAACATGGAAACCCTGTAAAGGGAAAAACCACCTGGGACTGGCAACCCAAAATTGTTCACTCTTCTGAAGTGAGGTCCGTTAAGACCCAACCCTATTAAAGGTTTACAAACACACTGTCAGGTGTGACCTTGTTAGAGGATTTTAGACTATAAGTTATTTTTCAACCAGCATTCACTATGGGGTTGACAGGATAACAATGTTCATTCTATGAATGATACATCATAAGACTTTCAGAGTCCACTCGGTTAAGAGATTTTGACTGTATACAATGGTTAAATATGTAACAGTAAATGACCTGCCTTGATACAACTTCAATTGCAGATTACAGATCAATATTTAGTCCATACAAATCCTTTTGACCAATATTTCACTTTAGATTCAATACTGTATCAACTCACTGTCCGTCGATAATTGCTCTTTGTAGCTCGGTAATTATTTTGCAGCTCAATTCTCACTAACCAGTATGATCAGAATGCATGAAAATCTTGTTCATGTGATACTCCTGTAGCTTCTACTTCTTTTGACATCCTTCATAATGACATTCTGGTCTCTTATATAGACGGGTAAATCATTTTCTTCTCCACCATCAAATTTTTCCGCTTAACCACATTCATAGATTTTGTCACTTCAAACTTTCTCAGCTGACATGTCAGTAACACGTTTCAATCTACTCCATTAGATCTTCCTTTAATTTTGTTAGTCACCGATCTTCACAACAAACATTATCTGTTATCACTGAAATCAAGATACTTTATAGCTCATCAATCTTATCAGCTAAACTAATCATTTAGTTCATTCTGTTCTGCTCAGTTAACAAAGAAATGTGTCGGTGAATACTACTCAGTTAATATTATGATCGGTATACACTACACTCTGTCGGTGTATACTAGAATTGCTTCATTTACTGACAACACTACTTTGTGTCTTTCAGCTCTATACTTCATCATAGATGAATGCAACATAATAAAGTCAATATCATCATGGCATAGACTCATCAACAAGTTACTTAATGTGTTCCTTATCCTCATCTATCCTATACATCTTTCCCCATGTAGATTTCTCTGTTCGTCATCTCTTTCACCTTGCTTCAGATGTCTCGGTATAGTAACTTACAAGACAAGTGTTGTCAAACTAGTTGACATCAATGACAATATAATACTAATTTAATCATATTGCATATCTAATCAACAACTCCTAAGTGATCTTTAATCATAGATTCTTCAATCAGATTCTAAATCAGTTGTAGTCCAACAATCTCTCCCTTTGGCATTGATGGCAACTCAAGTAATATGAAATGTACCATACACATACCAAACATATATGCTACAACTTTGTGAAAAAAATGTTGTAAGTCGAATAGACTTAATATGTTTAATCACTACATTACTAAACAACATTAGATAATATAGCTTTACCATTCTGTAGTTATAATCTTTTCAGTTCTCTTTTCAGTTCTGTTCTCTGTAACTGATCTTCAATACTCTGTCTCATTTAGATTATCTCTCCCTTAGATGATTCTCATCGGTGCTTGTATTTTTTCATATTATTTATCTCTCCCTTTGATAGCAATGCCAAAGAAACAAATAAACAAACAATTATATCTTCCTCTGTATCTCTATATACTGATATTCCAATCGGTTCAAGTTCTCCAAACTTAATCACAACCTTGACCATGATTCAAAGTGTGAACTATGCTGCATCAACATGAATGATCTTCTGAAAAAATTAGGCTGATGCAACAACCAGATCACCTTAGTGACCAATAGACAAGGGACGAACCCCAAGTCTAGTCCTCAAGTATTCAAATGTGTCCTTCGGTAGAGGCTTTGTAAAAATATCTGCAAGTTGTTCTTTAGATGTGAAAAATTCTAACTTCACTTGCTTCTCTTGCACTTGTTCTCTTAAGTAATGATACTTAATAGATATATGCTTTATCTTAGAGTGCATCACATGATTCTTTGAAATATTAATAGCACTAGTGTTGTCATAGTATATAATCATTGGGTCGGTGATTACCTCATTCATCCCTTCCAACACTTGTTTGATATATGCTATATTTGAACAGTTAGTAGCAGCAGCAACATATTCTGCTTCAGCTGTAGACTGAGAAATACAAGCCTGCTTTTTACTTGTCTAGGTTACAAGTCTTTCACCAAAGAAAAATGCTCCTCCAGTGGTGCTTTTTCTATCATCCACATTTCCAGCCCAATCAACATCGGTGTAAACTTTCAGTTCAAACTTCCCTTCCTTAGGATACCATAATCCATAATTCTTTATTTTCTTTAGGTATCTTAAGATCCTTTTTGTAGCTATCATGTGTGATTCTCTAGGATTAGCAAAAAATCTTGCAACAATACCCACGACATGTGCTATATCTAGTCTACTGTGAACTACGTACATTAACTTACCAATCATGGATCGGGAAAGTGTCTGATTTACCTCTATAGTTTCATCCTCCTTTGTCAATTTTCTTCTAGTAGCCATCAGTGTTCGCACAGGTTTAGCATCTTCCATGCCAAATGTCTTTAGTACTTCCTTTATGTATTTAGATTGTGTGATGAATATTCCATCACTCTGCTGAATCACTTTTAGTCCAAGAAATAACTTAATCTCTCCGAACATAGACATTTCAAATTCATTCCTCATGTCATCAACAAAATATTTACATATATTATCTTGACATCCAAAAATAATATCATCAACAAAAATTTCAGCAATGATAATAGTATCATCAGTATCACCTTTCATATATAGATTGTTTTTTTCACTTTTTCTAACAAATCCAATACTTAGCAAGTAAGTATGCAGTCTTTCATACCATGCTCTAGGTGCTTGCTTCAAACCATATAAAGCTTTATGTAATCTACATACCATGTCTTTATATTTGGGATCAACAAATCCTTCAGGTTGTTTGATGTAGACCTCTTCTTCAAGTATACCATTCAGAAATGCTGACTTCACATCCATTTGATAGACTTTGAATTTCTTGTGTGCAGCATATGCAAGTAGCATTCTAACTCCTTCCAATCTAGCAACAAGTGCAAATGTTTCAGCATAGTCAATGCCTTCTTCCAGTGCATATCCCTTGCATACCAATCTAGCTTTATTTCTTGTGACTTTGCCATTTTCATTCAATTGATTCCTAAATATCCACTTAGTACTGATAACATTCTTATCTTTAGGTCATGGTACTAGGGACTAGGTTCTATTTTTCTCTGTTTTCGCTATTTCCTCCTTCATTGCATTAACCCATTCTTCATTC
The DNA here is from genome assembly GCA_027943335.1 of Chamaecyparis obtusa. Lineage (NCBI taxonomy): Eukaryota > Viridiplantae > Streptophyta > Pinopsida > Cupressales > Cupressaceae > Chamaecyparis > Chamaecyparis obtusa. The sequence continues at coordinate 569,790 of BSBK01003472.1, read as the reverse complement.
TCTAATGCAACTTTCACATTTTTTGGTTCAAATTCACAAACTAGACATATACCTTGTCTTGTTTTGCTTCTAGTTTGCATTCCAACATGTTTGTCTCCAATGATTTGTGTCTCAAGATGATGTCTTCTAACAAAACTAGCCAAACTTGATTTCTCCTTTCTTGCTCATCCTGTTCAGGGTCATTTCCTTGCTCGATAGCTCCATCTTGTTCATCAGTTTGTGTTGGTTATTGTCTTGTATTGTTTCCCTTCTGACTAGTTTTCATAGCTTGTGGCATCGGTAGATACTCTTGATGTTCAATGTAAGTGAATCTACCATAGTCATCCGATTCCTTTGTACTTTCCTCTATGTTCTTGTCATCAAACTCATCAATAGGAATATTAGTACTTTCAACTATCTTATTTGTAACCTTATTCAAACATTTATATTATTTACTTGCAGAGGAATATCCCAGAAATATCCCTTCATCTCCTTTAGAATCAAATTTTCCATTTCTTTCATCTTTCAAAATAAAGCATTTACTTCCAAAATTTTTGAAATAACTTACAGTAGGTTTGTGTCCAAATCATAGCTCATAAGGTGTTCAATTGGTGTCCTTCAGTTGTACTCAGTTAAGAACATACACAGATGTACTGACAACTTCCCTCCAACATGTCTGAGCAACATTCTTTTGTATCATCAATGTTCTAGCACAGTCAATTATAGACCTATTCCTTCTTTCAGCAATGCCATTTTGCTGAGGTGTCCTTGGTGTAGAGACCTATCTTTTAATTCCATGCTCATTATAGAAATTAGTAAATTCATCAGAGATAAATTCACCTCCTCTATTAGATCTTAAGCATTTTATTTTTTTTCTAGTTTCTTTCTCTACCTTAGCTTTACACCATTTAAACATTTTAAAGGCTTCTGATTTCTCTTTCAGGAACATAATAGTCATCAATCTAGTATAGTCATCAACAAAAAGAATAAAATATCTATCACCAGATTAGCTCTAAGTTCTCATGGGACCACATAGGTCAGTATGAACCAACTCAAGTATCTTCTTTGTTGAGTAGTATTTACTTTAAAACTATACTTAGCCATCTTACCTTTCTGACATTCATGGCACATGGCATGATCAGGTTTTGTCAAGTTAGGCAATCCTCTAACTCTTTTCTTTTTACTAATCTTGATCATGTTGTCAAAGTTCACATGGCATAACCTTCTATGCCACAACCAAGCATCTTCATCCTTTATTAACAAACAAGAAGACTAATCCATATCAGGATAGAATAAGTTACCTCTAGATTGTGTACCAGTTCTGACAAGTCTTCCTTCATAATCATAGATCTTCATCTTTTTGCTCTCAAAAGCCAGTTAGTGGCTTGAATTATTCAGCTGAGCCACACTTAACAAATTATAGTTCAATCCATCAACCCAGTATGCATTTTCACATTGTATTATATCATTGATCATCAGTGAACCTTTACCTCTTACCATACAAGGTGCATCATTTCCCATTCTCACAAATCCTCCATTATATTCAACAAGATGATCAAACTTCTCTACATCACCGATCATGTGATGTGTACAGCCACTGTCTATGATCCATGTATCATTTTTGCTTACTTTAGAGACTAGTGTTGTCTCTTCATGTTTCTCTTCTTCCTCTGAGTCATCTTTCATAGCAAAAAATACAACTTCTATGTCATCATCAGAATCAGATTCAGTTTCAATATCTTCAGCTATGTAACATACCTTTTTGCCTTTATCATCTTGGTTGTCTCTATTGTTGTGTCGGTAGCCTCTGTTGACTCTTCTCCCATAGCTTCCTTTAGATTGGTCTTTGGATCTATCATCATCTTTCTTCTGAGGACATCTAGTAGTGATGTGACCAACTTCTTTACATTTAAAACATGCCAAAGGTAGCTTACCTCTATACCTTCCTTTTCCTTTGGGCGATCTTCTAGCCATAAGAGCTTCAAGCTCATCAAGTTCATCATCAGTATTACCATCACTATCATAATTCTTACTATTCCTGCTAGACTTTCCAATCTTCAAGGAAGACATGAAAGTGGATTCGACAGAAGGAACAACACTGTTATCAAAGTTTTTTAACTCAAAAGTTGTAAGCTTACCAATCAGAGCGTCAAGAGTAAGGTTGGATGTAGCTCTTGTTTCATGAATTGCAGATATCTTGATTGCATAAACTGGTAGCAAAGTTTTGAGAATCTTGCTTATCACTGTTTCATCATCAATCACTCCATCAAATTATCTAATAGCATGTACCACCTCTTTTAGTCTATTTGAGTATTGTACAATGTTCTCACCTTCTTTCATTCTCATATCATCAAATCTACCTCTTAGGCTTTCAGCGTGAGCTCTTTTGACATTTAGATCTCCACTGTATATCAGGTTTAACTTGTCCCACATCTTCTTAGCAGTATCACAACCCTTGATGTCTTCAAATTTGGCATCAGTACAAGCAACAGCTAGTTCCATCATAGTAATATTGTGTTCATGCCTATCCTTCAGTTGATCAAGAGTTAAGGGACTAGTGGGTGGTTGTATATAGCCATTCTCCATCAGATCTAGTGTAGAGTTCCCAATTCCAGATATGTGCAACTTCATCCTACTTTTCCATACTGCGAAGTTTTCTTTGTTCAACTTTGGTACTTCCCTCTTATACATCTTGAGACCTTTGTGCTTAAGTCCTTAAAACTCTGTTCTAAGAAACCGCAGCTCTGATACCAATTGTTAGAATAACTGAAAGGGGGGGTGAATCAGTTATCTAGTGTCCCAAAACAAAATGTATAATTCAAAACAACTTCTTCAATTTCTGCTCCTCGGTAAACAATAATTACTATCACTTTCTTTTCTTTTATCGATTACCAGTCTAATACTATAATAGTTACTGATCAAATCTAACATGTAACATGTAAAGTATGATAACAAACAAATATCACAATCAACACATAACACAAGAGATTTAATGTGGAAACCCTGTAAGGGAAAAACCACCTGGGACCGACAACCCAAAATTGTTCACTCTTCTGAAGTGAGGTCCGTTAAGACCCAACCCTATTAAAGGTTTACAAACACACTGTCAGGTGTGACCTTGTTAGAGGATTTTAGACTAGAAGTTATCATTTAACCAGCATTCACTATGGGGTTGACAGGATAATAATGTTCATTATATGAATGATACATCATAAGACTTTCAGAGTCCACTTGGTTAAGAGATTTTGACTATATACAATCGTTAAATATGTAACAGTAAATGACCTGCCTTGATACAACTTCAATTGCAAATTACAGATCAATATTTAGTCCATACAAATCCTTCTGACCAATATTTCACTTTAGATTCAATACTGTATCAACTTACTGTCCGTCGGTAATTGCTCTCTATAGCTTGGTAATTATTCTATAGCTCGATTCTCACTAACTAGTATGATCAGAATGTAAGAAAACCTTGTTCACGTGATACTCCTGCAACTTTTACTTCTTTTGACATCCTTCATAATGACATTCTGGTCTCTTATATAGATGGGTAAATCATTTTCTTCTCCACCATCATATTTTTCCGCTTAACCACATTCATAGATTTTTCCACTTCAAACTTTCTTGGCTGATGTGTCAGTAACTTTTTTTAATCTGCTCCATTAGATCTTCCTTTAATTTTGTTAGTCGTCAATCTTCACAACAAACATTATCTGTTATCACTGAAATCGAGATACTTTATAGCTCATCAATCTTATCGGCTAAACTAATCATTTTGTTCCACTCGGTTAACAAAGAAATGCGTCGGTGAACACTGCTCGGTTAATACTGCGATTGGTATATACTACACTCCGTTGGTGTATACTAGAATTGCTTCATTTACCGACAACACTGCTTTGTGTCTTTCAGCTCTATACTTCATCATAGATGAATGCAACATAATAAAGTCAATATCATCAAGTCATAGACTCATCAACAAGTTACTCAATATTTTCCTTATCCTCATTTGTCCTATACATCTTTCCCCATGTAGATTTCTCTGTTCTTCATCTCTTTCACCTTTCTTTAGATGTCTTGGTATAGTAACTTACAAGATAAGTGTTGTCAAACTAGTTGACATCAATGACAACATAATACTGATTTAATCATATTGCATATCTAATTAGCATCTCCTTAGTGATCTTTAATCACAGATTCTTCAATTAGATTTCAAATCAGTTGTAGTCTGACACTTCCTCTGTACCAGCTACAACTAGTAAAACCTTATTTTTCTATATTTTGTTATATCCTAATTATGCATTGATTATTTTTCTTGACTGAATTTTATACACATGGACCTATTTTGTGCACTAATAGATACACCTACACCTGGTACAAGAACAAAGACTAGTACTAGTGAAGCTCAACCATTTCTTGGATCAACCCATGTTACTAGTACTAGTTCATTTGTGGGGTCATTGTTGTTGAACAAGAAAAATATGTTTTCGTTAAAAGCACCAAAGCTTCTAGGTGCTTTAAAATTGTTATTATTTATAGTGTAATTGTAGTTTACTTATACATAACTCATTTTCAATTGATAATCCCATGATATTTTTGTAGGAAATGATGTTTTTTATGATACTCTTTTTGAAATGATATTGAAGCTATTTGGGCCCACCATATGGAAAAGATATGTAGCTTCATAATATTGGTACAATATTTTTCTTATCTTCCATTTATTGTACAATATTAAAGTTATGATATCTAACAATTTGGTTTTTTCAAAAAAGATGGAATGAACAGGATGTTGACTTAAAAAATCAGCTCATTAAATCTTTAGAGGACCTCTTTGGAAATAAAAATTTTGACAGTGCCCTGATTCTTAAAAAAGCATCCAAACATATAAAGACTGTGAGGGACCAATATAGAAGGGCTCTAAAGGATAACCCAAAGTACGAGCATCCTCCTATGATTCCACCGATGGAGTGGAATGAAATAATGGAAGATGCAAAAGAGACAAGGTTAAAGGGTAGAGGAATTCAACTAGAAGATGGCAAAAGAAGGTATGTCGTGATAGTATTAAGTAGAATGTAATCATGCACTAATTAGTGATCTTTTTAAATATATAATCTAACATGTTTCAAACTTTTCATAAACTACAATACACATCAAAAGATACAAAAGCAAGATTAAAAAAGGTTGGCCAACACAAACTTGGCTCTGGTGGCTATATGAAACTTCACTCTCAACTTGTAAGTAGCAGCATTGGAATTTCACATCAAATTTTTATATATAAGGTTGCAAACAATTTTTTTTAATCAAATCATACATGCAAAACTGACAATATTAAACAAAAAATACAGGGCACAGAATTCAATGTAGAGCCCACAGATGAAGACAAAAGAATAGCCTTGAAGGAAGGCTATAAAGTCATGGTTGGATGCCTACGCCAAGAAACCAAAAGCCATAACGAAGAATCTGCTGCACCAGAAGAGACACGGGTAAATTGGTCAAATGAAAAGTAAATCAAATTGAATAGTTAATTTTAAACATAAATTGACTATTTCATGATAACAATGTGCATGACATTTCATTGTAGCCTTCAAATCCTATCGTAGAACATGGGCGTGATGAAGGCCATGATGTGCATCATAGTGGTCGAGGTATTAATTTTCTATTGGAAATAAATTACATAATTATTAATAGAATTTAACATCTTTAATTGCAATTGGTCGTGTAACCTTTTTTTGAATATTTTTGAGTATGTTGAGCATGTTGAGGTGGTGGCAGATCAAAATGTTATTGTACATGATGTGGCATTGTCAGGTAAAGAAAAATGCATGTTATGTTCTACTGGTTAATAAAATACATGTAACAATAAAAAAAAAGTATGTGAATTTAACCCATTTACTTGTTATTCCAGCAGACCCCCCTTTAGTGCAGCAACCTCGTGCTCCTCAAGACATGAGGAAGCATCATAATTTGAGATCACAACCACAAGAGGAGGAGAAAGATATTGATGCTCCTCTTAGCCTTTAGCTTAATAAATCTAAGAAAACCCCAAAAAAGAAATTATTTCTTAAAAATGCTCTTTGATAAAACTTGTTTGATTAACTTTGTTGGATAATGAAAGAATGTTGTTTTAAGTAATTATCTATGAATGTTGTGTATTAATATTGAATTTTAGGTCATGTTAATGAATATTGTTATGTGTTAATGAATTCTTGATTAGTGTTGCATATTAATGAATGTTATATCATATTAATGAATGTAATGTGATTGTATTGATTGAATGTTATAGTTCATAAATGGATGAATGAAGTGTGTAATTAGATGTTAATGGGAAATTTAGATTGATGTTAGGGGGAGGGGGGTGAGTCTAGATGAGCTTCCACCTTCATGTGGTTGGCCTTGTTAAGTAGAGAATATTAAAGTATTCTCGAAACCAGGTGAAGCTCAAACTAACATACCTTCATTATTTAATCAATTTCATTGGTTCTAGGTCTTTTCTCATAAGTGCATTTTGAATGTGTCATTGTCAGGAAACTATCAAATAAAAAACTAGAAGGGCCAATAGTCAATTTGTCTAGCATGATTCAGCTTCATTTTGTGTAAGTATTATCTTCTTGAATGCGTCAACCTCTCTTGGCCTAATTTGGATTATTTCATTGGTTTGTGTTTTTGAGTAGGTGAAGTGTTAAATTAGTTCCTTTGGACTCCCATTTCCTCACACAGAGTAGTAATATATGTTACAATATGTAATTTGTACGTAGCATTCATAAACAATCCACCTAGCTTATTAATAATTCCACATGTCATGTACATGGGACATGTGGCAGATGATGGCTTTACATGGTGTTAAGCTTGCTATAGCATTTTAGCCCAACAAAAGAGAACGTCTCGTGTCATTCTCACATTACATCTATTGCAAGCAATATTCATCTGTATTGTACAAAAACTCACTCATCTCTTCATGTTTATTTCAACGATGTCACCTCTTCTTCCTGCGTCTCATTTAGTGGAATTATTGCAATTAAAGAAGAAAGCATCCCGGTTGTGATCACGTGTATCCATATTTCTTAGGTTAAGTGCAATGATAAGGTCTTACAACTGGCGGGCTTCACCTTCCAATCTTCAAGATTGAGAAGGTGATTGCAATATGTACAGAATGGTCAAATTATGGACATGGCAGTGAGTTGTCTGACATAATGCCTAAAATGAAACATGAAATATCATGGGATATAATGTTTGTATGCTGATATATTAAAGGAAATGAATTTTTAGAAGCATTTTTGTGATTTGAGGTTTTGATTTGTAGAGAGGAACAATGTTGGATTCAAGAGGCAGCCAAGTTAGTTTCTTGATGCAGTGTTATGTTTTAACACGTAGATCATTTGTCAATATGAGTAGAGATGCTGGGTATTATTGGCTTATGATTGTCATCTACATTTTTCTCACAATTTGTATAGGAACCATCTACTTGAATGTTGGTACATCCTATAATTCCATACTGGTAAGACTACATTTTCATGTCACCCTTGAAATTTTCATTGACATAAGTTTTGTGCTACTCAAATTTTTGACTTAAACATGTTGTACAATATATGTTCAGGCCAGAGGAGCTTTTGCTTCCTTCATTTTTGGCTTTGTTACTTTCATGTCTATTGGAGGCTTCCCATCTTTTGTTGAAGATATGAAGGTAACTTCATTTATCTGAGAAAATTTCATGATTCTAATGAATTATTATTTTTATTGTATGATGTAGGTATTTCATCTAGATAATTATTGACTCTGAAAATTTCATGATTCTAAATGAAATTATTATTTGTATTGTGTAATGTAGGTATTTCAGTGAGAAAGGTATTTCAACGAGAAAGGATGAATGGACATTATGGGGTTGTGGCTTTTGTGGTGGGCAATACTCTATCAAGGATGCCCTATTTTCTTATGATCTCAATAATATCAGGGATAGTTTGTTATTACATGGTTAAGCTACATCCTAGTTTCAATCATTATGCTTTTTTTTGTGTTGTGCCTATATGAAAGTGTTACAGTGGTGGAAAGTCTTATGATGGCCATAGCTAGTGTTGTGCGTAACTTCCTCATGGGCATTATCATTGGTGTTGGCATTCAACTAAATAATTTCTATTCTTGCATTTTGTTGTTGTTCCTTAGAGAATCCTCATGAAAATATCAAGGAAATAAGACCAAGAGGTCTTCCATTATAAAATTGGACAAGAGTAAACTAATTAAATGAGACATTATCCATTTATTTATGTATCAAAATCAGCTTTATTAATTCTTACAAGGCTCTCAAAAGATACCCAAATTAATTACTTCTCTAGCATTGGTCATAGTTTACCTTTGGGATGGATAAATGATAAATGCAAGATTTTATTTTTTTCCATATTCAACAAAAATCCATCCAAGAAGAAATGAACTACTAATAAGGAGAAACTTGAGAATTCTCCATTCCTTGTGAAACTGAGGAAGAAAAACTATGAGGTTTGTGATTTAACTTTTAGTTTTTGTGAGTGTAGGTTGAATGTTATCATGATGGTAATGGTTGGAGGACCTTGTATTCAGCAGTTGTTGGCAAGCGATCCTTCTCAGTTGTTGTTGTTTTATAAGGTTTGTCTCAATCTCAATAGGTTGTAGTTTCATTTTCTAGATGCATAAGTCAGAGGGGGCTTACAATAATAAGTCATGTAATGTTATTTTGAATATGAAGAACACTAGTATATGTAAATTTTATTATTTAATTATGAAAATCTATTAAAATGTTTGCAGTTTCCTCATTTAACAGCTAGTAACCAGTGTCAAATAAGTTCATAATAAACCATTATGCTAATAGAAAAGTAACATAACAAAATATACAACCATATATATTAATGCAAAGTAACACCTGAAGATAAATATCTAGACTAATCACTGACCAGGATGTCATTGGTGATTACTCTGGATATTTATCTTTAGGTGTTTTTTTAACATTCCATATTGGTTGAAATTTTAACTAACTTTGGTCAAAACCCTAACCAAGACTGGTCTACATATCGACCATTCTGTGTCAAAATTTAGCATCGTGGGTTTGGCATCCTGGTCAGACGGGCCAAACATTTCAACCGACATTGGTCACAAGTTTGACAAATAAACTTGCCAATTGCAGATGTCAATTTTGACCAAGATTGGCGTAGAACATTCTACCTTAACAATGATGTGTCAAAATTTTGACTAGAAAAATAGCGACAAGACCATTTGTAGATCATTCGACCAATCTTGGTAGAAAATTCAACCAATTTTTCATCAAAAATAGGTGATAATTCTACTAGTGATTCCTTGATGAACTACACAAAATGGGTGAAAGTATTCATAATCACCCCATGGATAATGATATAATAATATAGATAAAAAGATAGTTATGAGTGAAGACACCACAATGGGAGGTATACATTTTTCATATATAAGTGAGAGTTTTGAAACTTATCGTGAAGAATTCAACAATGAAAATGTCAGTGTTCATAAAGTTAAAGAGATTCAAAAGAATGTGCCATGCCCCACTAGGGAACCCATAAGGACAAGACAAAAACAAGATAAAAGTGCAACAAAAAAATCTTTTTAACTTACTTAAGTTAACTAGGTATTTAAGTCTTAATAGGTTCCCTTACATAATTATTCCTTTAATAACATATTTTCATAGTGCATCAATATTTAACATTAACTAAAGATAGAATTCATTTTATCCATTTAATCACATAAGAGAAAGTAGAGAGAGAGAGAGACAAGTGTACTAAAACAAATATTTCTTTCTTTTTTAGCATGAAATAACATTAACACATTTAAATTCATGTATTCTTTCAACAATAACACTTTACTTATTCTTAACTATAATTTCTTTCAACAAAAATAATACATTTGATTTTCTTTCCCATAATTTTCCTGTAGACACCCTTCCCAATTACATGAATGCTTACAATATATCTTTTACAATACAAGCCCTTATAGGTTTACATGAATGTGAATAACAATTTACAATATCTTTGCAATCTTCTTCACAAGATACAATATGCAAAATAGGGAGAATGCATTCAACAGCTTCAGATGCTCCATGAAAAGCACAAACACGAACAATACCTAAAAAAGGATCACCACCCAACCACGTGAATCCACAAAGGCCCACTCCCTAGTTCTAGTAGATAGAACCATTGTTCACACAGGGAAACTAGGGCAATCTAAGGTTGAGGGACAACCACCTAAACTAGAAACAAGAAGAAACAAGGCAACACAAAACAAAAGCCTAGGAGAGGAGTTCCCTAGGATGTTAACCAGGTGAGTGTCATTGCATAGTCCTATGTGCTGGGACCCTTCCTAGAAGTCATGTACCCTAGCGCCCTCATACGGCCTGCCCTAGTAGCTATAATGACCCTGGTACTCCAACATGACCTATGCAGGCCATTATCTATTTTTTTTTATCTTTTAAAATTTTTATTAAATCCTTTATGCACTTCCGTCCAGTTTTTGAATTATATTAGGTTTTCTTTTCCAAACTCACCCAAAGGTTATCCTTATGGCCTCCTTGGTTGGATCCTATGGTGAGCCACTCACCTAGGGCACCTAAGAACCTTAGTCAACAAAATAGGTTATCTAGGGTTTAGAAATGGTCACAGACATCCCTCCCTTAGGGCATTTTTGGGTGTTTTGATGGGGTCCATACCACCAGGACAAGCCCTAATCCTTAATTCAAAATATGACATACAACAAAAGTAGAGCTATCACAATGATTCCAAATACAAAAGCATAAAGGTAAGTATAGAGGGAGGTACAACTCCTAGACACACCTACAAGATACAGGGTAACACTATAATCTTTCCAAAATTTTAAAAAAAGTAACACATCAAAATATACACATAGGACCTAACATCCATATCTATGAATTGTTTAATTATGATATCCAAAAGTAGATTCCTAATATAACATAAACTAATCTTTATAAAATTTAGGCTTATTACAAACTTAACAAACTTAGTTTATTGTTCACTATTAATTAAGTTGAAATTTTAATTAAACTCAAACTTGATATAAACTAAAAGTTAATATCTTAATTTATAACCATAAATTACATTATGATTCTTAATTAAATTCTACATCACCTTAACTAAAAATAATAATAATAAATATGCTAAATTTATTATATTCTAATTTAATTAAATTTTAAATTTTAAAAAATTAAAATTTGAAATAATATAAATATAATTTAACAAACATTTCTCTTCTTTTTTTATTTAAACCTTTTCAAAATTTTAAGATATATACATTTAAAATAAAATTCTCTATATACATTTTCCACTTTCATCTCCTATTCAAGATATTATTACCTCCACTTGTTTAGGAGGGAAAAGAGGAAACTTAAATTATGCTTAGAAGAAAAGATGGATTTTATCTTCATGTCCATTTTTTAAGGAGGGAAAATAAGAGATATTATTAATTAATAACGATAGAGTTTTCCAAGGTAAGGAGTCCAACTTTAATTATCCACTTTCTCCCTCGCAAGGATAATAGTAAAAGTATTATGATTAATATCAACATTTGTATAAGCTGGGTAATGATATCTTTTTTTATTAATATTCATAAAGAGCCGACATTAGAGATTATGAATCTTTTCATTGTCCTCAATAAAATTGTCATTATTATTATTAAGCATATTTATTTTAACAAACTTTAATTTAAATAAAATTTTATTGTTTTAAATTAAATAAAATTCTATTTATCATTCTAATAAATAAAAAACATTAAACAATAATGAATTCATAACGTTTCTTATTATTTTATTTATATTAATAATCAATATTAATATTTAATCAAATCAGGAAATACTAATGTTTCTTATTAAATAAATTTAGTCTGAAATTTTATGAATTTTCAAAGAGCAAAGGTTTTCTACAGGTTTTTGGACTATCTACAGGCTCAAATATTATTACCAATTAACCTTAAATTCAACCATTTAAACGAGAAGACCAAGAAGGCACATGCAATTAAAGGGTGCTCTTGGCCTCTATTCTTCCAACCCAATCCTCCTCTCTGATAATTCCACAACCTGGATCTCATAGATAAAGACTCCAAAAAAAATATTTAAAAAAAATTAGATTTTCCAATGTAAATAATTTCAAATCTCTTGTTCAATGCTTCTCCCCCCCACTTTTTCCCACTTACAAGGAATGATCCTAAATATATAATTTTATGAACAGTTGCAGAGGTTGGAAGAGTTGCTTCCCGTGGAACAACTTCCCTTCTCTAATGTTTGGGAAAGATTAATAACTATTTAATTTAATTAATTAGGTAAGTAGTTTCACCCGTTGGTGAAAAAAACTTACCTACCCTTCCCGTAGTAACTTACCCCAAACAAGAATATTAAATAATTTAACTCCACCTTTATAGTTTTTTTACTATTAGTATTTTTTATAACTAATAGAAATTAATTCTTATATAAATATAATATATTTGGGTATTCTTCCCAAGGAAGTCACTACCCCAATAGCAACTTGGGACCCCTTACAAACTGGAGGTCCCGAGTTCCACTCCCACCCTCTACACTAACAAGACATACAAGAGAGAGGGTCTAAGAGAGAGAGAGAGAGATAAGGTAGGAGTAGGTAATTAGTTTTATTTATTATTTTTATATATTATTTATTTCTTTTATTAACTTTACATTTATTTTATTTATTTAAATCCATGTAATATGCATCAAAATACATAGAATCGTGATCATCACTAATACACTCATGAGCATAACTATTTATACATCAATAATTGAATATATACAGGTATGCATATATGTGTGCACTCATACATGCATACTTTGTACATATGATTAACACATAGAGAATCATAATCCTACACATCTCATAACCATATAAATGAGACTTACATCAAAGGATATATAAAATAAGGAACTCAAATCCACCAAAAACCAAACCAAGAGACTAGGAAAAATAATCAAAACCATAAGGTTTTTCCATGTGTGAACTCTGGACCATCTCCGAACAATAAAAACTGGTTCAAGGATTTTAAGACACAATCAGACCTGTGCAACTAGGTGGATTCCATGCCTGGTACCTTCACACACCTGTATCACTAAGAAACAAAATAAAAACATATACATATCTATATACAAAAAATGATAGATAAGGAAGGAGGAGTGAGACATCGTGTAGATCTCCCGTAGGAGTGACTACAACCACCTCCCCTCATCTGGAAACCATGCCAAGTAGGGTACATATCAATCATAACATGGGTTAGCGAGTTTAGACCAATAATCATAATCATGAATATACAAAAAAAAGTACAAATCATTACTTAGCAAGATAACTCTTATAATCAACTACAAGGGATAAACCAAATCATATATACATAAGCATAAAAGATAATGGTCTTGAGAATATTCTTTGAGGGAAAAATCATAATCTGTAAGTCTGAAAATATATTATCATCTAAATCTAGTAAGGTAAGGAAAAAAACATAAATTTCATAAATTCTAGAATGTCATAATCCTATCCAACTTCAATGTAACAAGTAGAACTACTAGAGAGGGTACTACAACTACAAGGGTTAGGTCATAACCCATCACATAAGTATGGTTAGTCTCATAGAGATATTCATGGTCATTCATGTAATCATTGAATGATAGTCATGTCAATCATAATCATAATCAAATAATAAAACCATTAAAGAGATCTGGAAACCATAACATTTGTTTATCAATTCAAGCTTAAGTACCCAATTATCAATATTGACCCTAAATTATCTAACAGATCACAAACATTGATAAATATTAGCTCATATAAATCTATTAGGTGCCTCCATATCATCAAGACCCCATGCAATCATAAGAAGAGATGAGTACACATGCAAGCATATACCGAAAACATTTATCACTACCTAAATGAAAGAGAAAGTATTATAGTAGAATGAATTCATTGTTCAACCTTCAAGCAAAAACCTACTCTAATCCAAGCATATAAGTCTCTACAACATTCTCCTAACTTCCAAAGGGATATAAAAATGTTAGGCTTGGAGGGGTGATACAGAATGTCTAGTTTGTTGAAAATTTTCCTCTTGGTCATTATTTTCATTATAACCAAACATATTATCATTGTCTTGTTCATAGTCCTAAAAAAAATTTAGAAGAAAACCGTACATCTGGAGGATCCTTTGTTTATGAAGTGATTAGATCAAATAAAGGAAATCATTCTCTACTTTCTCATCCATAGGAATTGGATATTAATATAGAGTTATCATCTTAGAATGCATGACCATAAAGTATATATAAATTATATATGTTGAAAAGGCAATAGAAACTTTCAAGAAAATCTAATTTATAGAGACTTCATAGTCAGTGTGTTTATTGAAAGCACAAATGTAACCGATAGGTATAAAGCCAATTCCACAAGCTTTGTGGCCATCCTTTTCCTACTATGCCAAAGTGGGAACTTTGAACATTGAATTAACATTCATCAAAGCATAATGATATACACCATTTATATTTTGTTGAAAAGGCTAGACTGTGCCTTAATTTTTGGATGGAATGCCTCAAACAAATGTCCAAACATCAGATGCAATGATTACATAATATGTACAGATTAGAATTATTGAAAAGGCTTAAGAAACTTCAAAGAGAAGATTATTGGTGAAATTGGTGGCTTTAAAGAAACAATTTGTACTAATTGTGTTTTTATTACATATGATCCTTCATATTAGATGATTGGAAAAGAGGGTGGAGATCATGTTCATGATTTGTACCCTAGAAGAAAACATGATGTTGATACCAACAAAATTTACATTTTTATCTTTCTTCCAAAGTTATAAGGTTGGTTTCAAGTTATTCTTTTGTAAACGTGATTTTTGTCACTTTTTGTAACTAAAGTTAGGAAATGAATTTTTTTTGTGCAAAAGTCAAGTGGTTATAACTGAACTCGAATCGCACAAAAATGAGTTAGTTAATAACCTAGAATAAAAGTTAGTTATCTAAATAAGCCTATAAATACAAGGTTGTCTCTATTACAAGGGGGGACTCTTACAGAGGGGAAACTCTGGAGAATTTTTGAGAGAAACTTCTAATGACTTCTAATTTTGCATTATGTATAGAAGGGTTTATGAGATTGTATAATCCCACAAAGATAATAAAGGAAGCATTTGTTCATATGTTCTAAATGATTTTCCTAATTATTATTGTCAATTTATTGTATGTTAAGTTAGAAATCCCTTTATGTACCTATACATGTTATTGGTAGCTTATGCAATTGATTTGATCAAATTCATCATTTCCTGGTATCTTGATTTGTATGTACTAGTATAACTTATCTCATTGTATGTTCAGGTTTGTTGTACTTATTTCATCATCATTTCATACTGAAGAAATAAATTTTATCATGAGGATCCCATTGTAATTATTATGAGTTATCAAGTCTTACTTGGTATTCATACATCTACCAATAAGGTTTCTATTATCTAGTATCTATTAGTTTTGTCTTTCTCCTTTTTTTTCTTTTAGGTGAAAATTACACCAAAATTACCATATGCCCATGTCAAATGAGGGAGAGGCCCCTCTTAAATGAAAATAAGTATTGAAATCTAATTGTAGACTCTCCAACTATTGGCACAATTTTCACTACTCTTAGGGCAAACAAGGTTAGCTTCAAAGAAACAACTATAGTGACAAATTTGTTTACCCACATATTTTTGGTAACTCTATTGGGGATGTGAAATTTCAGTGCATATTACTCCATAGAAATCCCAAGATACCTTCCCCACAATGAAGGTTGGTGATTCTATTTGAATAATTGAAATAATATACCTTATATAATGGTTAGGTACAAAGGAAAAGTGGAAAGTGATAGTGATAGTGACAATGATGATGAAGACTTTTTGTATTAAAAGAATTAGGTTCTTGATGAACACATGCATGTGGATTTCTTGAAGAGATTTTATGGTGGCTTACAACTTGTTCTATAAAATATGTGTCCATCTTTTCTTCAAACTCTATGAAAGATAGAAGAAAAAGATGGAAAATATAATCAATTTCTTTCTCATGATCAAGAATCTTTATCAAAAAGAAGTTCTACATGCAAATAAAAAGAATATTTTGTTAAGAATTATTATTCACATGGAGCAATGATGTGTAATGACGACGAGGAAAGTATTTTTATACCTTGTTCACAATAAAATTAGACTCTTGATAATCCAAAATGATTTTATTTCTTGAAAACATTCTATCGTAATATGGAAGTTTTTGTTGACAAGCTACATCCTCATTGCTTCAATAATTGCAAAAGATCAAAGAAAATGAGGGAACAAAATTTCATTTTCTATCTCATTATCATTTGTCCAAATAAATGTCATACAAAAATGACAAAGAGAAAAGATATCATTCTCTTACACAATGTTACACAGTAGAAACATACTATTGATGACCCTAAACAAATTTAATTTTTGAAGAGCTTCTATTGTAGTGCACAACTCAATTTTGAGAAATTTCATCTTTTTGTGTTTCAAATATTGGAAAATATTAGACCAAGGGATGAGAAGGTAATGAATTTTATAGAAAATGATGTTCCTCAAGTAGGATTCGGTGTTGATACATTCTCTTTGTATAATGAATGCAATGATGTAGAGGAAAATATTTCCCTTGAATGTGAGTGTGTGTTTGATGATTAATGTTGCAATAAGAGTACTAAAAAGGTCTCACTATAACATCCATGTATTGATAAAGATGATTTTTTTATATGTTCTCATGATGATGCATCTCCAAAGGTTATGGAAGAAGTTATAGACCTTGAAAATTGAAGATATGAGAATGAATCAAAAAATGCCCCTTTGACCTCTATCCAATTTGACCAAGGAAAGAAAGATGAAGAAACAACACTTCAAGAAAAGTTTCATGAAATGTGTATTCCCACTTGGTGGCTTGAAGCTTCTTGTTATCACCATATAAAATTTTTCAGCTCTGTGATAATGTTTCAAAGTAGTCTGAGATTATTGACCTAATGGTAATATTCTTCAAGGTGTAAACCCTAAGTTTTATCCGAAGCCCTAACTCATCCTAGGTCATGTTATGTTTCTGCGTTACCTTTTTGAGTCATTAATCTTTTCATAAAGCATGTGCTAATATCTCGACTCACTTTGTTCATTTTTTTATGTGTCGAAGTGGTTATGCTTTTGAACTATCTTCCCCTTTTATTTAATTAAATTCACCAAAGCCTAAGTTTTAGATTAATTTTTCATAAAGGAAAGCCTTTTAAAATTGTGCGGTTGTCGTTAATGCACCACAAGATTGCTCTTTGTCAGATTCCCTAACATGAAAAATGGCGACCATGCGACACCTATCCTGGTGGGCACGTTTGATTTTGTAATGCGTTGGCCTTTAACGAATGAATCTAATCCATGGTTGTCATTATATCGTTGGACCAAGATGCATGTCTTTTATGCATCATGGTATAGCGATGACCGTCAGATTAACTTTTGATGAATAAAGTTTGCGGTGGGTCTTGACACTGTCAGGTTGTATTCTCGTGTAAAATTTTTATTGGTTGTCAGTAGTATTGAGGTGGCAGTTGTCAGGTTCTTTCAAAATTGATATTAAAGATGACAGGTCTTCCACTTGTCATTTTTCTGCAACGTGTTGTTTTCTGGTTTGATTTTCAGTTGGATGATGTGTCATCATGGGACCTGAGTAGTATGAAGATTAAAGCGTGGCAAGATCTTATGGCTATCATTATACCATTGAAGTGAGATGCAAGTCTTTTATGCATCACGGTATAGCGATGACCATCGATCTTGCCCAAGCATATGAACTGTTCAGTGGGTTCTCAGTTGTCAAAACTTTTAATGATGTGTTTCTCTTTGATTGGCCCATCATGCTAATGATGAGTTTTGATTGCTAGCTGTTTCTGACACCATGGATGATGCGGGATTTTTTTGGCTTGTTGGCTTTTTCGAGGTGCCATCTCCTAATTTGTCAAAGGTTTTTTAAAATGTTTAGTGGGGTTGAGGTTTTATTAAATTCTGATGATTGTCTGATCAAAGTGCATCTACGGTGGTCGTTATATCTTGAGTTGGTTCTTCTGACAAGTTTCGGTTAGCGCTTTAGCGATGAGATGACAGCTATCTATTCTGGTTGAAGTGAAGATAAGTTATTTTATTTCCCCACATGGAAATTTTGAAATGTTCTCATTGCTCGAGAACTGACTTGGGGAAAGTAAACAAGGTTTTTGCTGGTCAACTTGCCAACCGTCCAATGTGCAGGAAAAGAAATAGATCAATGGCCTAATTTCAAATTTTTGCTCAGTGATGTTTTTCACATCCTGTGAATAACTGAGGCCACCAACTTTTAGTAATGGCAGATTTAATGTGTTACGTGTGGACAGATTGTAGGCAGTTGCCGACGCTATACATCAAATTTGAATCATTGTTTCTATTCACCATTCTCATAAGCATTTCTGGTGAGCTCATTTTTCTCTCGAGGTGATTTCAAGCAAAGAATCTGCAGGTACCTGGTAGGTCTAATTTCCTATTTCTTGAGAATTTCTTGAGGACTATGAAGATTTGTAAAGGTTTTGTGTTATTGTTCAGTATTTTAGGGTTTTTCTTGAAGTGCTCATATATTGTCATAAAAGCCCTAGTTTCAAGATGTCACCCAAGAGGAATTTGTCTGGTCAAATAGAGTATATCAAGAGAGGGATTTTTGAGGATTTAATGTAGTTACTTCCACATTCAGACAATGGGGCAGCTAGGATGAGGGAACTAGTTCCAAGAAACCCTAGAGATTTAGTTGCAGAAGGTCTCCATGACAAGGGAAATTGGATGAGAGATGCCAAGGTGGGTGACAAGCATAACGGGCTTATTCTGTTCAAGTCAGCTTATTCACAAAGGAATGCTTGTGCCCCCTTAAGTAATATATGGCAATTTGATATTGGAAAGTTGGTTGTCCCTAGTGTTTTTATGGATGCTAAGTTATTAATTCAGATAGCTAAATGCTATGATCCTATGACAAAGTGTGTCAAGGATATAAATGGTAGAGACCTGATCAACATCACAAAGGATGAGATTAGGGAAGTATTTTCATTGAATGACCCATCTGTGGGGTTAGAGAAGATAGATTTCACAGATTTTAGTGAAATCTATGAAGCACAGAAAGATTATCTAAGGACAGGGCCTTTGAGGCAATTTCTTTTATCAAATTGGATCAATGTGTGTTGTTAGTGCAAGCACACCAGAGCCCTTTATATTAGACTTATTCAATAGAAGGGCACAAGAAGTTTATAAATCTTTGACTTTGATTCTAGGGCATGATGAGGCAACTCATATGCCAGTACCTTATATGTTGATGATGGTACAATCACTGCACCCCCAATTAGCCCTTATTTTTTACTTTGCATCTCATTTAGCTGATCTAATCTATGAAGGGCTAAAGGGAATCAAAAATATGAAGGTTTCTAGACCTTTTGGGTGGTACTCAATGCTCATGCATATGTTTCTATACAAGGGTGATAAATATTTTGGTACAACAATAGATATTGTGAAGGAAAGGAATGGAGAAATTCTTCCAATATAGTTGTGGGCTACAGCTCTGTCATGGGACAGAATTGATGCAAGCTATATTATTTTCGAAAGAGATTTTGCCTCTAGACTTAGAACTCTTTTACATTTTGATAATCCAAGGATCCCAAGAGATTTTTTGAGGCTAATTAAGCCAAAGGAGTTTTTCCAGGATATTACTACTGTCCACAATTTTGGGGATATTATCTTATATCTAGTTTCCACAGTTTTCAGAGTGTATGGCTGCAAGATAGCACCTTATATTTTACCTTATCAAGTCCCATTGAAGTTGGGATATGCAGAAATTCTAAGAAAGATTGGAGACTTGCAAGAGTCCACTCTCACTGGTAAAGGAAGGGGAACCTTTTTCCCGGATATAACTATTGCACATCAATATGTGATTACAAAAGGAGGATGGGTGCATTTGAATAAGGTCTTGCAGCCCTACAAAATGTCCAAAGCAAAGGTGAGATGTGCAGATACTAAGGGTTTTCTCTTAGGAGTTTTTAGAGATAAGGTGAGGTGTGCTCTTATTGATCATTTATTTAATTTTCCTGAGGATGTAATTAGGAATGAGTTTGATCTTCAAACTCAGGAGATCAAGAAAGAAAAGTGGGTCATCTATAAGAAGACTCTAGATTTTATTCAAAATTTTGACAGAGCTTATGACCCATTGAAGGGGTTTGAACTGTGGGCAAGAAAAGTGGATGCCCTTATGGAACATTTCAAAGGCATCATGCATGCAATTAATGAAAAGAGGGCAACTGTGAGCAAGATAGACCCTGAGAAGGCTAGGAATATTTTAAGCCAACCTAAATACTTGAAATTGACCCCAAGGGGAATTTACACAATGCAAAGAAGGAGTGGTTACACTGTTCTCCTACCACCACAAAAAAGAAATGAAGATATCCCTTCTACTTCAAGAGGGAAAAGACCCATTGATGATCCAGCAATGCAAGGACCCTCTCAAAGAAGGTAGAAACAAGAAGAAGTAAGACTAGGAGAGGAGGCCTATTATCCTTTTCAATCACCTATCCAATTAGATGAAATTGGGGTGGCAGAACAACTTGTACAGTTGATGAATGAGGGAAGCTTTTTTGTTTCTAATGAAGATTTGTAGGAAGGAATGCCTGAGGCACCTAAGGAGGTGGCCATGGATCTTTCAATAAAAGAGTTTGAGGGTAAACAAATGGACCCTATTCTAAAACAAGCCATAGATTCTTTCCTTGCTGATGATAAGTTTGTTAAAACTAGGGCATTCTCCCAATTTCTTTGGAGAATGAAAATAAATCAATTTAAGGAGATATGTGAAAAGAAGAAAGAAGAGTCCCCTACTAGGGATATCATAGAAATAGAAAATGAGACCAAGGAAGAAATGATCAAACAAGTTGAGAAAATTACTCCAAAGGAAGGGAGGGCCATGGTTCATATAGTAGGGGTACTAATTCTGCCAGAGTGGGACATTGCAAATGCAATTGTTTTTTATCAGGTTAAAAATAGAAAAGTGAGGACTCTTGCTACAGAAAAATAGGCTGCAAGAGGATTTTCTTTCTCTGAAGATCATGCTGCTCTTGTGATGTGGTCTCTAAATAAAGATGAAAATAAAGGAAAGAGAAAGGATCTCTCTCCAGGATATACAGGTAGTTTTTTAGTTCAAAGAGTAGGAGAGACAACTGGAGTTGAAGCATCAAATTTGATTTTAGAAACTACCAAATTTAATGCCCAAGTGGTAGAGAAAGATGCTAGAGAGAAGGAAGAGCTTAGGCTCAAATTTGAAATGGTTCTCAAATCCTACAATGAGCTCAAGGTTGAGCTAATTCAGAAGGACAAATTAATTGCACAATTTTCAGGACCCTTACAACATAGGTCTCCTTAGTTGGTGATTTCTAATAAGCTTGCAATGGCTTCATCTTCAAGCCCAATAATTGAGTTACCACCATCCCCCTACCCAAAGACAAATTTGGATGCAAGGGTTATCTGGGAGAAGCAAAGATTGACAGAAGAAACAAATATGCTGAGGGAAATAAGGGTACAGTTGAAGAAAGAAAAAGAGGAAAGCAAAAAGGCCACAGCTTCAGCAAACCAAAAGTATGAGGAAAAGATAACAAATGTAGTTATGTAGTTTGCTATTGATTTAAAGCCCTCTATTTTTCATAGTCATGCCTGTAAAATGTTTTCTTTACTTGAAACCTTGAATAAGGAGAAGACATAGATGTCCCCAATTTTGAAGAAGTGGATTGAAAGGTCTCCTAATGTAAAGTTATTTTGTATGTTGTCAAAAGGACAAGAAGACCCTGATCCACTGATTAAGCCAGTGCATCAGGCTGTGAAGAGAATGGTACAGTATGGTATTATTCTAGATAATTTTATCAGAAAATTAAGCATGTTGAAAGCTGAATTGATGCTTTCAAACTATGAACTAGTGCCTAATATTTTCACAGATAAAGGGAAATTCAAAGAGGCATATCAGTGGAGGGAAGAGATGGATGCACTTTTATCAGAGAGGGTGATTGGTGTCCTAAGTAACACTTATTCATTTAGCACTACTGTCAAGTTGTTAATAAATGCTAAATCAACATTTGACAATTTTCAGCATAGAGTTACTTAGATTGAAAAAGAGTGGGAACAATTATCAAAGAAAAGGGTTGAATTTGCCAATTTTGAGTTCCCAAGAGAAGAGGTGTTTGATAAGTGGAGGTATCAGTACATACCTCATGTGGAAAAGGTCAATACTTGACCCGCCTCTTAGAGTGAATAAAGATAGATATTTTTGAGTCTTTTAAAAGTTGGTGAGATATATGGAGACATTTATTTCAAGATGGACAACGTGATGTTGCAGATCAAATTTTTCGAAGAAAGCCAAGGACAACATTGAAGACAAAAAGAAAGGTGACTCATCTGCAAATATCCCAACTGCCTGATCAAATATCTCGTCTGCTTCACCAAGTGTATTTATTGTAAACTTTTGAAGTTTTTGTAAAGGTCTTTTAGGTCAAATTTTGTAACCCTAGAATGATCAGTAGCTTGTTGCATTTCCTTATAAAAAGGATTTTTCATGATCATTCTAGGTATTGAGAGCTTAGGAGAAAAAGATAGAAATTTTGAAACCTAACACTCAGTCAAGGATTGTAAATTTTGTATCATTTTATCAGAGAAATAGAGAAGTACAGGTTGTTGTTATTTTGCAAGCTTTGTTCAGGATTTGATGTATGCAATGTTTAAAGGGAAAACTTAATATGAATCTTGGTCCTTTGTCTCTCCTTTGAGTTTGTTCAGTAAATTTTCAAGTCTCTTTGAGGTTTATATGTATGTATTTGAACTTTGAGTTCTGATCTAGGATTGGATTAAAATTGCTTTGAGTTGGATGCATGTTTATTGAATCTATTCAAGGATCTCTGAAAGTAGGAAAGATTTGAAGTAGTTTGTGTTTATGATTCGAGATCCACCTTTCATCAAACACTGTTGTATTCATTCTATTTTTTGACTCTATTGCCCAATGAATATGGCATTGGCCTTGATCTTCCTATCTTATCTTTGTATGGAATGATTGGAATCTTGTAATCTTGAAAAACATTTAATCATTACCAGTCTTTTACTTTTATTTACTTTATATGTTATTCTACCCAGTGATGGAGATTCAATGAACAATAGGTTGTTGCTTAGTACTTTCTCACTATCATCTATTGTAAGATCCAATATTTAGTGAAGGGACAGAGTTGATACTATTGGATCAGGTGCATCCGCCTTGGTTTTGCAGAGCCAGAAGTGAAGAGGGTAGTTTTATCCCTATAGTTGGTCCAGTTGCCTATAGATTGCCCATATTTGGAGGTAACCATTCCTTAACATCCATCATAAGCATATTGGTATCTCATGGAGTGTAAAATCCTATCCGAGAACCAACAAAATGGTGACTCTGTTGGGGAGTTAGAGATTATAATCACAAGCAAATAGGGCAGGTTCCAAGTTGAGCCAAACTCCTGACTTGCCTATTTGAGTCATTTGATATCCCTTGTGTAATAAATCAGCTATAAAAAATGCGGGTACGAGTAGAGCTAGACTCCTGGCCGACTTGTTTATCATATCCAGTAGTTTCCATTAAAATATTTAAGAGTCAGTTTCAAAAGTTTCAATACCTTCTCACTAAAGTGTGAGTGGCGACTCTAAACATCTCTATACTAGTGCTTTAATAACTACATCATTATGAGCTCCAGAAATACAAGGTCTTGGAGGAAGGAGCACCTAGAGGAAAGTCTACAGGGTGAGCTTCCTGCCACATCTAGAAGAACTCAAGTTAGGAGAGAAAAGGATATTGATGATATGTCTCTTACCTGGAAACAAAAGGGAAACCCAAGACAGGGAAATATTGCTCCTCCTAGTCAGCAAGGAAATGCCTTAGAATATGAGGAAGTAGTTGATTTGGGCCTGAACCAATATGAGGATTATTATTCCCCCATAGAGAGAGAGGGTGAAAGACCATCCCAAAATAGGAGGATGATTCCTAAAAAATAGCATGGAAGGGAGGGAAGATCTAGAAGTAAAAGTAGGAGTGGACAAGTTTTTCTTCCTCCTTTTACCCTTGATTCATCATTACCCCAAGACCTCCATGAGTCTCAGGATCAACAAGAAAAGCCTTAAGCACAACAGGCTAAATCTGAAACAACTTTGCCTGACTCTGAGGAAATATTTGAGGAAGTATATGAATTGGAAAGAAGAATTCAAGAACAAGCAGCCATTAGGCAAAAAAGAGAAAATGAAAAAGAAGAAAAGGTCAGACATGCCATGATGAGGGCTGACCAATAAAGAAGGCAGCTGTTAGATTTAGAGGCTATAAATTATGTCCCCATTCCTAAAAAGATGAATGAGTTGCCTATTGTCCATCAAACATTTGAAACAAGGAAACCAAGGGATAAAGGGAAATAAAAGGAAGTGGGCATTTCAATTAAAGAACCTATAGCCCCTAAACTCCCTATAGACCAGGCCTTAAGATTGGAAGCTAAACTTGAAAAGGCCAAAAAGGAACAGGAATTGCTAGCCAAAGAACTTGAAAAAGTAGAACTAGAAGCTGCAACACTAGAAATGAAAAAGAAAATTAATTTTCTCAAAAGGTCTGTAGGGCCTACAAATTTTTTGAGCTCTACCATGACACAAGGAGAAAATGTTGCAAATGTAGCAAATCAGACAATAAGTTTAACCCCCACCAGGTGGACTTGGAAATGTTGCCACTACAAATAATAATGCATCTACATCTTAGGGTGCTAGTATTTTTAATACAGGAGTTATACATGAAAGTTGTAAGTAGTTTATTTTTACTGGTATCCCTAGTTATCCTAACCCCTTTCCTGAAGAAATTAGAAAGGAACTTCCTAAGTTTATTGGGAGCAATGTTGTTACTTGTGAGGAACATTTAAAGAAATTTATTGATGTCATTGATGATTATAATATTGTTCTTGATGATGTTATCATGAAACTATTTGTGCAATCCCTAACAGAAGATTCAAGGGATTGGTTTAGGGCTTTGCCACATGGTAGCATAGGTTCATGGAATCAACTTAGACATTATTTCAAAGAACAATATGGTGACAAAACACATGAAGGTTTTATGCTCAATGAATTTAACAACATAAAGAAAAACTTCAATGAGGATGTTGTTGAATTTAATGTCAGGTTTCAAAAAGCTATGCATAAGTTGTTGCAGGTTATCAAACTTGATGATAGGCTGTGTCTTGTCACATAGTTAAATGCTTTTGACTCTAAGATGGGTTACCTTTTAACGGATAAGAATCCAAGAAGTCTTTTTGAAGCTTATAAGTTAGTTGTGAACATAGAAAGTAATAGAAGGATTTCAGGAAAATTGGGAAGAAGGGAGGATAACCAGTCCCCTTTGTTAAATAGAAAGGATCTAGGGAAACCTACAAATGTCAAGCCTAAGGATGATGAAAGTCTAAAGTATATCTTAAAGGCAATCAAGGATTTAAAGCCTGGTGAAAACAAAAATAAAGTTACAGGAGGGGATAAACCTCCCTTTAATAATTTCAACAAGGCACCAAGCATGCAAAATTACCCTTACAACACTCAATGAAAAGATGGAAGGCCCATTCTTCCTAAGAGAAAGGATAAACCAAATGATAGGACTCCTGACCCATTGTAAAGAAATTCAATGAATGTAGTGGAAAAGGTCCCATGGTGTATTGCTTGTCAGTCACCTCATGATCCTGATTATTGTGTCATATCCTAGAATGTTTCTACACATGAAGAGCAAGATTGTAATGAGGAACAGCCTTATGATGATCAGGGATGTGGAATGATTTCTTCCCATGTTTGGGATGAGGTGGATTCTGATGATGAAGATGAAAATCAAGATAGTCTTAATTCTCAAACTAAGACTGAATTGTATCATCAGCAAGTTTTTTCTGATGAGGATGGTGAACCTGATATTGTCCAGTGTAATGTTGTAAAAGGTAAAGAGAGTTACTTTAAGAAGGCCTTCTGATGAGGAAATTGCTTTAATAATAGCAGATTTGGTTACTCAAGCAAAAACAAACTACAACTTGAGAAATAGAGTAATTGGTAGTCCAAATCAGACGTCAGCTGGTATTTTCATCAAGAAGACAGATAAAGATGTAAAAGTATCACAAGAAAAGCCTAAGGCTGCCAGTCCTGTTGATAAGCTCAATTTAAAGAAAAATGCTAAGCCTAACATTGTCTATAAGGTAAAACCTAAACCCATAGCTGAGGAAGTGCCAATTTTGCAAAAAGGGAATGAAGTCCAAAATAAAAAAACTGCAGACATACCTATTCAAGAGATTAAAGAGGTTGCAGATTTAAGGCCTGATGTATATGATTCAAAGTATGTCCCAGTTGATATGAGCAAGTTATTATCTTAGATTACTATCAAAGTTCCATTGTTAGAAATGATGAGAATTGAAGAACATTAAGAAAAAGCTCTAAATTGGGTTAATAGTGTGGTCCCCATGGATTCCCAAAAAATTGAGGGAGTTGAAGAACAAATAACATCCTTGAATAATGAAAATGGAAATTGTACTGAGGAGATTATTTCTAAAATTCCTCAAATCTATTTGGATACAAATGTTATCAGTACCACAGCAGGAACGATTGACCCTTTCTTTTTGACCCTACAGATAAATGGAAAGTTGTTAAAAACCTGTATGATTGATTCTGGAGCATCAAATACTGTTATGCCTACTAAGGTCATGAAATCTTTGGGATTAAAGGTGGACACACCTCATGGTAGATGTTAGGCAATGGATTCAAGGGAGGTTAAAGTTGTGGGTACTATTAAAGCCTTGCCTTACAGATTGGCTACATACCCCAGTAAACAACTAACCATGAGTGTCTTGGTAGTGGATATTCCTCCCTAGTATGGGATGTTACTGTCAAGAAAGTGGAGTGCATCTATGGGAGGTAGCATACAGTGTGACTTATCATTTTCTACTTTCAATTTTAAAGGGGAAAGTATCAAGGTCACTAGAGAATCTAGAACTCCACATATGATTGAAGAAGAGGAGGATAACATGAATTGTTTCCTAGATACTGACATTAATGCTTTCAGCGTTGAAGATAGCGAGGTACAAAAAAATGATGAGTTAATCCATAAGTTAGAAAATCAAGAGGGATGGATTGACCTGGATAGTCTATGGACCATGTATTTTGATGGAGCAAATAGCAAGGAGGGATCTGGAGCTGGAATATTGCTTATTTCTCCTAATGGTAAAACTTTCAAATTCTCCTTTTCTTTGCTATTCTCATGTACAAATAATGTTGCAAAGTATGAGGCTTTACTGATAGGCCTAAGGCTGGCATCAAGGCATGGCATAAAATGTTTGAAAGTAATAGGGGATTCAGAGTTAGTGGTTTCCCAGGTTAGATCAAAATATACTTCAAAAAATCAAAAGTTGAAACAGTATAGGAATGCAGTGTGGGATGAGATTGAAAGATTTAATGCTTTTAATATTTGTTGGATGGAAAGAAGTCAGAATAGAATGGCAGACTTATTGGCTAATATAGCCCTTAGACCAAAAGATGTTACATTTGCAGATGTTTCTCAAATAGAGGTGCAAGCCAGGCCTTCTATCCTTGACAATCTAGATAATTGGCAAGTTTTTTCTGATGACCAAGACATACTTAGGTTTCTTCATTGTGAATCTCACTTTGATGACAAAGAAATGGATTTCAGTACTTATGTTGACATAGTGGATGGTAAAGATGTTATTTTTGGAAAAGAAGTTTTGCAGTTGAAATCAAACAGAGTTCCTAAAGGATTGGTTTCTCTTGAAAGGGAATTTGATAATAAGGACAAGGCTTTCTCTGCTAATACTGATAAAATCAATGAGCTTGAGGAAATAAACTTAGGAACAAAATTTTTTCCTAAGAAAGTTTATATTGGTAAGTCTTTATCCCCAAGAGTCAAAAAAGGTTTGATTGATCTTCTTAGAAAGTTCAGGCATGTTTTTGATTGGTCTTATGAAGATCTTAAAGCTTATAGGGAAGACCTTTTCCAACATGAGATTCCACTAAAAGAAGGCACAAAACCCTTTAGGCAAAAATTGAGACCTATTAATCCAACCCTAGCACCTAAAATGCAGGATGAACTCAAGAAGATGATGGATGCTGGAATCATCAAACCTATTAGGCACTCCACCTGGGTTTCAAATTTGGTGCCTGTTAGAAAGAAAAATGGTGATATCGAGTTATGTGTAGATTTCAGGAATCTTAACATAAACTCTCTGAAGGATAACTATGGATTGCCAAATATGGAGAACATGTTACAGAAGGTCACTAGATCTGAACTAATGTCTATGATGCACGGATTTTTTGGTTACAACCAAGTCATGGTAAAGGATACTGAGCAATTTAAAACTGCTTTCACAACCCCATGGGGGACATATGTTTATGTAAGGATGCCTTTTGGGTTGACTAATGTCGGTGCTACTTTTAAAAGGGCTATGGATGTAGCCTTTGCTGATTTTATTGACAGATTTATGGTGGTGTATCAAGATGACTTAACAGCTTTCTCAGCCAAGGAGGAACAACATTTCCAGCATCTTGAGAAGATTTTTATCAGAGCATTAGAGTATGGGGTTTCTTTGAACCCAAAGAAATGTGCCTTTGGTGTGACAGAAGGAAAGTTACTTGGGCATATTGTTTCAAAGGATGGGGTAAGGATAGACCCTGAAAGAGTGGAAGCTATTGATAGATTATCCCTACCAAAGAACATCAAGGGAATTCAGTCCTTTTTAGGTCAAGTTAATTTTTTAAGAAGGTTTATTACAAACTTTGTAGAAATTAGTATTCCCATATCAAGAATGTTGAAGAAAGGAGCAAAGGTTAAATGGAATATGGAAGCAATACAGGCCTTTAATGATATCAAGAGAGCCATTAAGAATGCTCCAATCTTGAAAACACCAGATTACAGCAAACCCATGCAAATCTTTTCCTTTGCATCTGCCCATACCATTGCTGCAGTACTATTACAAAAAAATGCTGAAGGTTTTGAGCAACCAATTTCTTTTTTCAGTAAAACCTTGCAGGTAGTAGAATTAAGTTATGAAATTATTGAAAAGCAAGCTTATGGCTTGGTGAAGGCCATTAAAACATTTAGATGTTATTTGGTGGGAGCCATAGTGGTTGTTTATGTTCCAAGTGCCGCAGTCAAAGATATTTTGGTCCAACAAGAGGTTTTAGGAAGAAGATGTAGGTGGATTAATAGGATCCAGGAGTTCAACATTGATATCCACATTACAAAGTTAGTGAGAGGATTGGGGTTATCAAAATTAATGGCTCAGAGTAATTTGAATGCAAATCAAATCAATGTGCTAGAAGAAGACCAGAGACCTTATGTGTGTAACATGGATTGTTGTAAATGGTACAAGGATATTGTCAAGTATTTACAAAGGATGGTTTTACCCCCTGAAATGGATGACAATAAGAAAAGAACTATTAAACTCTAATCAATAAGGTATGCAATTCTAAATGGTGAACTTTGGTGGAAAAATAATGAGGGTATCTTACTCAGGTGTGTAGATCAAGATAAGGTAGATTTTTGATGAGTGAAATGCATAATGGAGTTTGTGGAGGGCATTATATGGCAAAGACAACAGCCCATAAGATCATTAGAGCAGGTTTTTGGTGGCCCTCACTTTTCAAAGACACCCATCAATTTGTTAAAAAATGTGACCCTTGTCAAAGATTTGCTGGAAAAATGAAATTTAGTGGAAATTTGCCTCTTAAACCTGTTTCTGTTCAGGCTCCTTTCCAGAAGTGGGGTATGGACTTTATTGGTGAAATTCCTAATAATTCTAGTGGTGGACATTCTTACATCCTAGTGGTGACTAACTATTTCACCAAGTGGGTTGAGGCAATCCCTACAAAAAGAGCAACTAGCAAAGTGGTGATAGATTTTATGATGCAAAATATCTTGACAAGATTTGGTTGCCTAGAATCCATAGTTGTGGATAATGCATTATGTTTCAGGTCAGAGGAGTTTGTTGGTTTCTGTCAAAATAATGGTATTAAAATTTCTTATTCATCTCCCTATCATCCACACGGTAATGGATAGGTAGAATCTAGCAATAAAAGTTTGGTCAAAATTTTGAAAAGAGTCCTGGACAAAAACAAGAAGGCTTGGGATTCCAAATTGTTACAAGCCCTATGGGCTGATAGGGTTACAGTTAAAAAGGCAATAGGGTGTGCCCCTTTTGACTTGGTGTATGGAATCAACACAAGATTACCTCAAAAAAATCTGTTCCAAATGTATCAGTTCATTCAGACATATGATGATGATATAGAAGAAGATATGACAATCAAGATGAATGATTTGATTCAACTCAATGAAGTAAGACATGAAGCACATGACAAGAATGAAAGGATGTAGGCCCAATGTAAAGTCCTATATGACATAAGGACTACTTAGAGAACTTTTAAAAATGGTGACATGGTCTTGATGTGGAATGCAAGACTGGAAGATAAAGGAAAGCATGGGAAATTTGATCCCATTTGGTTAGGACCATATATTATTGAAGACAAATGGGGGATGAACTCTTATTTGTTGAAAAGTTTAACAGGCAAGCTCATGGAATTTCCAGTTAATGGTTAATTCTTAAAGTTCTATTTCTCTTAAAGAGATCTTTTCAACCCCTGTACAGGTTTGGTTCTTTTTGTATATAGTTCCTTGTCTTTTCTTTGAGTTTTTTATTTGGTCTGTTGTCCTAGGAGATTCTAGTTTTCTCATTGTATCTGCAGGAGATACACATCCCCAAGCAAGAGCCACTGTTATCACCATATAAAAATTTTCAGCTCTAGGATAATGTTTCAAAGTAGTATGAGATTATTGACCTAATGGTAATATTCTTCAAGGTGTAAACCCTAAGTTTTATCCAAAGCCCTAACTCATCCTAGGTCATGTTATGTTTTCGCGTTACCTTTTTTAGTCATTAATCTTTTCATAAAACATGTGCTAATATCTCGACTCACTTTGTTCATTGTTTTATGTGTCGAAGTGGTTAGGCTTTTGAACTATCTTCCCCTTTTATTTAATTAAATCCACCAAAGCCTAAGTTTTAGATTAATTTTTCATAAAGGAAAGCCTTTTAAAATTGTGCGGTTTTTGTTGCACCACAAGACTTCTCTTTGTCAGATTCCCCAACATGTGAAATGGTGACAATGTGACACCTTTCTTGGTGGGCCCATTTGATTTTGTAATGCGCTGGCCTTTAATGAATGAATCTAATCCATGGTTGTTGTTATACCGTTGGACCAAGATGCATGTCTTTTATGCATCACAGTATAGCGATGACCGTCAGATTACCTTTTGATGAATAAAGTTTGTGGTGGGTCCTGACACTGTTAGGTCGTATTCTTGTGTAAAATTTTTATTGGTTGTCAGCAGTATTGAGGTAGTGGTTGTCAAGTTCTTTCAAAATTGATATTAAAGATGATAGGTCTTCCACTTGTCATTTTTCTACAACGTGTTATTTTCTGGTTTGATTTTTAGTTGGATGATGTGTCACCATGGGACCTGAGTAGTATGAAGATTAAAGTGTGGCAAGATCTTATGGCTATCATTATACCATTGAAGTGAGATGCAAGTCTTTTATGCATCGCATTATAGTGATGACCATTGATCTTGCCCAAGGATATGAACTGTTCAGTGGGTCCTCAGTTGTCAGAACTTTTAGTGATGTGTTTCTTTTTTATTGGCCTATCGTGATAATGACGAGTTTTGATTGCCAGGTGTTTCTGACACCACGGATGATGCGAGATTTTTTTAGCTTGTTGGCTTTTCTAAGGTGCCATCTCCTGATTCATCGAATGTTTTTTAAAATGTTCAGTGGGGCTGAGGTTTTATTAAATTATGATGATCATCCGATCAAAGTGCATCTATGGTGGTCGTTATATCTTGAGTCAGTTCTTCTGACAAGTTTCAATTTGCACTTTAGCGACAAGATGACAGCTGTTTGTTATGGATGAAGTGAAGATAAGTTATTTTGTTTCCCCACATGGCAATTTTGAAATGTTCTCATTGCTCGAGAACTGACTTGGGGAAAGTAAACAAGGTTTTTTTTGGTCGACTCGCCAACCGTCTGATGTGTCAAAAAAGAAATAGATCTCCATAACGCCCAAAATAATATAGGACAAACCTCAACTTAAATGAGGCAACTGCAAACATTTTAATAGAATTCTATTAAAATGTTTGCAATTGCCTCATTTAACTTGAGGTTTGTCCTATATTATTTTGGTCATTATGGACCTCCTCCACTCTCTCAATTTATTCCTTATCTATGGTCTTGGGATCCTGCATTGTCAACTTGGAACCGAAGGAGAAGAAGTTGATCTTCATCATTTGGGTATACCACTCAATTATGTTGTCTACAAAAAATGTGATCATGATGCCTACAATTATGTTTCTCAGCTGTTGTGTCCCAGGACCCCTTATGACCCTTTACGACCATTTACAACCTCTAAGAATACATCTTAGAAGTCTTAAAATGTCATAAAGGGTCATAAGAGGCTCCTAGGAGGGGCTAGATGAGCTTCCACCTTCATGTGGTTGGCCCTGTTAAGTAGAGAATGTTAATTAAACTATTCTTGAAACATAATTATAGGCATCATGGTCAAATCGGGGATGAAACTATTCCAAGTTGACACTGTGGGATGGAGAACAACTTGGAACCGGAGGTGTAGAAGTTGCTCTCCATCATCTGGGTATACCACTCAATTACATTGTCTCCAAAAAAATGTGACCATGATGCCTACAATTATGTTTCTCAGAGAATGTTAAACTATTCTCGAAACAAAGAGAAGCTGGCAACAACCAACAGAATGAGTGTGGACATCTGAAGATAAATATCAAATAAGGGAAAAGCACTTGCAACAACAGAGGCAATAGTTGTAGATACAAATGAGGATATTGTAGAAATCCCTAATTTAGTGTTTCAGAGAACAAACGATGGACTGTGAATTAGGCATTTCTATGATATCATCATCTAAATCTATTATTTACATTGGAATGCAGCCTGTGGATATTGATACTGCACTGACCGAGCACGATGGAGGCATCAATTCTAATGTGAATTGTAGTACTCAAGGTATACATTTTCTATTCAAATTTTGATTAATGAATATTTAATACAAGCAAACATATTCAATTTTTTAAGGTGGATTAGTTGTGATGATGAGACGCGCCATTTAGATGTTAACTATGACAGTCTCTTGGTTTCAGGCAATGCAGAAGGAGAAGCCTAGTTCAATATGCAATCTCACAGAATATGCACAGATATCAGGTGGAGTTGAAAAACACAATAGGGTTGCATTTTTTATAGAGGTCTTTAATTGCATATTTTAAGTTATAGACCATCGTGAAAATGTAAACGTGTTGTGTTTTTTCAACTCCACCTGCTGTCCGTGCATATTCTTCTTGTGTTGCATGCGCATTCTCAATTTAGAGTGGGAAAAATCTTATTTTTGATGCGAGGGAGAGAAGCCAAACACAAAGAACATGCAAATAAACATGACAGTTACAAAACATAAATGTAGGTATCACAACAGCTGAGAAACATAAATGTAGGCATCATGGTCCCAATTATTTGGAGACACAACATAATTGAATGCTATACCCAAAAAATACAACACAACCACTACTCCTGCAGTTCTAAGTTGACACTGTGGATCCAAAAACCATATATAGATTCCTTATCTTTGGTTTTTGGATCCCGCAGTGTCAACTTAGAACTACAGGAGTAGTGGTTGCATTGCATCATCTAGGTATACCACTCAATTATGTTGTGTTTCCAAAACATTGTGACCATGATGCCTACATTTATGTTTCTTAGCTATTGTGTCCTAGGACCCCTTATGACCCTTTACGACTATTTACGACCTCTAAGAATACATCTTAGAGGTCTTAAAACATCGTAAAGGGTCATAAGAGGCTCTTAGGAGGGGCCAAATGAGCTTCCACCTTCACGTGGTTGGCCCTATTAAGTAGAGAATGTTAAACTATTATCAAAACAAAGAGAAGCTCAATAATTTATATCTGAATACCAATTTTGTTCTTATCAAACCATCAAAACATTTAAATAGTCTTTTAAACTTCTATTAAAAATAAAATATTTAATCAACATTTACTTACAGATTTGTGTGCTTGTCTGAGTTTGATACACAAATCTCTGTATCAAACTCAGACAAGCGCACAATTCTGTAGGTAAACGAAGCTTTCTTAGTTAGTTTGATTTTTCTTGAGGCTTTGAATATACAGTACAATGAAAATGCTTTGTTCAATCTAATTGTGCTAAATAGAAGAAAATAGCTAAATCAAAGCTTCATAGATTCATATATGCATACTAATTATAGACAAGCAATATATTCAACTAAAAGTAGGAATATATTGAAAATGGTGTCACTTTTTTTTTTAAACAAAAGTTAGTATTGGTCAAAATTTCATCCTTTACATAGTACTAAATTCGACCAGGATGCTATACATTCGATGGTCCATTCGATGAATTTTCATGGATAATTCGATGACCAAATGGACTAAATTTGACCAGGATGCTATACATTCAATGAATTGGGATGGATAATTCGACAACAAAATGGTCTCAATTTTGACCGTCCAACCAATTGATCGATGTCTTATTCTTCCAGTTCCAAGGGATTGTTGTAGTTGATAATTCAACTAGTTATGGGGTCAAAATTTTGACTATTATTTACCATGTAGAAAATTCGACGAAAAAAGATCGACGATAGTTTTAGTTGCCTATTCGACCAATTGTTGTAGAAAATTTGACTAATTCTCATCAAAATTTAAGGTAAAATTTACTAGTGATATAAATGTCCTTGTGAAGGAAATCTTCATAGGTGTGGTCTCTTGTTGGGCTGTCAGATCTCCCTAGCAGCTCCTGATTGATTAAATTCTCGGACTGTGTCAAAACCCCGATGTGCCTAGATTGGAGTTCGCCCTCTTGAGATCATAAAAGTTGCAAAGTCAGACCATTACTAAAAACCCTAGTGAGGCCAAATTTTCATTTTCTAGGAATATGTGTGTTATTGCAAAACTTTTTGGAACATACACTATTAACACTCCTAGGGATTAGCAAATTCAGTCACTTGGTTGTTCATGCGTAGGGTTGCTTTGTCCCTTGTTCATTGTTTTCAGACGTGCTTGAAATCACTTGCTTGCTATTTTGCATGCTTGTTTATCTATCTGGTTACTAAGAATGAATCGATCCAGTACTATCTTCAAATCTATACAGATAATTTTGTGAACAATTTGAAACTGAAAACCTAAAAATTGCAAAATCTAATGTCAAACACCTTTCTAGAGTCAAAAGTCATCTTGTAAAGTCAAGAAGTCGTACAACTTTTGCAAAATGTCATTTCATTACCCCAAGATTTTCATATGGTAGTTGGTATATTGTTGTATGAGTTTTGCTGCCAGTCAATTCAAAAAGTCAAAATATCCTACAATCAACTATCGTGCAAGTTTTGCAATAGTCGTAAGAGTTTGTCAATTATCATTTCATAGCTTACCCACTAACATACGAGCCTGCAGAAAGTCGTTTGAGAAATTTTGAAAAATTGCCAAAAAGTTGTTAGAACTGTCAGAGACCTAGCTTTTCCAGCCTATTTCCAAAGTCTGTCAAGAAAATCATTGTGTTAGGAATAGAGCAAAAACTAGAATGAATCCAATCATTTTCCTAATGTGGCCTTTTGAATCCGATTTAGCCTTTTGTTTAATTGATTTGAGTCCTTTTCATCTTGTGTCATAATTATCAATCTTCAATCCATCTTCAAAATGGTTGTGTTGTGAACTCGTGTCTATTATCTTTTGGGCATGTACCCATACATCTAGGGCATAATATCCTTCATTTATGCCTAATCTAAGCTTCAATCAATCAAACCTTGACAAGGTTGTGTCATTTGATCGTCTTGAATTAGATCTTTCTTCAGTTGTCTTCATCATATTCTTTTGTTTCACCCAAGGTTAATGGTGGAAACTAGAGCTTCATCTCACAAGAAATCTGGAGAAGCATCCCATTCCTTACCTTTGACTCATATCCAAGGTCCAACTCTTGAACAACTATATAATTCTGGTATTTACGAAGATGACAGTCTTGGCAACTTTTGATTAAAAACTGGTTACATTGCTCCACCATCAACTCATGGAGGTAATCAACAAACTCCTCCTCAATCTATCCCAAGGAGTCTTAAAACTCCTACCATGTCTCAAGCAAGGACAAACCATGGTTCTCAAAGAGCTCAATCTCAACATGGTGCAGATCAGGAACCCACACCTGAAGAAATTGCTCGGTATCAAAATGATGATGACTTCAAAACAATGATGAAGCATTTCTTGAAAGAAGATAGAGAAGCATACTTTTTACAATGGAGCTAAACATCCTCCCAATTTTAATGTGGAAGATATCATTACACATGAGGAAGAAACTCCTATTTCGGCTATGATGAAATAAATGCACGCCATGCAAGTAAAACTTAACAAAATGGAAAAAGAAAAAGAACCTAAAGAGTTCTCCATGGAGGCCCTATGTCCTTTTCCATTTGATAAAGACTTGTATATGCCACCATTCCCTAAAAGGGTGGAAATGCTAAAATATGATAAGTATGATGGAAACTTTGATCCTCAAGATCATGTCAGAGAATTTTGTACTCAATCTATGGAGTTCATGCATGAACTGACCTATCTAATGTGTCTTTTCCCTCGATCTCTGGGAGGGGTGGCCATTCATTGGTTCTCTAGGATGCCTCCTACAATCAAAACCTTTGAGGAGTTGATCAAATTGTTCTATCAGCAATACTCCTACAACATCCAACATCCAGTCACCATGATTAATATCTGCAATCTCAAACAATATCCAGGAGAACCATTCCTAACATTTCTCAAAAGATGGAGGAATAAATTCTCTCTATATGCTAGGCCTATTCCAGAATTTGAGAAGCTGGAAATATTCATCAGCAATCTTGTTCCAGAAATCAACTACCCTTTACAAATGCAAAATCATACATCTTTTGACAAGATGGTAGATAATGCAATCAAAATTGAAAATTACTTGTGAAAAAGGGAGATGTCACACTTCAAAAGGACAAGTATGAATCTAGTTCTAAGGACAAGAACAAAAATTGGAACAAGAATAAAGGCATCATCATAGATGGTGTTGTTGATAATCATACCCCATCTAAGGCACTTGCTTTCAATCTAACCATTGGTACTCAAGCCATCAAAGCTTCAGAACAAAAGGTGTCTGAATCATCTCAAAAGAAGCCAGAATACAAAGCTTGGTCCATTTATAATAAACAAAAGTTCACTCCTCTTGGGAAATCTTTGGAATCAGCTATGAGAACTCTTCTGGCTAATAACATCATATCTTTGCCTGAGATCTGATAATTTGATCCTGATCCTAAGCCAAAATGGTGGAGAGAGAATGAATTCTATGATTTCCATCGGGGTAAAGGTCACAAAACTAATAACTACTTGCGCTTGAAGCATACCATTCAAGACAAGATTGATAGTGGATAAATCACAATTGATAATCCTAAAAGAAATAATTATCACACAACATTCACTAAACCATTTCCAAAGCATATCCAAGGAGATTCATCTTCTCAGCCTAATGTGGGTGCTAAGGTCAATTATGCCTATCCTAGAAACAATACTATTATCAATATGGTTGAACCAAGTCTATCTGAGTATTGCAATATCATCACAATTGCAAGAAGAGATAGAGAAAATCAATCATCTAATGTAGTTACTTGATTACAAGCTCAGGCACACCTACAAGGACAAATTCTAGATCAATCAAATGTCCCTAAGGTGCCTTTCAATCTGTCTTCTGCTTCCAAATAGAGGGAAACATCTAAATCTTCAAATCCTAAGGACATGAGGCCTACTTCATACAGTATGGTTCAACAACTCCAACACACAAATGCTAAAATTACCATGTTTGAATTGCTTTGGATATCTCTAGCTCATAGAGCCATTCTAGACAAAGCTCTGCTCAGATCCAATGTTCCTGATAACCTTGATTTAGATAGATTTTAGGCTATGGTTGGTCATCTTACATCTCCACAGTATATCTCCTTTTCAGAGGATGATGATAACTCCTTGAGTCATTCGCATGACCAGCCCTTGCATATTGAAGTCTTGATCCAAAACCATCATGTCAAACGTGTGTTGATAGATGGAGGCACTGGTCTAAATATTTTTTCTTACAGCTTGATCACACAATTGGGATTTTTAGAAACAACCATTGATCCTAGAAAGAAAATAACTATCAAAGCATATGATGAAGAGGAAAGATTGTCTTGCCTATCAGAACAGGTCCTGTCATCAGAGATACTATATGTCAAGTTCTTGATATACCTTTGGCTTACAACATCCTTCTAGGAAGACCCTAGATACATGAGATGAGAGCTATTCCTTCCACATACCATCAGTGCTTGAAATTTCCTTGTGACGGAGTAGAGTTAACCATTCCAGCTGACATGTCAACAACTTGCAATGCATTGAAGGAAAATGCGGATAAACTTGTTCCTAATAATAGAGAATCTCCCACTAAGAAAATAGATGTAGCATCCACCTCTAAGATGGAAGACAATGAAAAAGAGGTCAATATCAAAGAAAATGGTATGGGAGAATATACTATAGAGCCATTCTTGTCTTTGACATCTCTCCCTATCTTGCCTAAGTCTTATGGGCAAGCTCAAAAGCAGTTCAAATAAAATCTAAGGAACCTCATGAGGCATATAAAGGAAAATTTGTTGCAGAGAAAGTACCTAAGCAAGAATTTGAAGAAGATGAAGTTGTGCTTGCATGGCTTTACAAAGATGAACCTGAATCCCAAGTTGTTCCACCTAGTGACTCTAAAGTATCGAAGGTTCCTTCTAAGTCATATGGCCCAGGGGATAAATTGATAGCTAAGATGGGATATAAAGGAAAAGGACCTCTAGGACTATAGGGTAAAGGTCTTCTATCACCTCTTGAACATCATGGTTGAGCCAACAAGAATACAACAGGTCTAGGATACATGAAGAAGCCTTTTTTTCTTAGCAAGAACTCCCCACATGTTCTAGAACAAATTGAGCCTTTTGTAGAAAATCAATTAAAGAAGGAAATAACTGAACAATTTGATAGTGATGATTTAGACACCACTAAGGAGCTCATTCCTTATGAGCATTTTCCTAAACAAATCAAAGACCTCCTTGATGTTGAAGATGATCCAATAAAAAGAAATAATGTAGTAGAAACACAAGAACCTTCTATAAACCAAGAGGTAGTTGCAACACAAGAACTAGCTAATCTCAAAGACAATCAAATAGACAAAGAGGAAGGTGGTAGTTATTCTGAGATAGATTCCCATGAGTATGAATTCAAATTAGAATATGATGGTAACCCTTCTTGGGGTATTCATCCTGACTTTACTCATGTTCTTAGATTTCCTAGAGGCATAGATGAAGAATCTAATGACTATGAATGGGCAGCCATTCCAGAAGAAGATGAGCTTATTACAGAGAAACATGTTGATGTTATTCACCAATATGCACCTAAACCCAACGTAAGTCTAGAGTGAAATAATGAACTTATCAAGTCTGATCCACCGATGGTTGAAGTGGACTATTACAATGACATTGAGCCTATTCATGAATTGAATGTCTTAAGTTGTAATATCACCTTTGAACTCAAGCATCAGGTTAGGACCAATGATGATAGATCCATATCTGTAAACACTCTTTCCCAATCTTTCACCACTTTGACTATCCAACATCCTGAACTTCTTGATCAAACCTCCACAAATCCAAGCCATGGTGTTTATACCTTCCTGAATGACTATGCCCTTGCTTGCTACCTCAATGTAGTTGAGCCTATGAGGACTTCCATCAGCGAACCGAGCGTTAGCATGATGGAGAAAGACATCAAGTATCTTAGTTAGAAAACTAAGAATAAGAATAAAAAGAAAAGGAGTTCTGAGGGTGAAAACCACTTTGTGGTAGTCTCAGAACCTACAAAAGTAAAAATAAAAGATGTATCCAAAGGTGAAAACCTCTCTAAGGTGCCTAAGGATGAGATATTTTATGTCCTTTCGAGTCATTTACAGGATAGATCTCCAGTTCTAATTGAACCCACTCAATCCATCAACTTGGGAACAACAGAGGAACCATAGTTGATCCATGTAGCACAATCTTTATCAAAAGAAAAGCAAAAATTTACAACATTCCTAACAGAGAAGAAGATCAACTTTACATGGAAATATTCAGATATGCCAGGGTTGGATCCCGATCTTATAATGTACCATTTATCTAAAGCTCCTGGAGTAAAACTAGTTAAACAAAAATTAAGAAAGATGCATCCTCATGTTGCACTCTTGGTAAAAGCTGAATTAGAGAAACTCCTAAAAGCCGGATTCATCCACGTTATTGATTATGTAGAATGGATCTCTAATATTGTACCTATTTCAAAACTAGATAAATCAATCAGAGTGTGCACAGACTTTAGATATGTAAATAGAGCATGCCCTAAGGATGATTTTCCACTACCGAACATTGATATGATAGTGGACATGACTGCGGGCTTTCAGATGTATTCTTTAATGGATGGTTTTTCTAGATATAATCAAATAAAAATTGCTCCAGAGGATCAAGAGAAAACTGCTTTCACATGCGCATGGGGTACCTTCTGTTGGAATGGCATGCCATTTGGGCTTAAGAATGTCGGCGCTACATATCAGAGAGCTATGACTTCTATTTTTCATGACATGATGCATAGGACTATGGAGGATTATGTTGATGATACTTTAGCAAAATCTATGATTAGAACTAAACATCTAAATGACTTGAGCAAGATACTAGATAGAATGGAAAAATTTAGCCTCAGACTAAATCCTAAGAAGTGTGCTTTTGGTGTCACTTTTGGAAAGCTCTTAGGATACAAAGTTTCAAAGAAGGGCATTGAAGTTGATCTAGCTAAAGTAAATGCTATAATGGAGATGCAACCTCCCAAAACATTAGTCAAATGAGGACATTGCAAAGAAGAGTTCAATCTATCAGACGTTTCATATCTCAGCTAGCAGACATATCACAGCCTTTTACAAAAACATTACATAAAGGTGTGACATTTGCATGGAATGAAGAATGTGAGAACAACTTTAACCATATCAAGAAGTATCTATCAAATCCTCCTATCTTAATGCCTCCCATTCCAGGGAAGCCTCTAATCTTATATGTCTCCGCTACAAATACATCACTGAGGGCATTGCTTGCACAACATGATGAGAACAAAAAGGAAACAGCTATATACTATATCAGTAGGACATTGGTAGCATGCAAAAAGAATTATTCTATGATTGAGAAAGCTTGTCTAGCTGTGATCTTTGCATCACAAAAACTAAGACATTATACGTTGGTGCATACCACACATTTGGTAGCTAAGATTGATCCACTAAAATACATACTAAGCAAAGCTGCCCTCACAGGTAGATTAGCTAAATGGGTCATGCTCTTAAGTGAGTTTAACATTGAATATGTTGAAAGAAAATCAATAAAAGGATAGGTTATTGCTAATTAATTAGTAGATGCACCTATGATTGATGATACACCAATGCAAATAGAATTTCCAGATTCCTCTATCATGACTCTTTCTTCTAGAGAATGGTAGTTATTCTTTGATGGCTCCTATAAATAGAATAGATCAGGAGCAGGCATATTATTTATAACTCCTCAAGTATACTCCATACCTAAAGCATTCAGATTAAAGTTCCCTTGCACAAACAATATTGTAGAATATGAAGCCCTTCTGAATGGTATGAAAATAGCAATTGAGTGGAGAGTAACAGAATTACACATTCATGGAGACTCACAACTTGTAATCCATCAAGTCAATGATGTGTACCAAACTAAAGATGAAAAGCTCATCCCATACAAGAGAATGGTAGATGATCTAAAGAAGTCTTTCATATCTATCACATTTGAGAAAATATCTAGAATAGATAATAAGGTTACTGATGCAATGGTGACACTATCTACTTTATTACAGCAGCCTGAACATGAGCTATGCTATGAGTTCCTGGTGGAAGCACTATCTTATCCTGCATATGATTCCCCTGAAACCCACATGATCTGCACTATTGTTGGTCATGATTCATCCAGATACAAAAACCTATTTTCCTATCTCCAAGACCAAACCATTCCCAATACCTTCAATCACCATGAAAAGAGATACGTTATTCATAATGGCTCCCGATATGTCATCATTGGTCACTATCTGTACAAGCGAGGTCTAGATGGTACGCTACTTAGATGTTTAGAATGAGAAGAGTCTCAATGTGCATTAGAGGAAGTCCATGATGGTATTTTTGGGTCACACTCGAACGGTTTAACACTAGCTCAAAAATGTATTAGGGCTAGGTACTATTGGCCTAAAATGGAGAAAGAGTCTATCAAATTTGCTAAGAACTGTCAAAAGTGCCAAGTACATGGCAACTTAATTCATGCTCCAGGGAGAGATCTAATTCCCTTTACTACACAATGGCCTTTTCATCAATGGGCCTTTGATCTTATAGGAGCTATACATCCTCATTCTTCTAATGGACATACCCATATAATCTCAGCTATAGATTATTTTACAAAATGGGTAGAAGCAGTCCCTTTGACACAAGCAACTGGAAAACAAATATCTATGTTCATATTGAACTATATCATATGCAGATATGGGATACCTCATTCCATAATCATAGATAATGGTGGACAATTCAAGAGCAAGGATCTAGATGATTTATGTGCTAAATTCAAGATTACACAACATTGGTCATCTATCTACTATCCTCAAGGGAATGGACAAGCAAAGGCTTCTAATAAGAATCTATTGAAAATCTTACATCGTACAATTAATAAAATAGGAAGAGACTGGCATCTCATGATCAATCCAGCTCTTTGGGCCTACAAAACAAGTATCATAATGCCTACTGGGGCTACACCTTTCACTCTAGTTTATGGGTCTGAAGTGGTACTGCCTATTGAGGTTGAAATCCCATCACTAAGAATTAGAATGCATGGTCTCGTAACTGATGATGACTATAGAGTGTCTAGGTTGCAAGAACTTGAACTAATAGATGAGCGCAGACAAGCAGCGTATGATTATCTCAAAGTATATTAGAAGAGAATGTCTAGAGGTTACAACAAGAAAGTCAGACACAGAGAATTTTAGGTTGGTGATCTAATCCTGAGAGAAAATCCTAAAAATCAATCACATCAAGAACACCAAGGGAAGTTTGAACCCAACTAGCTGGGTCCCTTTGTAATCACTACTACTTTTGTCTCTGGTGCCTATCAACTCTCAATGACTAAAGGAGAACAGCTCTAAGAACTAATCAATGTTCTCCATCTAAAGAAATTCTATGCCTAAGGCATTCAGTCTATGGTAAAATGTCCTAAAAAAACTCTTAAAAATAGGAAAAAGTCCTGAAAAAATGAACATCTTGGTGAAAATCTAGCAATAGGCCTTGATGATTCACAAAAAAATTGAAAAAATATCAAAAGTACAAAAAAATTGAAAAAATAAAAATGCAAAAAAAATGAGAAAAAGAAAAAGTGCCCTGGTGAAAACCTGGAAATAGGCGCCTTAGTAGAAAAAATAGAATCTCTGCCAAGATGGTGAAAACCTGGCAAACGGGTGCCACTTGTTTCAAAACGCTCCATCTATTAGCGCAATCTTGGTCTTTCCCACCTTTCAATCTTTCTTTAGTTTGTACATATCTCCTAGTTTATTTATGCATTCTTGTTTTCAATAAGTTGGTTTGCACACCAATCATCTAAAGCATCTATACCCTATCAATGTTCAAACTTGGGGGCAATCTAAGTCATATCCTATGGCCTCCAATGTATCTTAGACGTATCATATCCAGTCAGAGTCCTTTAAAGCTTCATCCAAGTCAGTCCGTCTGTCTCATCTCCAAAAAGGATTTTGCATCTACAACAACGCAATAAAACATCAAACAAAAATTGAAAACAATCTATGCTTTTTACATGCTTTTATCTCCTTGTATGCTTACCGATTCACATTGAGATTTTTTCATATTGTGTCCCTTCCAGCTCTTTGATGATGTACTTTGTAGGATTTAGAGAGTGATGACTAGGGGCATAGTCTTTTCTTGGTTTTCTTCTTGTATGTGAAAA
Organism: Chamaecyparis obtusa; assembly: GCA_027943335.1. Taxonomy (NCBI): domain Eukaryota; kingdom Viridiplantae; phylum Streptophyta; class Pinopsida; order Cupressales; family Cupressaceae; genus Chamaecyparis; species Chamaecyparis obtusa. Next base: position 525,546 of record BSBK01003472.1, on the reverse strand, counting down.
TCTAACAACTTTGGAAATTCTAGATTGAAATGGTGTCCGACTGTAAGAGCCTCTATCTCTAATTGGATGGCCATGCATACCTCAACCATTGATACCCAGAAAATTTAAGGAAGTTTGATCTAACTATTGTCTTTTTTGAGTGAGTTCTTTCTCCTATTGTGAAATGCGATCTTACCTAATGATGTGAACGATAAAGGGTCACTACGGGTAATTCACATTGGATTTAGAGCGATCTCTTGATTGTTTGATGTGTTCGTAACGCAAGGCATATTCTAGTCATCACGATGTTTATGTTCTGATGCTTATACAAATTTCTATATCAAAATGGACATGATATTCAGGTCATCCTAGCGCTTATGCCTTGGTGCTTATATCTAATCTGACATTCCGAAAACAAAATCAATATTCATATGTCCATGGTTTCCTAACTAGTGGGTGTTGTATTGATTCTTGTGCATACAAATCGATATTCATATGTCTATGGTTTCATAACTAGTGGGCATTGTATTTATTTATCCAGTTACCTAAAAAATTCAGTGATGAAATCAACTGACACATGATTAGTGACTAGGTCTTAAGTCTTAGGTTACATTATATTTTAACATGTTTCTTTGCATTTTGCACTTTGCATGATCTCACAATTGCTTGAACACTTAAACGATTCTTCAAAACCAAAAATGCTAAACTACAAGAGCTAAATCTTACATGAAGGTCCATCCAATGAAATAGCAAGTAGAATCATTTTTCGGGATCAAAATCAAAATCTAAGATCGTTCATATTATTAACTACTTGGATGATTGACCTTTCAATCATCACAAAAATCTAGAATTCAACTTAACTGATTATCTTACATCAAACTATCAAAATTTCAACTTGGTCAACCATGGTCAACTCCTAGTCCAACCTAGTCAAACTTGGTCTCCAAGACCTCCAAACGATGCAAAACACATTCTCGAACATGTTTAACCACTTCTTACATCAATTAACATGCTTCTGAACTATTCAATGCTGAATTTTCTTGTCAGATTTTAATTTTAATCCCAAAGGGGGCATGGTATTACACATCATTCAAGTCTGTAAATCTAAATTTGAAAACATAGCTTTCCTCAGTAATCAAGACAACAACCACGTCTAGTTGTTGATTCATCAAAAAGACCTCATCGCTTAGGGCAAAGCAATCATCGCTTGGGGCATATCAGATTCATTGAGATCCATATCAATCTATTATTCTCTTAATCTTGTAAATTGTATCAGTCTTTTGTAACCATCAGTTCGTTAGTGTTATTTCCTTGGTTCTTCGTAACTGAAGGGTTCAAATGTGATACCAAAGTGATTCTTATCAACAATCGGGTCTAGAATGGGTCACTCACTTCTTCGCAATCATAAGGTTCAGAATCAGGCATTTTGACACTTCTTCGCAATCACCGGTTCATTGTTGTTATAATTAACATTATCTTTGGTCGTTTAGGACCTATTATCTTCATATCAATTTCAATCAATTTCTATTTCATATCAATTTCAAATTCAAACATCAGTTTCAACATCATACACAGACTGTCTTTGAACCACTGCCCTTCGCACAGTAATTCAAAGAGGGGGAAAATGTAATACCCCAAAAATGGGCTATAGGTTCATTAACATCCTATATCAACACATCGAATGAAATCGACACCAAATTCCCAACCTAAGGCACATAGGCACATTATCGAATCTTAATTGATTATCCTAAATTCTACATTGGGAAATATTCCTAGCAATATTCCTATCTATCTTAATTATCTTTAATTTAATGATTATTTGGTGATAAATCCTATTTATCCTAAAGTTTGATTAATTGAATATTCTAAATATTTAATTAATTAGATTTAATACTGCCACTTAATTATTTAATTGGATTTAATTATATTTATTCCTAAATTGTATCATTTCATTTTGACAATAAATCAAAAATCCTATGACTAATTGGTTAAATTCTTATTTAATTAATTAATGTCAATTGTCAAATTTAATAATATAGTTTTTGAATAAAAGTTTGATTTAATAATTGATTAACCCATAAATCAATTATTTTATTTTTAAAATCAGTTAAGTTGAGAATAAATCACTTTATTTATTTAATTAATTCATATTAATTATGCACATTCAAAAAAATAGTTAAAATTTAAATTAGAAAATCAATTCAAGTTGTTTTAAAAATAAACTCAACTCTCTTTTGAGTTGAAAGCTGATCTCAACTTCTGATTTAAATCAAAAAGCTGAGTTGCATGATTTTTATGAGTTAATCTATCTCTAATTTCTTGATAACTCAAAAATCCACCTGAGTTTATCAAGAGTGATTTATGGCTTTTTCCATGCACCTCCAAAGTCCTCAATTTCTATAAATTAAGGCCTCAGCTCTTCATTTGGATCCATCCTCACATTGCTAAATTGGTGATCGAAGAATCCATCTTTGTGAATCAAAAGTTGTTGTGAGATTTTCATTATCTTAAGCATTCATATCATATAGCATATCATTGCTAGATTAATTGCATGTCATATCAGTTTCTCATATAGAATAGATTCATATCAGTTTATCTCATTTTATTACATAGAAAATCCAAAAATATAGATTAATTTGCATTCATCTCATATCTAAATTCTGCATTCAAATCCTTCATTTAGGTGTCATCAAGGTCACTGATCTCGGTCCAATCTAAGAATACATACTCGCACCTACTACAAGGCAGTAAATCACCTAGTCAGATTAGTTTCCATTTCACTACATGATTTTGATTTCTGCTAACCTCTAATGTTTTATTGAAGTGTTGTGTCTACAGCTAGGTACAAAATTCACACACACAACCTCATCCTTTGGATTAGGTGATTTCACCACATCTACCTAAAGCAAATCAAGTATGGGAAATGAATTTTAATCAGTTATATCTTACAACAATTCCTTATATATATTGCATGTATACCATATTTGTTCAAAAGTTGACTATACTGATATATATGACTATGATTTAGTGTTTTCATTATGGAAACAAAGTCATATATTGATGTCATGGAGTCAGTGCAAGAAGTTAGAACATCATAATTTGGTTTAAGTAAGAAAGACTGGACAATTAGCAGAGCACCAGGTGAACAGAGCATCAGCGCACATGCATATGACCAAGTTTTGGCATGCGCCCTTAAAGATAAGCTTGTTGATATGTAATCATGCTAAGTCTAAGAGTGCATGATCATATGATTTAATATGATGAAGATACAGCCAGTTGAAGTGGCATAGACAGTAAGCGACAGAGCATAACAGAGCATGGAGCTAACTGTTGATATTTTGATTAGTGGTTATAATATTGTTTTGTAAGGGGTATGTGCCTATGGTATTTAAGTTATAGACATGTTAATATCTTTGTTTGTAAACACGCTTGAGCCAATTCATTTTGAAGCGTTGTATGTAATAGGTTGAAGGCCGACCTAGTTAATAGTTTTGTCTGCACATATAAATAAGACATGCACCTTTATAATTAAGCATAAAGTTGAATGAAAAGTTGATAAGAGCAGAGCAGAAGTATTTGCAGAGAATTTAGAATGTTGTAGTGCTTTACAAGAGGCTAAAGCATAAGTGCACAAAAGGAACTGATCAAATAAGTAGTGTCACATTAACAATTCATCTTGCAGATATATTGTGTATCTGAGATCTAGAAGGTTGTAGCCTTCACCACTTGAGCAGTGTGCTCCCAGATAGTGTGTCTTCACCCCTAATAGGGTTAATTGTAAAAGACTCCTAATAGGGTCTGACCCTTGACTAGGTCACTGTACTTAAAGCATTGTAAAGAACAACTCCTAACAGGGTTGCAAGATCTTCTAACAGGGATCATAAAACACTAGTGCAATTCTTAGTGGGTGTCAATTCCCACCAGGGTTTTTACCTATTTAGGTTTCCCCGTAATCATATTTGGTGTTATGTTTTATGTTTGTTTATCTTACTTGCATTGATATTCATTTCAGTACATAAGCAATTAAGTTAAGTTTCAAGAGTAGTCGAAAAGTATTAATATATAGAACACTGATTCACCCCCCCCCCCCACCCTCTTAATCTTCCCATTCCTAACAAGGAAGGAAAGAAGAAAAGAAGGCTACAGTCTACTGCCAATGAACAAAAGATGAGTCAATTGGTATCAAAAGGAAGATAAGTCAAATGTGGAGAAGATCAACTAAAGACAATGAAGGAACAAGAACAACAATCAGTGATACCTCATCCTTTGGATTAGGTGATTTCACCACATCTACCTAAAGCAAATCAAGTATGGGAAATGAATTTTAATCAGTTATTTCTTACAATAGTTCCTTACATATATTCCAGGTATACCATATCTTCATGAATTAAGATGCACTAGGTTGTTATATGTTTTGAACTTGAAATGAGTATAGTTGGTAAAGCTTGACTGAGTAAAATTTTGACAATGATAATGGTAAGGTTAACCGAGTTGCATAGTAAGCTGAGCACTAGTAGTGTTAACCGAGCCGAAGTATCTAAAGGAGATAACTGAATATTTTATCTTTAATTGAGTAATAATTGGTGAAGCATTTAATGCAACACATTTATGCCAAAAAAAATTTTTGGGTATAAATACATGCCGACCCAACTTAGTTTTCACATTGCATTTAAAGAAAGAAACCAGAGCGAAAAGAGAGAAGATTTGAGAAACTAGATTCCAAGATATTTATTGCAATTTGAGCATTTCACAGAGTGTTTGGAAGCTATCCAAGTAAGTTTAAAGAGAAACTGAGTTATTTGAACACAGTTTGAACAAGCCCTAATTTTTTATCAGCAATGACATTGATCATTTCCTATAAAGGCTCAGAAATTAGGTATAATTTTGGACTCAGGGATTGGGCATCCAACCGATCAGCTTATCCTCTTTATGGAAATTCATTTAGTAAGTTAGACCAAGGACGTATCACTTGAAATGGACCAGCAAAGTATATACACCAAGTATCATTTATCCATGCATTATCATTGCTGCAGGAAGTAAATGCTAAAGGAAAACTATACTATAACTACAGGAAATGAATACTAAAGTAATGCTTAAGCTGAAGTTTGCAGAAAAGTAAGTGTTGGAATAGAAAATACAAAAGTATAACTATCAATAAGACATGAAAATTCTTACAAACTATGCCATGATACTTCTGTTATTCTATGACTTTGGCTGCAGGAGGCATTAGCCGATCTGTAGCTTTGGCTGCAGGAGCAGTTCAGTGTTGGGCACTTAATCAACCAAAACGTAGTAAATGCTTCTAGCTAATATGAATCTATTTTACTATGGATTTCTCACCAAGTGGCCCCCCTTGGATGAGTATCCTAAATCATAATTACACTCAACTGAAAATCAATACTTCATTTTATTGATTGAATATCAAAGTACAAAATTCTCATAACATAGTGAAACTGACTAAAAACTATTTCTATATATTCGACAATGCCCTCCATTGTTGTGCTCACATAGGAGCGGGGCTTTATTTAAAGGAAAAAAATTCTAACTAACTTCTAACCACACTGTAGAAACAAGCGGATCTTTATTACAATATTAATGACTAGAAAGAGGGAAATCTTTAAAGACTAAACAAATTGATCCCAAAGCGGGGAAGAGAATTGACGTGATAGAAAATCCAACTTCCATTCACGCCTAGATCTTCTCAAAGAAATTAGCACGCTGCCTAACTCATCACAAAGATTGTGACCTTGCTCCTTCATCAAGTGCTACATTAAATGTTCTTCTATTGAAAGTTGCAAGAAGATTGGGCAGAATAGTACTTCATGGATGAATGCTCTAGACCTAGTCAAAAACAACATTCGCTATTCCAATGCACTATGTCTTTAAAGGTTAGGATAAGATATTTATGATAGTAATTACCAGAACATGCATAATCAATCACATTCAAACATCTACTCTTACTTATTCAAAACACAATATGAGCTTTTAGATCAATAAATATAGCATTTTATCCAAGCATAGTATATTAAGTATGTTTAAACCATGTAAAATGTCTGTTGGTAGCATGCCATATAGTAGCCGAAAATCATAAGAGTCTTTGTGGTAAATTTATCAAAATGCAGCAAAAAGGTATAGCAAATATTATCCTAAGGCATTCTAAAGTATGGCATTAATATGCCTCATCATTTCTGCCCCCTACGAAGACTAGTGCCTATCTTCAGGCACTGAAGAGTTTTTAATCTTCGCCAGCACTCTGAAGTTACCTTCCTGAGTTTGCCTGGTCATCTAGCTGCACACACTCCAATAGAATCCATTCATTCTGTCTACTCTGACTCATCGGCTTAGTTTTCAATCCTCATCCAGCTCTTCCTTTATACAATTATAAAGTGGCCACAGGAGCATGGGCAGTTGTAATGTGAGAGGCATCTAGTTCTCTAGTCTTGGTTGTCATCCCAATTCTATGTACCAACGAACTCTCTGCATGGAAGCCATGAAATTCATGATGTTGTGGGCCTCTGCCTTTTTCAGAGACATAGGCAATCTGGCCCACCTATGTTGTAACCCATCTGCTGCCCTATTTCCATCATCTAGAGATAGTCTCTCAACTTCTACATGTACCTGTTCCCATTTTGCCAAAATTCACCTTATGTGAGTGGAATCATGAAAACTGTAGACTATGTGTAGCCAATCACAATAAATGTGTCTAGGGCTTTTACTTTCAAGATGTAATGGAAGTGAGATATTACGCTCAAATGCCCTATATCTAGTTAATTGTTCTCCATAGTAAATTTCATTGTTGACCCAGGAGAGTAGTGTAGACAGATGTATATCACCCAGAAACAGCAGGGGATTCCATTCTGTGTTTGAGGGAATGACATAGTGATGCAGGTATAACTCACAAAGAATATTTTTAATGAAGTTAGGTGACTCCTCGTATGCATCCATAAAGGACTTAGGGGTGTCTATGTCAGGATTCAAATCTTTGACAATTCTTATAAACTGAAATAGTAAAAATTGCTCTCTTAAGCACAAAGCATACACTCGCGGGGTGGTCGACACTCTATGACCTTTGAAACCAATTTGACAATTGAATCTAGCTTTTCCTATAGGAGTGTAATTTCTTGTTTCTATTGACCTATTTCCCTTTTCAATTTGTCCCTCTCCATGGCCCACATTGCCCTTTCATATTGAATTTTTTGAAAATAATCCAAGGACAAGGAATGCACGGTTACCTAATTTTGACCTCTATGTGGAAATGCATGCCCTGGTTCTATTTATTGTCCCCTTTGGTGAACCAATGCGGAAGCTGTAGGTATGTCATATGTTTGTGTTTTGCCTGGATGAGAGGAGGAAACTTCAGAATCATTCTTTTTCACCTTTTCCTTTGGTACTGCAGATGTAGGGTCCTTCATCATAACTTCTTCTTCCATGGTTGGATTCTCTTGTTGTGGGTTTGAATTCATGGGTTCCGCATTTGGAAATTCTGGATTTGAACCAGCCATTTTAGGTGAGTTATTTTTGTTTTTCTTTGAATTCAAATGGACACTACGCCATACTGGGTGTTCTTCTGATGTTGCGGAACACTTCTACAGGGTAGATTTTACCGAGGTGGACGTAGCTGCAGGATGAATAGGGCTACCACCTACCTCATAACTAGACATTTTCTCTTTCCCTTTTTCATTTTTCTTGTCTCCCTGTGTACTATAATTTCCTTCAAAACCCTCAATGTTTTCTTCCCTGAGATTGGGGTTTGGAGTGTCCTTTGTTATGTCCTCTTGATGTGAAGGAGGGTTTTCTTGAACTCTTTCTGGACTATCCTCGGTAGTAAGATTTTCTTGTGCTCCATGAGGCTTGGGATTTGGTCCTACAAGTTCTAGATGTACCCTATTAATTGAACATGAGGAGTAGTGAGAAATTCACCCTAATTCATGGGAGAATTGTCACGGAGGGCCTTTTCCACTAGTAATTTGATCAACCTATGATGGGTAACAACATTCTATCTGCCCTTCCTTACTTCCTCAGAGCTCAAATTTAGAAAGGAATATAACACATTGGGTACATTAACTAAATGCCCATGCCACAAATGACTCTACAATTTAAAATGTACGACATGCAGAAATGAAAACCTTCCTTTGCAAGTGATATATCTAATAATATGACTAAAAAATTGTGGGAAATCTCCTAGAAGAGAAATCCTTTTGGTACCTTGTTTACTACTTTCAAGTGCATTATCTGTTGGCAGGGAGAACTCAGCTCTAGCCGTGCAAGTGTCATGACCATGCGAGAAATGTTCTCTGATAGAAGCAAGTCTAGAGACATTGCTATTTGCACTTCAAAAGCTTCAATCCGTAACCCCTTCACATATGCAACACCATTACTAAATTTCCACAGGAATTTGACTCCCACAGCCTCATCATAACCATTCAACTTGATGAAGTAATTGAGCCAACCCACATGATTAAACTCACGAACACTAGCTTAATCCTGCAACAATGACGTGTGACTTGCTGGCTCTGACCAGATAGGTTGTCCACCCATATTTGCTAAAAATCTCTACAACCCTATGTTATTGACTTCAATCTATTCACAATTCCTAGCTCCCAAAATCCTTACTCCAGGCTTAATTTAGAAATGTTTACTATTTGCGGTAAGGGTGAAAAATGAAAGACACAAAAATTATGAACATTGAAGTGAGCTTTAGTTTTTAGGGTTTTATAAAAGAGATTGAAATCCAAGGTTGGTGGATTAATGATCAAGTTTACGGCTTATGGGCTATTAATGACAATTAATTCAAAATCGTGGGTAAATTTTTTTAATCACATGCCAATGTACTGCCCCCTATGAAAATGATGTAAGTTTCCTCAGTGGCGTGGTTTAAAAGTACAGCCATGCTTGGATATAATGACTATATTAAATGAAACATAAAAGACAATGATGTGTAAATAAGTACAAAGCATTTGAAATAATGGATAAGTGCATGTACCTGATGTGAAAGTTTCATAAATACCAAAATCCAAAAATATCAGCTAACGTGTATCAGACAATGAGAAGTATGGGGCAGAAAAGACATGATATGATGGATGAATGTGAAGTAATGAAAAAGGTGATGAGATGGATCTTTTATTATGGAAAAGAATATTTTCGCAAAAAATGAAAACTTTATTTTGACTACACGTATGCAGAATTAAAGTGATGACTTGATGGCTCATGTGGTGGTAGGAGAATTGCTCTCAGGAGGAGGTCCATCTACCTTGCGAATGTCTTTGGTTGGAGGAGGTTCAAATTGTGTGGTGGGTTCAATGGTCTAAGGAACATGCTTTTCTATAAGAGGTTCAGCATCGACAGGAGAAATCTCAAACTGTCGTAGGAACTTGGCTTTTGTTTTTAGTTTATGATACAGACAGAGTTTGTGCGCATTGACCAACAATTTGAAATGTACTGGGTCAATTTTTTATAGCTGAACTGCACTATTAGCATAAACATTTTCTATTTCATAGGGACCTAGCCATCGGGTAGTGAGCTTACCTTGGTTTTCCTGGTAGCGAGAATCATATAGGAGAGCCTAGTCACTAGGAGAGAATCATTTATTCAGAATGTGGGAATCATACCATCATTTTAGTTTTACCTGGATCATCTTAGTATTCTATAAAGTGGCTTTCCTCATTTCATCTAGCCGGTTGAGCTACAGGATCCTGTCGCGTTGTGCAGTTGGAAGATCAATGTTCAACTGTAAGGTTGTTCACAATGTTTTATGCTCAAATTCTATGGGCATTATAGCATGTTTTCCATAAACCAGCTCAAATGGTGTAAAACCAGTTGTGGTTTTCCAAGTTGTTCTATAGGCCCACACAGCTTCCTACAACCATGTACTCCAATCTTTCTTATGTAGTTGCACCGTTTTGGTCAAGATAGCCTCAATTCCCCTATTGGTAACTTCAACTTACCCATTTTCCTATGGATGATAGGGACTGGATGTCCTATGGAAAATTTTATATTCATTCATAAGTGCAGTGATCAATGTGGAAGTGAATTAAGCACCCTAATCTGTAACCAACTCTCATGGAACACCATAGCGTGTGAAGATCTCTTCATACATAAACTCAGCAACTTTTTTATCTCGAGCATGTTTCATAACTCAGACTTCTACCCATTTAGTCACATAGTCAGTGCATACAAGGATGTAGGAATTGTCATTGGAAGTTGGAGTAATAGGCCCTACAAAATATAATCCCCATTTGTCAAATGGAGTTTCTACCACCTATGGAAAGAGGGCATTTCATCAAATTTTGTTGGTCATCCCATCCTTTGGCATTGGTCACATTTCCTTGTATAGTTGACTGCATCTCTATGGAGTGCTGGCCAATAATATCTTGTAGTCAGTATCTTGATTGTTGTTCACTTAGCTACAAAATGTCCTCCACAAGGCTCATTATGACATGCATGAAGGATGTCATACATTTCATCCTCCCTTACACACCGTCTCAATATTTGGTCAGGCCCATTATAGAAGAGACAATTAGCAATCCATGAAAAATTGAAATTCTTTTCTATGAGAAGCCTCTTTTCCTTTGGTGAGAAATAGGGAGGTATCTTTTGAGAGACCAAGTAATTGGCAATATCCGTATACCAAGGTGTTTTAGTTGAAATGGAGAAAAGATGATCATCAGGGAAGTTGTCATCAATAGGTTGAGGTTCATTCATGTTCTGCAGTCGCGAGAGGAAATCTGTGACTACATTAGATTTGCCTGGCTTGTCTACTATAGTGATATCAAACTCCTATAATAAGAGAAGCCATCTAGCTAAGAAGCTTGTGATAGCAAGCTTATTAGCAAGATATTTAATGGTTGCATGATCCGTATGCATAAAAATCTGATATCCTGTTATTTAGTGGCAAAATTTATTGAGTGCAAAGATGACTACTAGGAGCTCTTTTTCGGTGACCGAATAATTCAATTCAGCTCCTTGAAGATTCTTGGTTATGAAGTAAATAGCATGTTCAATGGTATCCTCCTTTTGGCCCAGCACAACTCCAATGGCATGATCTGAAGCGCCAGTGTGTATATGGAACAGAAGTTCCCATTGGGGTCCGTGCAAGACTGGGGCTATTGTAAGGACTGTCTTAAGCTGCAGGAAGGTTGCTTCATAGTCTGGGGTCTAGTTGAATTCAGAATCTTTAGTGAGTAAAGTGTGAAGAGGACTAGCCATTTTACTAAAATCCTTTATAAACCTTCTGTAGTAGCCTGCATGTCCAATAAAACTTTGAATATCTTTTTGCTTGGTTGGTGTGGGAAGGTTTTGAATGATGTTAATCTTGGATGGATCCACATGTATTCCTGCTACAGATATATACTGGCCAAGTACTATCCCTTCTTGCATCATCATGAATCATTTCTCATTATTGAGAGATAGATTATGTTCTTCACATCTTTTTAGGACCTTGTCAAGATTTCTTAAGGCTTCTTCATAGGTTTCACCATAGGTTGTGAAATCATCCATATAGATCTCCATACAGTCATGAGAGATATCAGCAAAGATGTTGATGATTGCTTTCTGAAAGGTTGTTGGAGCATTACTGATGCAGAGCTATGGTATCAAATGGCTAGATTCTAATTTTCTTAAATCTTAATCTAAAATTGGACACAACCAAAGCTCTACACCTTTTTGAGGGGTTCCAAAACATAAACTTAGTCTCAATCCAAAAGCATTCTTCTATAGGTCAAATGCTAAACTCCACAATGGTAGATTTATTGGAATGAATCCTTACCAAAGAGTGCATATGTTAAGGGGTTGAATTATCTTTAATAGGGCTTGGAATCTTATTTTCAAATGCCTTATAACTCCACATTGACAAACTGATTCTGCAACTATAAGTATTGTTTACCCAACTAGCCCATTGGTCTAGTAGCCCTGTGACACTAGTTTTAAAGGGCTAACTCTTAAGTTTTCCAAAGGACTGAGGAAATTGGTGGCACTTTTAGATACTCTTTTGGAAGATATGTTAACACCCCAAGCTAGAGATCTCAACTCCAACTTTAAACCACAAAAAGTGTAGAATCTCAATAGGCCTAATTATCCTAATTAGGGCTAATTTCCAAAGGAAGTATCCTCAAAACAAGTTGCAGGACCAATACAGTGCATTAGGCCAAGTCATTAGACTTCAAATGCATGGAATACAAGGTTCCATGTACTAGTTCAACCCCTAAGTGATCCATTCACTTTTTCTTTGCTACTGTCACAAAGTTGTCACATAGAGATGCCAACTCAAAATCGCTCCATCTGTACGGCCACCAACTAACCCCTGCAAGAAGACTCTATAATCTCAAAATATACACACATAACTCTCATTCCACCAAGAATTAGGATTTTTCAAGGGTGAGAATGAGAGATATGGCCATTAGAGTGTTGAAACCCTAGTTGGCAAGGGTTTGTGGGTAACCTACACCAGTCTAAGGATATCTCTTGATTCCAAGGGTTTCAAGACCCTAGACTACCACCAAATGGGAACTAAGACACTAGGATTTCATCCACATCAAGTCTCCCTTCTGTCACATCCATACCAGTTGTACAATCACATAAAAACTTTAGAGAAATACAGGGAATAGTCAGTATTTTTATTAATTAAAGCAAAAATTACATAGTCATGCCTTCCACTCACTTGAAAGGGCTATTTGATGGCTTCTCCCAACTGATCCAACTAAAAACTAAGTGTTATGATAGTTGGGGAGTTTATTACATTTAAAAACTCAAATTAGGACAAATTGTTGAAAGTTGCTAGAAAAGTTGCATAGCAACTTTTTATTGCTCATGATAACTTTTCTTGCACATGACAACTTTTACCTATTTGAAGGACTTAAAGTCCTAAACACACACCTAAGATCCTAATATGACCCTAGGACCTCTAAAAGACCCTAAAATATAATTTCCATCAAAGAAATATTCCATGTGACCTCTTTGGACAGTAGGTTTATATAGCCACCTAACTGTCAAAGGGTGCACACAATCAGGACCCTAGTGAATTGAAGAAAGTCCTAAGAGTCTAGGTTACTCTCCATGGTGTAGAAGACCCCATCAATGCTTGGTAGGTTTTTTTGAGTGTTTTGGGGGTGCTCCTGCACCATACTACCCAGGTTGTTTGAAACTCAAGTTCCTACTTGAGTCTAACTATTCCAAAGTGTACCCATGTTTGAGAATGTCATGTTTAGTCATCCAGGTAGCATCAATATTAGGTAGACCCTACCATTTGACTAGGTACTGGAGGTAGGTATTATTCTTGGTCTTCTTCAAAATATTTGTTTCAAGGATCTTCTCTAGTTGGAGAGGTTGGCTTGGAGGAAGATTCTTGACCCAATCATCATGTATTTCTGCAGGATCAGTTGAGATACTTGCTATGTCTGCAATTTCCTTGAAAGGAGTTAGATCAGAGACATTGAAGGTTGGAGATATTGAAAGAGTTGGCGGGAGTGTGATTTCATAGGCATTTTGGCCAAACTTATGTAATATGGTGTAGGGCCCTATCTTTTTCATTTGGAGTTTAGAGTGTTGGCTCTTTGGAAGTCTTTCTTTTCTAAGATAGGCCCACACTTTATCACCAACTTTGAAATGTATTTCTCTCCTTTTATCTGCCTATGTTTTCTATTTCTGAGATGCCCGTTCCAAGTTATCTTTCACCTGTTCTTGGATCTATTTTATCATTTATACCAGTTCTTCACCTTTGGCACTAGTTTTGAAATCAGTAGGGAGTTCTCCTAACTCCATTGGTCCCTTAGGATGGACTCCATATACTATTTGGAAGGGTGTTTTCCCTGTAGACCTATTGAGAGAGTCATTGAAGGCAAATTTTGCCTGTGGGAGTACAAGATCCCAACTTTGTGAATATTATTTTGTCAGACATCTGAGGAGGTTTCCAAGGGACCTATTAATGACCTTTGTCTACCCATCTATTTGGGGATGGTAGGCAGAGCTAAACTGAAGATGTGTGCCCAACTTCTTATGCAGGGTTCTCCAAAAATGGCCTTGGAATTTGACATCCCTATCTGAGACAATAGATGTGGGTAGCCCATGAATTCTAACAATTTCTTTAAAGAATAATTATGCAATGTGTGATGCATCATGAGTGCTTTTGCAAGGGATAAAATGTGCCATTTTTCTAAAATGGTCTACAACCACAAATATGTTATCATAACCCTGTTTGGTCCTTGGTAGTCCCATTACAAAGTCCATTGATATGTCTTCCCATGGTTGGGATGGTATGGGGAGAGGTTGGTAGAGTCCTTGGTTAGTTGAAGTGCATTTGGCTTGTTGGCAGATAACACAAGTCTCTACAAACTTCCTAACATCATTCTGCAATTTGGGCCAATGATAGTGTCTCTTGACTGCCTCTAGTGTTTTGTCCAAACCAAAATGACCACTCATCCCACCACAGTGCTTTTCTTTGACAATGTTGTCCCCCATTGAGAACTTTGGGATGCAAAGCTAGTGTCCTTTGAAGAGTAGACCATCTTGGATTAGATATTTAGAGAAATCAGTGTGGTATATGTCCATTAATGTGGTACACACCTGATAAATTTCACCAAACTCTGGATCACCATTATAGAGATCTTTGAGGGCATTGATCCCAATGCTTTGAAGTTGTACCTATTGTATCAAGGTGACTCTCCTACTCAATGCATTAGCCACTTTGTTGGCCTGGCCCTTCTTATGTTTGATGTTGAAGGAGTATGCTTGCAACTACTCTATCCACTTTATGTGTTTGACACTTAACTTGTCCTGAGAATTCAAGTAACTCAATGCATGGTTGTCAGTATAAACTACAAATTCCTTAGGTAAAAGATAATGCCTCCATTTTTTGAGGGCTTGGACCATTTCATAGAGCTCTAGGTCATAAGTGGAATATCTCTTTTTAGCATCATTTAGTTTTTCTGAAAAGAATGCTACTAGTTTTCCATCTTGGCTTAGGACTACTCCTATGGCAAGGTTACTCGCATTAGTCTCTATTATGAAAACCTTATTAAAGTCAGGGAGAGTCAATATGGGATATTGTGCCACTCTAGATTTCAAGTACTCAAAGGCATCATTAGCCTACTTTGTCCATTCAAACTCAGTTTTTCTTCCACCTTTGATTGTTTCAAGCATAGGTGCACACACATGGCTAAAATTTTTGACAAATTTCCTATAAAATGTAACCAGACCATGGAAACTTCTTACATCACCTTGGTTTTTAGGAGGTGACCAATTGACTATTGCTTCAACCTTAGAAGGATCCATCTTCAAGGTGCCCTTTGATATCACAAATCCCAAGAATATGAGCTCTTTCTGCATGAAGGTGCACTTTTCTAGGTTGATCATCAATTTTTGTTCTTGTAGCCTTTTAAAGACCAATTTTAAGTGTTTGAGATGCTCCTCCAAATTGCAACTAAAGATTAGTATATCATCAAGATAAATAACCATTATAGTCTTGGAAAATTTAATTCATTAGCCTCATGAAGGTAGAGGGTGCACTACTTAACCCAAATGGAATGAAAATCCATTCATAAATCCCTTCTATTGTTTTGAAGGTCATTTTCCATTCATCACTTGGTTTTATCCTTATTTGGTGATAACCAGGCTTTAGATCAATTTTTGAGAAGTAGGATGCAGTCGCTAACTAGTCTAGCAAATCTTCAATCCTTGGAATTGGGAATCTGTATTTTATAGTGATTTTATTCACTGCCTTGCTATTTGTACACAATCTCCATTTTCCATCCTTCTTTGGGGCCAAAATTGATGGAACTGCACAAGGGTTAAGGCTCTTTTGTATGAGGCCTTTTTCTAACAACTCACTGACCTGCTTAACTATTTCTGCATTTTGTGAAGGTGTCATTTTATAGGGGGCCTTATTAGGTAGAGAAGCACGTTGAATGAAATCAATTTGGTGACTAATGTCTCTCATGGGTGGGAGGGATGAGGGTAGGTCAATGGAAACTACTTCATGGTAATCATCTAGGAGTTCTTGTACCTCTTTGGGGATTGGTTCCTCCTTCTTGGTTTTCACTTCATCTCTTGGCTTAAGGATTAGTCCATACCCTTCATCAGTCTCCTTGATTGTTCTTATTAGTTCCTTTTCACCTACAACTATGACCAATGGCTCTTTTTCCTGCTTCTGATCAGACAAAGGCTTCATGGTGTAAGTTTTTCCATCTTTGACTATAGTATAGGTGTTTTTTCTGCAACTATAGGTGGCATCCATATCATACTGCCATGGTCTACCAAGTAGAAGATGGCAAGCATCCATCTCTACTATGTCACATAAAACTTTATCACTGAAATCACCTAGAGAAAATTCTACCGGGGTTTGTTCAGTCACTAAGGTCTTTTGATCTTTGTTTAGCCATGAAACATGGTAAGGGAAAGGATGAGGAGTCTTATTTTATTTAATTTTTTGCACCATTTCCTTAGAGACCAAGTTCTCTATTGAACCAAAATCAATTAAAAGATTGCATACCTTTCCCTGGCATTTGACTTTTGTTCTGAATAGGTTCTTTCTTTGTAGAGGTTCTTGATTGTGGGGAACTTGCAAAAATGTCTACCTCATCATTAGGGTTGTCCCTTCCTTGGCTTCAAGCTCTCTTTCCTCATGAGTCAATTGTGTTCTTATTTCTCCTTGACTCTTGCCTCCCTTCTCAGGGCATCTATTTGTGTAATGGCTAGTCTAATTGCAATTGTATCATTTTGGGGGTCCATTTGATCTCCCTCTACCTCTGCTAAAGGATCTCCTACCTCTGTAGTTTCCCCTTGAACTAGATTCTCCATACTCATTGGGTCCTTGGTTCTATTCAGGAGGTTTGTTTTCATTTTTTGGTTTCCCTTTGTTTCAAGAGCTGCTTCTTCCCCTATCATTTCTTCATCTGCCTCTTCCACCTTGTTCATTCCTTCTCTTGAACTTCTCCTCTACTTTGGTAGCCAACAAGAAGCATTGTTGGATAGTGGTTATGGTGGTTAGGCTCAATTCATCTTGAATTGACATCTTGAGTCCTTGAAAGTATCTTGCAAGTTTCACACTTTCTGGTTCCACAATACCAAATTTCATCATGAGATTATGGAACTCCTCAGTGTAGTTAGAGACATCCATATATTTTTGTCTTAACCCCATCCTTCTCTTATGGATTTGTACTTCGTAGTCTGCAAGGACATAGGCCTCTTTGAGTAGGGTTTCCATCTTCTTCCATGTGGACACTTGGTTCTTACCATCCTTCATTCTAGCATCTTGGATGAAGTTCCACCATGTAAGGGCAGCCCCCCTTAGTATAGACTTGGCAATCTTGACTTTCTAAGATTCAGGAATACTTTCACAATCAAAGAAACTGGTTAGGGCATTTACCCAATCCATAGCAGCATCAGGGTTCATTTTCCCATCATAGGTAGGAAAATCAAACCTAGCATCCAAGGTTCTTCTTTCCATGGATTTCAGAGTCTTTACAAGTAGCCTCTAATCTAGAGGGTATTCTTCTTCTTCCTCCACA
The DNA here is from genome assembly GCA_027943335.1 of Chamaecyparis obtusa. Classification (NCBI taxonomy): domain Eukaryota; kingdom Viridiplantae; phylum Streptophyta; class Pinopsida; order Cupressales; family Cupressaceae; genus Chamaecyparis; species Chamaecyparis obtusa. The sequence continues at coordinate 508,069 of BSBK01003472.1, read as the reverse complement.
AGGGGTTCTTCATCACTCCCTTGTTCAACTTCATCATAGTTCCCACTACTTTTGTTCTTAAGCTCTGTCCTAAGTCTGTCACTCTCCTCCTACATCTTTTGCATTTCACTGTCTCTGAGATATTCCTGATTTCTTTGCTCATCTTCCTTTTGTTTTTGGTCCCTGAGATACCTCACTATCTCAACATTTGTCATCCTTGAGGATAACTCTTCACCTTCTGACATGGTGAATCACAAAAATTTGAATCCTAGAACCTAATTTAGGCTCTGATACCACTTGATGCAGAGTTGTGGTATCAAATGGCTAGATTTTGATTTTCTTAACTCTTAATCTAAAAGTGGACACAACCAAAGCTCTACACCTTTTTGAGGGGTTCCAAAACATAAACTTAGTCTCAATCCAAAAGCATTCTTCTATAGGTCAAATGCTAAACTCCACAATGGTAGATTTATTGGAATGAATCCTTACCAAAGAGTGCATATGTTAAGGGGTTGAATTGTCTTTAATAGGGCTTGGAATCCTATTTTCAAATGCCTTATAACTCCACAATGACAAACTGATTCTGCAACTATAAGTATTGTTTAGCCAACTAGCCCACTAGTCTAGTAGCCCTGTGACACTAGTTTTAAAGGACTAACTCTTAAGTTTTCCAAAGGACTAGGGAAACTAGTGGCACTTTCAAATACCCTTTTGGAAGATATGTTAACACCCCAAGTTAGAGATCTCAACTCCAACTTTGAACCCCAAAAGTGGAGAATCTCAATAGGCCTAATTGTCCTAATTAGGGATAATTTCCAAAGGAAGTATCCTCAAAACAAGTTACAGGACCAATACAATGGGTCAAGCCAAGTCATTAGACATAAAATGCATGGAATCCAAGGTTTCATGTACTGGTTCAACCCCTAAGTGATCCATTCACTTTTTCTTTGTTGTTGTCACAGAGTTGTCACATAGAGATGCCAACTCAAAATCGCTCCATCTATATGGCCACCAACTGACCCCCATAAGAAGACTCCAAAATCTCAAAATATACATGCATAACTCTCATTCCACCAAGAATTAGGATTTTTCAAGGGTGAGAACGAGAGATATGGCCATTAGAGAGTTGAAAACCTAGTTGGCAAGGGTTTGTGGGTAACCTACACCAGTCTAAGGATATCTCTTGATTCCAAGCGTTTCAAGACCCCAGACTACCACCAAATGGGAACTAAGACACTAGGCTTTCACCCACACCAGGTCTCCCTTCTGTCACATCCATACCAGCCGTACAATCACATAAAAACTTCAAAGAAATACAGGGAATAGTCGGTATTTTTATTAATTGAAGCAAAAATTACATAGTCATGCCTTCCACCCACCTGAAAGGGCTATTTGAAGGCTTCTCCCAACTAATCCAACTGAAAACTAGGGGTTCTGACCATTGGGGAGTTTATTACATTTAAAAACTCAAATTAGGACAAATTGTTGAAAGTTGCTAGAAAAGTTGCATAGCAACTTTTTGTTGCTCATGACAACTTTTCTTGCACATGACAACTTTTGCCTATTTGAAGGACTTAAAGTCCTAAACACACACCTAAGATCCTAATATGACCCTAGGACCTCTAAAAGACCCTAAACTATAATTTCCATCAAAGAAATAGTCCCTATGACCTCTTTGGATAGTAGGTTTATATTGCCACCTGACTGTCAAAGGGTGCACACAATCAGGACCCTAGTGAATTGAAGAAAGTCCTAAGAGTCTAGGTTACTCTCCATGGTGTAGAAGACCCCATCAATGCTTGGTAGGTTTGTTTGAGTGTTTTGGGGGTGCTCCTGCACCAATTAAAAAGACTAAATGGAAGAACAAAATAGGCAAAAGTTCCCTAAGGGCAAGTGAAAGTTGTCTTCTCCTGATCTTCTTGAAAGATGTGTATTTGATTGTACCCACTATACCCATCTAGGAAAGAAAAGTACTTTTTCTTGCTAGAGAATCCAGGACTTGGTCAATGAATGGAAGGGGAAAATGGTCCTTTTCGGTTGCATTATTGAGTTCCCTATAGTCTACACACACCCAACATTTGCCTCCTTTTTTGGGCACAATTACTAATGGAGAAACCCATTGACTATCAGATATTGGGTAAATGAATCCAACATTGAGAAGTTTTTGCAATTCTATTTTAATGATTTCTCTTAAGGCTAGATTCACTCACCTCTGGAACTACCTTACTAGAGGTTTATCTTCTTTTAGATAGATCCGATGAGTGCATAGTTTTGGATCCAAACCTTTCATGTCAGAATAATCTCAAGAAAATGCTCTAGTATGGGCCTTCAGTATCCTTGTCAAAGATTTTTGTTGTTGTATAGTTAATTTTCCATTGATGTTCAGGTAACATTCAGGGGAAACCTCTATTTTCTTTGTCATCTCTATCATAGATGCATCTGTAAATGAGGGTACTTGTATCTCATGGGAATAAATTGGTGATAGAGCTCTTTGGTTGTAGGAGATGGCCATTGGCAATCTAGGTTTAAAACTTGTAGAGAGCAGTCTTTGGAAGAACAGCCCAGAGAATATGGGTTTGATCCATACTGATTTTGTAGGATATTGGTGATTACCTTGTCTTCATCCTGAAGCTATAGGAAGGGGTCCCTTTGTATCATCATTAATTTTGACACTGAATTGATAACCTTGGCCTCTTCTCCTATGTCAGGCCAGATTGGTGAGGCTAATTCCATTTGGGGTTGAGCAGGAGGATATAGGAAAAGAGTCTAAGTATGGTGGCCATCAGAAATGGTCATATCCCCTGAGTGACAACCAATATGAGCATCAGTAATTGCTAGCCATGGCCTACCTAGTATAATAGGATATCCTCCTAATGTAGGCTTTGGTGACAAGATTATGAAATCTGTTGGGTATGACCAGGTTGCAAGGTCAACAATTATATTCTCAATCATTCCATCAGGTTTTATAATTGAACTGTCTGTGAGCTATAGGATAGTTGGGGTGGTTCAGAGGTTATATATACTAAGTTGTTGCATTATATCTCTAGTCATAACATTTATAGCTGCTCCAAGATCTACCAATACATTGTTAATGGTGGTCCCATTAATAATGACTTCGACAATAGGATTGCCTGGGTCAAAATATTTTGGGATGGTAAGCTTTCCTAACATGATGTCAGCGAGCTTTCCTAACACATGCACCATCTGAGGATCTTTTCTTTTGCGACCAGGATTTTTAAAGCAGGCTTCTTTTATGGCTTTGCTATAGGTGGGAACATCCTTAATGGCTTGGAATAAAAGTATTTGGAAATTGACATTCTTTAATTGATCGAGGATGTTAAATTTGGTTTCTAAAGCAGGCTTAGGATTGGTTGGTTGCAACCTTTGTGGAAACTGTGGTCCAGTAGGGGGGCTCTGATTGTCAATAGGTTGTGTTGCTGGAAGAGGAATTGTATTTTCTATTAGGACAGGCTCCTCTTGGGGCACTTCAGTTATTATTAGATTTTTAGTAGGAAGAGTAGTCCCAGATCGTAGGTGTATATCATCAAGGGTGATTGCATAGGTAGGATATTGCATAGGATACTGCATTTGATCAGTATTATACACATTTTTCTACGGTGTGGGAGTCCTATTGTTCAGACTTGGCTGCGGCTGCGTAGGCAATTAGGTTGGTTTTAGAGGTTGGGTATTAGTAGTTGGTGGTGGTAAGAGTGCTTTTTGTTGAGGTGCCTGAAGAGGTGGATTCATGTATCCCTGGGATTGAGGTGGTCATTGTTGGTTTCCTCACCACTGAGGATTCTGCTACCAATTACCCTGTGGTGGTTGCTAGGCCCCTTGGGGTTGTTGCCAACCCCCTTGAGGATTCTACCATTGTGGACTAAGGTAATTTTGCCATTGATTCTGATAGTTGTTCCAGGGTGGATTTTGATAATTCATAGAAAGTTGCCATTGATTGTTATAAAATGAACTACTAAATGTAAGTGGTTCCTAAGGCATACCTTTTCATTGTGCCCATGGTCATCTTTGAGCAACAAAGAATAGTTGTTCATCCACTGGTTCAACTATCTTGTAGTCAGTCAACATCTAGGTGGCCTCCATATTTGCAATCAGTTTACACCGGCACTCTCTCTTCTTTTGTCGACAGTGTGGGCATAATTCTGCCAACATAGCCTCTACTTCCTCATGCTTCTTCTTGGCCTATAGAGTATCTGGCTGTGTGTCCATATTGTTGATAATATCTTTCTTAAACTCAAATAGGAGATGAGTTATCTCTTATCTGGAAGTGCCTGAACCATTTGTCCTTCCTATTGCTAGTTTGTAACCTCTTCCTCTTTTCCAAGAAGCACGTGAATATTTGAGGCATATTTTCTTTATGTCATCCCAACTGGATTGAGTTATATCTCCTCCTACCATCAAATCTAAAGCCCCAGTGCATCCATCTTGTATTCCTTTGAGAAATAGCAATTTTTGAGATTCCCCATTAAGCTCATGCTCTGTGTTCCTTTGTAGTCTATACAGGAACTATGAGATATAGTCTTCAAGTGACTCATCCTCTTTTTGAGTCACTTTAAAAAGGTCTTCTCCTCTCATATCAGTTCCCTGACAATATTCCTTATACTTAATCAGGAATGCATCTTGCATTCCTACCCAATCTTGGACAAAATCTCATCCTAGGCCCATAAACCAATGCAAAGTATACTCCTTAAGAGTCGTAGGAAATAGTTTGAGCTTGTGAGCATCAGAGGTGTAGTCATAACTTCTACATAGGATATCTAACTCAAAGAGAAAGGTATCTGGGTCTTTTGTTACTAAACCATAGAATTTTGGCAAGACAGAAGATGGTATGTTCTTAAGGTTGTTGGTGTCCCATTGGTTAGTAATAGGGAATGGAAAAGTAGGGGGATTAGCCATCCTAGCAGGACTTATGGGTTGTAGAGGTGGTTGATAAGGAGGTTGGTATACGGCTAGTTGTAATGATTTTTCTTGGTTGACTAGGTTTTTGGAAAAATGAGCTCTTAGGTGAGCAAAGACGTCTGTAAATTCATTAATTTTAGGTTGCTCTTCCAAAGAATCAACTTGTTCTTCTTCAGAGGTTGAGGAGGATGACATAGTTTTAGGGAGGTCAATGGTGGCATCAACAAATGAACTCTCTTCCTCCAGTGGGTTATGTTACAAGTAGTGATTCTCATTGCACCAAAAGATCAACCTATTAATGCCCGATACAACCACTAGACTTATAGAAGATATAGGAGGTGGTTAAGCCATGTCTTAAATCCCGAGGGGAGCACTAACCATTTTTCCAACAATCTCCCCCTTAGCATTACCCGAGGGGATTCGAACTTGTAACCAAGCTCTAATACCACCTATTATAAGTGGTGGTTGCCGTTGCACCAAAAGGTCAACCTTTTAATGCCTGATACAACCACTAGACTTATAGAAGACACAGGAGGTGGTTAAGCCATGTCACAAATCCTAGGGGGAGTGCTGACCATTTTTCCAATAGGTTATTGAATTGGTTTTGCAAGTACCATCCTCTGGCATCTCTTCTTTAGTTATGCATATAGATAGTAGGGAGTGAGATGTTTTAAGAAATTCTCCTAAATTTAATGTATTCTAACAAACTAGAAATGAAACAAAGTCTAAGTATGGCTTATTGAAGACTTGGTTCGGTACCATCCTCGGCAACGGTGCCAAAAATGATCATTTCCTATAAAGGCTCAGAAACTAGGTATAATTCCAAACTTAGGGATTGGGCATCCAATCGAGAATCTTATCCTCTTTATGGAAATTCATTTAGTAAGTCAGACGAGGGACGTATCACTTGAAATGGGCCAGCAAAGTATATGCACCAATTATCATTTAGTCATGCATTATCATAGCTGCAGGAAGTAAATGCTAAAGGAAAACTATACTATAATTACAAGAAATGAGTACTAAAGTAATGCTTAAGCTGAAGTTTGCAGAAAAGTAAGTGTTGGAATAGAAACTACAAAAGTATAACTGTCAATAAGACATGCGAATTCTTACAAACTATGCCATGATAGTTCTATTTTTCTACGACTTTGGCTACAGGAGGTGTTAGCTAGTCTATAGCTTTGGCTACAAGAGCAGTTCAGTGTTGGGCACTTGATCAACCAAAATTTAGTAAATGATTCTAGCTAATATGAATCTATTTTACTATGGATTTCTCACCAAGTGGGCCCCCTTGGATGAGTATCCTAAATCACAATTACACTCAATTGAAAATCAATACTTCATTTTATTGATTGAATATCAAAGTACAAAATTCTCATAACACAGTGAGACTGACTAAAAACTATTTCTATATATTCAACAATGCCCTCTGTTGTTGTGCTCACGCAGGAGCAGGGCTTTATTTAAAGGGAAAAACTTCTAACTAACTTCTAACCGCACTGTAGAAATGGGCGGATCTTTATTACAATATTAATGACTAGAAATAGGGAAATCTTTAAAGACTAAATAGATTGATCCTGAAGCAGAGGAGAGAATTTTTGTGACAAAAAATCCAACTTCCATTCATGCCTAGATCCTCTTGGAGAAATTATCACACCACCTAACTCATCGCAAAGACTGCCACCTTACTCCTTCATAAGGCGCTGCAGTGAATGTTCTTCCATTGAAAGCTGCAGGAAGATCGGGTGGAACACTTCATGGATGAATGCTCCAGACCTGGTCAAAAACAACATTTTCTTTTCCAATGCACTATGCCATTAAAGGTTAGGATAGGATATTTATGGCAGTAATTACCAAAACATGCATAATCAATCACATTCAAACATCTACTCTTACTTATTCAAAACACAACATTAGCTTTCAAATCAAGAAATATAGCATTTTATCCAAGAATAGTATATTAAGTATGTTTAAACCATGTTAAATGCCTATTGGCAGCATGCCATATAGTAGTAGAAAATAATAAGATTCTTTGCAGTAAATGTATCAAAATGCAGAAAAAAGGTATAGCAAATATTATCCTAAGGCATTCTAAATTATGGCATTACTATGCCTCATCAGACATCTACTTCAAAAACTTCTTAATCAATAGTTGATAAGGAGAAGAAAGTTACACTAATCAAGAGTGCAACCTATGAAAAACCAAACTATAAACTACATCCTGAGGTCGCATCTTAGATCAATGAAAAAGGTGTGTTTTCATCAATACTACCTAGGGTTTTGTTGGTAAAGGATATTCGGTCTTACATTCACTGCAAGATCAGTTAGATTGGTGATTTTGAGCTACAATCCACTAATCAAGAGTTATGAATAGGCAAGAAACTGAAGGATGAGAAAAAACATCTGGAAGTTAAGGGATTAACAAATTCTCTTCATTTCTCGAAGGAATTTAAAACATAATGGATTAGAATTATTTTGAGCAGAGTGCATGACAAAACAATGTGGTTAGATGAGCCACTAAAGATCACCAAGGATGTGATTCACATGGTCATCGGATACCCAGTATGTGACAAGGCTAAAGCCTTAATGCACCCACCAAAGAATGAGATTGATAAGTTGACTGTAGTCGAGTGGGACGACAGAGGAGTGAGAATAAACACAATTGATGATCCAAAGACTAGATTTAGAGCATATGTGATTGCTTACAAGGTATTCCAATCTAGTAGACTGAACAGTGTTCCTTGCAGCATTTTTTATATTGCTTATAAGATAGTGAAGAAAGGTCTTCAACTTGACCTATCCGAGTTAATATTGAGGCAATTGGAGGAGAATATGAGAACAATCCGAGTTCCAAAATCCAACACTTGCAAGTTTGGATCCATGTTGGTATGTATCTTTTTCTACTTGCAGAATTCATTTCCCTCATTCAGTGATGTATAATGGGAAGTAAATAAACCAGTTATCATTCAAATCAATGAATTCATAAGTAGTTTAGGTTATAATTTGAGCCAATCATGGACGACTACTTCAAAAAATTTAAGGAAAGAATGCACAAGAGGAGCAGAATTCTCGCATAGTTGGTGGAGAAGTATAAAGATGAAATTTTTTTCTTAGTGGACACCGACACCACTCTAATTAAGGCAATTTAATCGAGGACTACATGGCTACCACCGATGGCATATGAAATAGACATTAACCAAGCTACTAGGTTAATAAATGCACTTCTTGTAGAGCCTAAGGATAAAAGTGAAACAAGATTTGGCACTTATGAAGAAGCAAAATAGAGAATAAAAATTGACTTATTCGAAGTTAAAATTGGAAGAAAAACAAAGAAAATGATAGGCACTTTAGAAAAAGAACTTGGAGAAGAAGAAGAGAATTTAGTTGAAGAGGCAACCAAGGAACATAAACTGATCGTTAATAGTGAAGACGAAGAGGAGACCAAGTCATAAAAAGACACATAGGAAGAACCAAAAAAAATAGTGAAAGGTAAGAGGAAATAGGAAGATACTCCTAGATGAGGAAGGACAAGGTCCTCAATAAATGTTTCCCCACCTCAAAGAAGAGGAGTAGAAAAAATAACAAGGCCTACACTAACTAAGACCTATCAAAAAAAGAGAGGTACACAAGAATCTACTAAGCTACCTAAAAAGATAAGAAAGTTAATGAGGAATAAAGATGATGTAGATTATGAAGAAGAAGACACTAGTCAATTTAAAGTAGTTATAAATAAAGCACAATCTATTGATGGGATTGCACAGGGCATAAAAGATCAAGGAGGACTAGGTCATCCTAAGATTCACAGATATTCAACCATAAACATCGAGGATCAAGATAAGTTGGAAGAGGCAGTGATCGACATGATGGTCAAATTCAAGAGATTTCTAGTTGAATTTTCAAATAGTATCCCCAAGGAATTGTATAATAAAATTTCAGCAAGGTGGACTTATGCTTTACACACCAAGTAGAAAATGCGAGAAAAGTCACCAATTTTGGCAATGCCAAATTTATCTGTTCAAGAGATTGAATAAATGATAAAAGAATATGTAAATAAATTTTTGATGAAAGAAAGAGCATTAGATATTTTACAAGGTAAACTTCAAGAAGTTGATGAGGAAAGCAAGGAGATATGGACTAAAATCTTAAAGTCTAAATTTGAAGCAGAGCAAACTGCACTTGCAATTATTACTAAGAAGAGAGAAACAAGAAGAGGAAAAGGAAAAGGTGTAAAAAATGATAATGATGATGTTACACCACAAAGGCTAGTCAAAGAGCCTATACACTATTAGAGTAATTGAGATGGGGGTGAATCAATTATCCACAGTCCCAATCAAAAAATGTATATCCAAAAACAATTTACTAAAACTTCTACAACTCAGTAACATAAAGTAGTATTTTGTCTATGCTTTTACTGTTACCAGTTACTAACATATAGTGATTACCGATAAAATCCAATATGCAACATGGAACATGTAAAGTATGACAACAAAAAATCATCACAATCAACACATAACATAAGAGATTTAATGTGGAAACCCTGTAAAGGGAAAAAACACTTGGGACCGACAACCCAAAAATTGTTCACTCTTCTAAAGTGAGGTCGGTGAAGACCCAACCCTGTTAAAGGTTAAAAACACACTATGAGGTGTGACCTTGTTAGAGGATTTTAGACCAACTGTTATTGTCCAACCAACATTAACTATGGGGTTGACAAGATAACAAATGTACACTCTATGAATGACATTACAAGACTTTCTAGTCCACTCTGTTAAGAGATTTATCTATTTACAATGGTTAGAATGTAACAATAGGTGATCTGATTACAACACAAATTCAATTGTAGATTATCAGATCTATGTTAAGCTCATTCAAATCCTCTGATCAATATATCAATTATGTTTCAATCAATATTTAGTAACTTATTGTTGCTTGGTTATAGCTTTCTGACGCTCGGTAATCTCTGTAGTTCGGTTCTCCTTAACCAGTCTGATCAGGCATGCATGAAGCTTGTTCATGTGATATCTTTGTAGTCTCCTTCTTCTGGCATGATTTCGTAATGAAATCCTAATCTCTTAAATAGATGAGTAAACCATTTTAATTCCATCCATCAAATTTTGTCGCTTAATCTCCTTTGTTGATTTTGCCGCTTTAACCTTCCTCAGCTGATGTGTCAGTAACATGTTTTGTTTCAATCCCTTGGATCTACTTTGAATTATGTTAGTTTTCGATCTTCGTAACAAACATTATCTTCAACTTTGTAATCATAACACTTTACAGCTCATCAACTTCCATCGGCTAAACTAATCATTTACTTCTTTTCTCCTGCTCAATTAACAAAGAAATGAGTCGGTGAATACAAGCTTAGTTTATACTATGCTTGGTATACACTACACTATGTCGGTGTGTACTAAAATGCTTCTTTAACCGACAACACTACTTTGTGCATTTTGCTATATCCTTCATCATAGATTAATGCAACATAATCAAGTCAATAACATAAGGTCATAGAATCATTCATAAGTTGCCCAATGTATTCCTTATCCTCATCTATCATATCCATCTTCCTCATGTAGATATATATGTTCTTCATCTCTTCTCTTCTTCTTTCTATAGATGTTTGGGTATAGTAACTTACAAGATAAGTATTGTCAAAACTAGTTGACATCAATGACAACATATTATTGATTTAATTATCTTACATATCTAATCAGCAACTCAGTGATCTTAAATCACAGATCTTCAAGTTATACAATTTATTCAAATCAGTTGTAGTTCATCATACACATCTCAAACACTGAGCAACCAAAGGATAATACTTATGCTGAAGATTTTTATCCTACTGGACAAACTGAAAAAGAAGATACTCTAGAGATGATAAGGATAACCAAGAAAGAAGAAGTATTCATTGAATATATCATAGAAGGATACCCTGATGATGAAGACAAGGAAGATGAAGATATCACTTTTGCTACCGAGAACAAAGATGAAGAATAGTCTACCGAGGTATCCAAAGCACTAATATCAGGTAACTTACCAATTTTGGTTCAAGCCATTGATATTGTTGTTAAGGAGAAAATAGAACACACCAGCTAAGCCACAAATGGATACAACAGAAGACAAGGGTGAAGAAGGAGAAAAAGAGACTACAAATGCAGAGGCAGCTAACAAAGAAACTCAAAATGAAACCAAAGTAGATGATTCTACCACATGTACAAGGCCACAAGCCCTAGAACCTCACATCGATGGAATCTCAAAGGGGCAGGACAAAGAAGAGAGTGTAAGTGTATCCATTGATAAACAAAAGACAAATCCAGAGCAAAAGGCTCTATTTCCTTAGGGTCAATCTCTGACATCTAGCAAACAAGAAAAGAAGAAGAAGAAGAAGAAGAAACATGGTAAAGGTTTAGACACACTGGATGAAGTAATAGAGATACCTACATGTGACCCAAGACAATTGGACCCTGAAGCTCTAAGGAGGTATGGAGAAATTTGTACCAGAAAATAAGCTCAGGAGAAGCTGAGATGAGAAAGAAAACATAAATAGGTGTTAGAGGATGTGAGAAATATTGATGCAAGTTGTCCCTGATGTCAATGTTGATGAGAATACTCCCATCATTGAACAACTTGCATTCCTTACCGAGCACATCAACTCTCCTACCACTGATGCAGAGAAAAATATTGAAGAGAGAGATGAGACTAAGATGCAATACAAGATCACAGAGAAGATCATCCAAGCAGTGGCGATTCAGAAACTAAAACTATCTAAAACTATATGTGAAATAGAAGGTATTATTCAGAATATACTTTTGTTTTGAAGAAGATTTGTACAATAGATTCATTTGCTACAGAGATTACTGCTAAGCTTAAGAAATTAGTTGAAGACCTGCAGAATAGTGCAGAAATATTGATAATCGAACCCCATGCATTCAAACTACATTATACTAAGGTTAAATATATACAGGAGTTAAGGAATTAATTGAGAAGAGAAGAGGACAAGATAAAAGATCAAACAACTAAGCTATAGGATGAGTTTTTACCACACATAGAAGTGATGAAATGACATGTCAATAAGAAAAAGGTGTTAGTTTTCACCCCTAAATTATTAGTGGTAGATCACATTTTTTATATGCATGCCCAAGTAGGTCTAGAGCAGATTGCACTTGAGAGTCTAAAAGAGGAATGAGAAAACCTCTTGGCCAACCTTAAGAAAACCCATCAGAACATTTTTGACAAGTTGTGAGTGTATACATTTCTGGCATTATTACCTAAAAAGGGGTAAAAACTATATGTATATATTATGTATATCGAGGCATATAGACAGGGGGAGTCTACACAAAAAATTTGAAGTATACAAGTTTTTAATTTTTTATTATGGCATACATACATGTGTTTTTGTCACTAATGCCAAAGGGGGAGAATTTTAAACATTATTACATTATGAGTTTTCATTAGTGTCACACATGTAGTTAGTAAAGGAAGAAAACAGACTAGTCGGTCAAAACACTAAGTGTAGTAACTGAGCAAAGCACAAGTAGAATGACAAGGTAACATCGTACAATCTTGACCAAGCACACCGAGTACAGTTATAATCGAGCATCATTATTTTACTAAGATAGGAATGCACTATCTACCGAGTAATACAAGAATGACATAGAAGTATGGAATGGTACATAAAACAATGCAAACTATTTATACCAAGTTAGAAAATAGTTTAAATAAAAAGAGGTAAATATTTATTGGATTTATAAAAATTAAATGGTGATGATCCCTATGCAGTATTGATTTAGGTCATTCATATGGATCATAGATCTAATGTTTTCTATATGATTTGATAACCCTAATTAGGTCAAATCTTTATGATATAAGAATTGTCAAGATGTCAGTTGCATAATGACACGTGAGAAGTAGCTGCCTGTAGGAGACATCTGAAGATCAAACCGGGTTCTGATGTTATGATTTTGAAAAAGTATTCATAATTGAATTAGTATTAGACCATAGGCTATCGAGCAGTATATGAAGGACAAATCTATCACAGGAAGGTGAAATCAGTTAAGGGCTAAGCAGATCTGAAATTTAGCAAAGTAAGTTGCTACATCCAGATCAATTTACTGTTACTTTCTAACAACTGTGGTAGACAAAATCTCTTAACAAAGTAGACCTAACAAGTATTTTGTAAATCTCTTAACTGAGTGCACACTTAACAATGTTTCTCCAATCCTCTAACAAGGTAGATCTTAAAAGGTCTTAAGTGTTACTCCTAACAAGGTAAGATCATCAGAAGTGACCAATATTGTAAGCCCTAACAGGAAAACTTTACTATTGCAGTAGTGAAGATTTGTGGGTGTCATCCCCACCATAGTTTTTATCTTCTAACAATAGTTTATGTCATACCAAAATACATGTGTCAAGTGTATGAACTTTCATGAATGTTTACTTATTAGATTAGAAAGCATTTATTATTTCAGTTATAAATTAATGGAAATGTTAATATGACAGTCAGTTAATGAAAGAGATTATCTTAAGGATAAAGAACAAAAAAAAATTAGGGTTACTGATTCACCCCTCCCCTCTCAGTAACTCAACTTTCCATAATCCCAAGATATCTTTCAATAAGTAATTGAAAAACTCCTTAATGCAAAAGACTATTGGTATAGATATGAGTGGCATCATAAAGGTATTGCACATGTACATGAATTTATTTGGCTCTGAAATGCACTAGATATGGATAAACTTGATTGGAAATATGATATAGATCATGAAAGAGAAAGAACATTTTTTGACATGTATGTCATTTCTTGGAACCCTTGTCATCCATCACGCAGAAGAAACACAATATTCTTATCTCCACTAGATCATCCATGCTTACGAGATATAGTGGAGATATTTGTTGCATGTCCTATTGATGACTATGAAGATATAATTAACCATATTCAAAGACATACAAAATGCAAAGAGAGAACATGATTGCAAAGAGAGACTAGTGCTTTATAAAAGACCAAATTAGAAAAGGTTATTTCTTTGAAGACTGCTTATGTAGTTTGGGAAAATTTGAAAGAGATCTATAAAGGGAATGACAAAGTTAAGTTATCTAAGAAGCTAGTAGCTAAGAGACACTATATGAGAATCTAAGAATGGAAGATGGTGAAGATATCAAAAGCTACTTTCAAAGTATTGAGAATGTAGTGGATGAAGTTAAGAACCAAGGAGGAACTATTATCGATGAAGACTTTATGGAGAAGATCTTGATGAGATTACTAGATAGCTACAATGATAAGATCTTAGCAATTGAGGAGGTGTATGATCCAAAGAGGTTTACCAAAGAACAGTTTTTTGGTACCCTAACAACATTCGAATTAAGAAAGTTTGGATGAGACAAGTGCATATCTGAAACGACATTCAAATAAACAAAATCAAATGATGATCCTAATGGAGATGATGAAGAAGAGATTGAAGAAAAATTTGCTAGGAGATTGAAGAAAGGTATTGGAAAGTATAAAGGTATGTTACCTCTAAAATGTTTTAGATGTGGTAAAATTTTTCATTTGGCTACTAGATGTCCAGAGAAGTGTCCTAGATAGAAATTTAAGAAGTTCAATAAGAAAGATTACTATGTGAATGAAGATGCTAGTATCTTAGATGATGAATTAGAGACAAAAGACTATTTTTTTATGCTAAAGAGGATGAGAAATTAGAAATTGATATTACGAACATTTGTGTTGAAGTTGATTATGATGTTGAAATTTCTTTGTATGTTAGAAGAAGAAGAAATGAATGATTTTTTAATATTGGTTGTTCTCATCATATGACTAGAGATAAAAGTAAGTTTGTGTCACTTAGAAAATATGATTATGGTCATGTTAGATTTGGTAATGGAAAATAAGATTACATTATTGCTAAAGGCTTTATTACTTTTGACGAAAAGAATAATACCGACAATGTCTATTATGTGAAGGGTTTATATCACAATTTGTTGAGTATTGGACATATGTGTGACAATGGATATGATGTTATTTTCAAGAATGAAGGATGGAAAATTAGGAAGAGATCTAGAGACCTAATTGCAATTGGGAAAAGAACAGGAAGGAACATGCACCATCTAGAAGGAGTGTTAGAAGGATGTTGTTTACTTCTCAGACCGATGATAGTTGGCTTTGACATCAAAGGATGTGTAACATTAACTTTGATAACCTAGTAAGAATGATCTCATCTCATGCAGTGAGATATCTACCCAAACTACATAAACCAAAAAACATTATCTGTAATCGGTGTCAAGAAGGTAAATAGAGAAGAGAATAATTCAAGGAAAAAGACTATTCATCTACCAGTGTACTAGAGATTGTGCACACTGATCTCTGTGGTCCTACTAGAACAAGGATATTTCAAGGTGAAAAGTACTTTATTCTTTTTATTGATGATTATTCAAGGATGACATGGGTTTCTTTTCTTAAAGAATAATCTAAGGCATTTGAGAATCTTAAAATATTCAAGGCTAGAGTTGAAAATGAATGTGGTAGGAAGATAAAATGTTTGAGATCTAGCAAAGGAGGAGAGTTTACTTCTGATGAGTTTGAAACTTATTGTTAAAAACATGGTATTAAGAGACAATTTTTAGCATCTAGAACACCACAATGGAATGGTGTAGTGGAAAGGATGAATCGAACAATTCAAGAGGCAATAAGAACTATGTTGAAAGAAGAAAATATACTGAAAATATATTGGAGAGAGGCAGTACATATTGTTGTGTATACTTTGAAGAGAGTTTAGTATCAAAAGAAATAAGGAAAGACACCATATGAATTATGGCATGGAAGAGCACCTATAGTTAAATACTTCAAAATATTTGGTAGCAAGTGTTACATTTGAAAAGATGAAGACAATCTTGGAAAGTTTGATAGCAAAGCTGATGAAGGAATATTTCTAGGTATTCTACAAAAAGAAAACTGTATCGGTGCTACAATAAATTACTGAAAAAAATTATGCAAAGTGCAAATGGGAAGGTTGATGAATAATTTTAGAAGGTCCCTGAGAGACACTTTGAATATGAATCTTATATAGAGGACAAAAGACAGGAAGAAAAGAAAGAAGAAGAAGATACTCAACCGACACCAACATGTATAGCTAAGAAACCAAGGTATGTATAGAAGAATCATTTAGAAAATCAGATCATTCGAGATAAGAATAGAGGATTTGTTACTAGAAGTAGATTAGCACAAGATCATTCTTTGTTGTGTCTACTTTCAGAAGTTCAACTTGAATCTGTAGAATAAGAATACAATTATCCAAATTGGGTGAATAATATGAATGAAGAACTTGATCAAATTGAGAAAAATCAGATCTGGGAACTTGTTCCCAAACCAACATATAAGAATGTGATTGGTACTAAGTGGGTGTACCAAAACAAGTTAGATGAGAATGATAAAGTGGTAAGAAATAAGGCAAGACTAATTTGCAAAGGATATACTTAGACTGGAGGGATTGACTTTGAGGAAACTTATGATCTTGTTTCTCAGATGGAGGTGATAAGAATATTTCTATAATTTGTAGCACATTAGGATTTTAGTGTTTATCAAATGGATGTGAAGTCAGTATTTTTTAATGGAGAACTAAATGAAGAAGTTTGCATTAAGCAACTGGAAGGTTTCAGATCAAAAGAAAAACTAGAAGCAGTATGTAGATTAAAGAAGGTATTGTATGGGTTGAAGCAGGCATGGAGAGCCTGGTATAGTAGATTGGACAAATATTTGATTGGATAGAACTTTCACAAAGGTTCTGCTAATAACAATCTATATTAGAAGAAAGATTCAGATCATATTCTAATTGTTGATGTGTATGTTGGTGATATTATTTTTGAAGGCAAGGATGATTTGTACAAAAATTTTGCAGAAGAGATGCAAGAGTTTGTGATGTCTATGATATGAGAGTTGAAATTTTTTCTTGGATTGCAAGATCTCAGAGTAGCAAAGGATTTTTTATTTCTCAGTCCAAGTATGTCAAGGAATTGTTAAAGAATCTTAGGTTGGAGAAATCTAAACTAGTATGTACTCCAATTGTTACTAGTTGTAATCTAACTAAGGAAGATGAATCACTGAAAGAATATGCAAGTAAATATATATCAATGATTGGTGGATTGTTTTACCTAACTACTAATAGGATAGATATTATGTATGCAGTATGCTTGGCAGCCATATTTTAGTAAGAACTGAAAGAATCACATGTTATGGCGGTGAAAAGGATATTCATATATTTGAAAGGAACAAAAGAGTTTGGTTTGTGGTATCCAAAAGGTCCATATTTCACACTAACAGCCTATACTGATGCATATTGGGAAGGATATTTGGATAACCAAAGAAGTACCAGTGGTGGAACTTACTTTCTTGGCCCTTGATTAGTTGCTTGGTCAAGCAAGAAGAAGGATTTTGTAACTTTCTCAATTGCTAAATCAGAATGCATTTTCAGCATCCCCGTGTTGTACTCATGTATTATGGATGAAATATACTTTGAAGGATATAGTAGTCACATTTGAAGAGCCAATTTCAATCATGTGTGATAATACCAGTGCAATAAGCATGTTAAAGAATATGTTAGTGTTATAATGCACTGAGAGGGGAGATGAATTAGTGCAATCACATATCTTAAAACATTTATTAGAAACTTCCAAATTAACCAACATGAAAGTGATATTATAACATAAAAGAAAATTAAATGAAACATCCACAACATGCAACACAAGAACACCAATATTTTTCTCGTGGAAACCCTTGGTTAGAGGGAAAAAACATGGTAGGAATTAGTACCAACTAATTATCACTACTATAGAAATAAGAGTTTCCCTTTTAAAGGCATTACATCACCCTGTTAAGCGAATACCCAGTTAAGAGTATATATAGCCATGTTAAAAGATATTACAAAAAGACATGTTAGGATCTACCTAGTTAAGGGATTTAAAAACTCCTAAGAGTCACCTAGTTAGAGGATTTAATCTTCAGACCTGTTAGGATCCTGCTCACCCTATTAGGAGTGGCCCAATTAAGTGATTTAACTTGCAATCCTGTTAGGATTCAACAAGTGATGATGATCTAAAAAATAGCACTCACTTCTTGACAGATTTGTTTTACTTCTTCTTAATGCGCTGCTCAAAATATTCTAACACCTCTACTCTAAATCTTCAAAATCACCTTCATGCATCGCAACCTTTCATATTAGGATTTACATCTCCTTTTATACACCTTTTTATGTCATTGGAAACTCTAAAATGTGTTACCAAATTTGGCTTCCAAATCGACTAAAACAATTGAGCAAATGCACAAATTCATCATTTTGAATTCCTTAACATCAGCCCTAAACAATTCAATAATAAATTAAAACATACTTTGACTTTTTCTCCACTGGTTTACTGATTCTATCATACTTACTCTATCATTACTCTGTTCTAGCCAATATCACTAGTTCCCTTTCTCAAATCTCTTTATGTGTTGTGAATTAGCTGATGCGATTCCAGACATAGATTTATATGATGTTTTTAATGCTTCCACATGAACCACATAACTTGAAACCTCCAAAATATTTATCATTGATCAGTTGTTCCACATATAAGTATCCTACAACTGGTACACTTGAATGCTTAGTAACTTTACTTATTCTATCCAATGCCTTGTTAGTATAACTGATCTATCATTCCCATTATGCTTTGTTTACAACAATGACAACACAAATTCAACACTTCATGCTCTTGGACTCAAACATCTTCATCAAAATGCCAACAATCTCCTCCTTTGGAATTTATGGCAACATTGAATGAAAAATTGACTGAGTTTCAACACTTTCAAATATGTATCTCCTAAACTGTACATGAATCCCCCTTATATAAATCCCCTTAAGATATTCATCATCACACAATTTTTCACTGACCACTGTCTCCCCCTTTGACAAAAATGACAAAGATATGCAAAAAAGTACCAAAAACTAAAAATAAATTACCAGTAAAGTAAATGTCAACTTATATTCTACTAAATACTTCAGAAAAATAGGTCTTTAAGACCTAAAGATCATTTTCCCATGTCTTTTGTAGATTCTCCATATATGACAACTTCAACCTCATTTATTCCTTTTTACAATATATCCATTCTGGGAATCAAATGACTGTGTGGCTCTAATAATGTTGCTACCCTTTTCTCCTGTTCATAATTGTAAGCTTTGAGCTTATGATTAACAATATTTTTTGAAGCTCCAAAACTTGTTACAGAATGGTTCACCAGATCAAAATTGGCAACTAACTTCTTTAGCTCCTATTGAGATTCAACTCTTTTCTTCTCAATATCTCGAATAAACTTTGAAAAATCACAAATTGTGGCAAGTAGCTTACCACCTTCCATCAATACTTCCTTCACCCAGTTCACACCTACTACTAATGAACCTCTATCAATTGTAATTGATTGTACCAATTTCTCTAATTATTTATTCTCATAGTCCATTTTCACTTTGTGCATGGCTGCATCTTCAAAAATTTGCATTTATTCTCCTACATGTGTCACTAGTTTACCCAATTTCTCAATAGGTGTATCATTTGAGTCATAATCGATCTCAGGCACAAAATCAAATAATATGTCTCTTGTTGATTGGATTACTTGTGCCTCTTTCTTTTGAGCCTTCATCTTATCCCTTTTAGCTTTAAACTTTATTGCAATAGAAATTTCCATGAGTTCATTAGGGCTCAAGGCACACAAATTAGTTGGCCCTTGAATGGCTATAATATCATCTTCATCTTCTTCATCCAAACTTCGCTTAATAGTAGACATGGACTATGAATATGTTACATGTCCTTTATCCTTATCTGCAGTCCCTTCCTTTTGTTCTTGTTTGTTCTCATCTCCTCTGATTATATCTCCTATCAGTACTTGTTGTTGTTCTTGATTTGATGAATTCATTGTGGTATCATTAGTCATAACATATTTCATGACTTGTTTTGTCCCTGTACTATCCATAGCATCCACCTGTTCTTCTGAAGTTACCTTGGATTATTTAGGAACATTCAAGATGGGAATATCATCTATAGTGATTTCAACACCATCAATATTCCATCCTCCATCGGTATCAATTATCTATGGCTCATCATCTTCATGTTCTTCTTTTTTGTTCTTCAAGACCTAAAAACTTCTTCAAGATAGCCTCTATTTCTTCTTGAACTAATTGAGATTCACCATTGAGTAACATTGGTAACCTTTTTTTGGTCTTGAATGTTGGTCTAATTTTCCTAAGAATCTCCTTGATTTCCTCCTTTGACATCTCTTGTTGTGATTGGACCAAAACATATTCTATCAATTTTTTATCTTGTTTTAATGCAGCAAACCACTTAGCTTCAATCTTTTTATATAGATATGTGGGGAGATGTCCTCACAACTCAATAAGAGATTTGCTCAATTTATTCATACTGAATACAACTGCATCCTCAGTTTTCTTCTGCTCTTCTTTATTGAATTTACCATAATTCTTCTTAACATCAACCAATATACCCCATTTTCTAACTTTATTAACTATTTTTTCTACTGGAATAAAAAAAATTCTGACCTCAATAGGCTTGACATATTTCTTTGTTGGGGAACCAATCACCTTAGATTTCTTACCATTGGCCTTCAGCTCCTTTTGGGCACCATCAGATTCAGTTCCTTCGGTCTCCTCACTCATTTCAATACCTTTGTAGGTTCTTTGTCCTTGTTCCTTCTTCCTCTTTCTGGTAACCTTCTATTTTTTTGGTTCTCTCCTTGACCTTTGTATACTTAGGTTTAGCAGCGTCTACAAGTTTCTCTTTCTTCTTCACTAGCATTTTTACAGGAGGAGAGGATTCCTCTTGTTTGACAGTTGTAGCACTCCTAGTTTTTCTATCGGTTGTTGTAAAAATAACTTCTACTTCTCCTTCTACCACTACTACAGATGTACCTGCTTGTTCTTCTTCAAAATTAGCTCTTTCCTTATCTATCATTTCTTGAGTGAAAACTTTCTTTAATGCAAATTGCTCTACTTCCTTTCATATCTTTTTATCTATCACAGGTTGGTTCAATTTGCTATAGACTTCCATGTCTTTCTCTTTAAAGGTTCTAAACCTAGGCTCATTTGGATCTACCGGTATTGACAATCATTTATCTGCATAAATAGTTAGGATATCATCCTCCACATCATAACCCATAGGCATGACCCATGAGGTCCTTGATTCAACAACTTCCATGAGGCATGTATCGGTATCTACCATAACACATATGGTATCCTCATATTTCTCTACTATCTTAGATGGAATTCTTTGTCTCGGATGCATCTTCTCTAAAACTCCTTGAAGTAACCTTGTACTTCACTAGTGAACTTGTTGTCAAGAACACTAATAGAATTCCTAATTTGGAGAACAATAGGTGTACCCATAGTCCAAGTAATGTTTCCAATATCAAGAAAGAAATTCTAGAAATAAAAGAATAGTCCCATAAGTACCTGACCAAATTTGAGTATTTGTTTTCTGTCTTTCTTTATCTTCTCCATGTTAAGAAGCATTTTCTCTCTCATTGCTTAACACAAGTCATTATTAGAATTCTCCTTAATCATCTAGTATGTAGTATGAATATAAGTACTAGGAATACTATTCATCCTTCTAGAATGGTAAACTTTGTATCCTATTATCATCACAACAAACTTCACCTCTGGATCAACTATGTCATTAATTGTCATTGCCTATTTATCCCATTTTGACCCAGCCAGCCAGATAAATTCCTCCTTTGGAACAATCTTCAATGTTGGTACATCTTCGATAGTGTAAAACCTTGTAACAACATGGATAGCTTCCTTTGTGATCTTAGGTGTTTGTTCAAGTCACATGAACTGATTATGCACTCTACTAAGAACATATCTGACATTTTCATCATCAAAATCATTGGGAAAATTAATTGCATAGACGAAACCCTTGTCTGCAACCCTCTTATGTTCTTCCTTCAACACGATATTATCACTAAGTACCTCATACCTCTCGACAATGGCACTAGAACTCAAAACCTCCAACTTGCAATGGATATATGACCTAATATCTTCAACATGAAGCACATCATAGGGCACGTTGGTTAGGGCACCCATTGGATTATCCTCCATTGATATAAATGGATGTCTCTTGAATTTTTTTCATGGCCTCACAGTAATGTCAACCAATATAGTTGTAGCCATTTTGAAATAATAGATTTGAGCTCAAGGAAATGGATAAATACCTTTTAGATTCCTACAACTAGGATTTTCGTCAAACGCACTTGAACATTGTTTAATTTTCTTCACAAGATCTCAACAAAGAGACCTTCTAATCACCTTGATTGTTGTAAATTTCTCAAACAATTCTTTTGTCACTCTATCACTGCTCTTCAAATACATGAAATGCATAAAGAGACTCAAAACAACCTTTTATATACAATTTTATACTAGCATTAAATGCTCACCGGTTGAACATAACCATACACCATTCACTTCAAGAATCTCACTTGCAATACTACAAAACTTTATGTTAATCAAAAAAACTTCACATCATACTTTCAAAATATCATTATGCATCTGAATATGCAAATAAAACTTATCGCACACTTCTAGGGGGTCTAAAAATATATCTAACAATGTATGTTCCCCCTAAGCCCAAAACAAGCTTAGTTAGCTAATGAGTTCTCCATGCCTGGTGAAGATGCGGGTTCTTCTGATGATTTGCTATCACTCTTTTTCATCCAAGTTTGATTCAACTACCTTCTGGTCTCTTCCATTGTTGCAATCCATTTTCCCTTTTGATCATTTGGCTAGTTAACTAGTTGATTTTCTCTGTTGCTTCTTGACCTACAAAACCTTGCAATGTGTCAAATCTTGTGATAGTGAAAATATGTATTTATAGTTTCTCTCCAAGGTCTTGCATTTCCTATATTAGTCCTCATTCTAAATTTAATGGCTATGTGACCATAATTATGACACTATGAGTATGTAACATTTCATTGATTCTTATTCTGATAAGAATTTTTCCAGTTCACATATGAACTTTGATCGTTCACTCTTTTCCTACACTCATTATCTCCATTACCATACTTGTTGCAATTGTAACAATAGCCATAAAAAGTACTAGATCTATTCCTGCATACATTAGCAGTGTGTCCCACCTTATGAAAAATTAAAGCACATAGGTTTATAGGATCTCTTACAAGGATTTATTTTGGTTTCCTTTGGTCCAGACTTAACATCTTTCTTGGTCCTTTTGGTTCTAGAAGACTCATTGACTTCATAACTGGTATAGCCTAAGCCATGGCTCTCTCCATACATTCTCTGATTCTTGATTTTCTCAACAAGCTTTGCAGAACTTTCATTGAATTTATTCAGTAATTCATTTGTATCCTTCAACTCACCTTTCAATTTCTCATTCTCATTTTTCACATTTTCATTTTCCATCAAGACTTCTTGATTTTCTTTATTTGTTTCATGTAGGCATGCATGCAATGTACCAACTTCTTGTTCAGACTTGAAAAGTTCATCCACCTTAGCTTTTAGGGCTTCTTTTGCAACTTTTCTTTCTTCTATCTCTTGACCCATTCTTATAGACAAAGCTTCCAACTCTCTCTTTATATTCTTCTTGTCTTGATTCAAATGCTTATTCTCCAAGGACATAGCCTCCAAGGCTTTAGAATCCTCATATCCACTACACTCTAATAATTGTTCAACAAGCTCTTGGCTCTTGGCTCTTGTTTGCTTGAATTGTTCTTTCAACTGCTCAATAAATTCTTCAGTATCTGCAAGATGCTTCTCAAGTTGTCTTTGATATCTCATTGACCCCTTCATATCTTCCTTAAGGATCCTTCCCAAATTGTTAGGATTCTTCAAGAGAAATTGGCTCTGATACCAATTGTTAGTGTTATAAGGCACTGAGAGGGGGGTGAATCAATACAACCACATATCTTAAAACCTTTATCATAAACTTCCAAATTAACCAACATGCAAGTGATATTATAACATAAAAGAAAAGTAAATGAAACATCCACAACATGAAAGACAAGAACACCAATATTTTTCTTGTGGAAACACTTGGTTAGAGGGAAAAACCACTGTGAAAATTAGTACTCATGAATTCTCACTACTGCAACAATAAGAGTTGCAATGTTAAAGGTATTAAATCACCTTGTTAAGGGCATACCCGGTTAAGAGTATTTATAGCCTTGTTAAAATCTATTACAAAAAGCCCTATTAGGAGCTATCTAGTTAAGGGATTTAAAAACTCCATCTGAGAGTCACCTGGTTAGAGGATTTAATCTTCAGATTTGTTAGGATCTCGTTCACCCTATTAGGAGACACTTGGTTAAGGGGTTTAACTTGCAAACCTGTTAGGATTCAACAATTGATGGCGATCTGAAAAATAGCACTCATTTCTTGGTAGATCTATTGTACTTCTTCTTAATGCACTGCTCAGAATATTCTAACACCTCTTCTCTAACTCTTTGAAATCACCTTCATGCATCACAACCTTTCATATTAGGATTTACATCTCCTTTTATAGATCTTTTTCTATGTCAATGGAAACCCTAAATCATGTTACCAAAGTCAGCTTCCAAATCAACTAAAACAATTGAGAGAGTGTGCCAATTCATCATTTCAAATTTCATAATGTCAGCCCTAAACAATTCAATAATAAATTAAAACATATTTTGACTTTTTCTCCACCACTTTACTAATTCCATCAGACTTACTCTATCAATACTCTATTCTAGCCAATAGCATCAGCTCCCTTCCTCAAATCTCTTAATGTACTATGAATTAGCTAATGTGATTCCAGACATAGATTTATATGATATTGTTAATGCTTCCACATGAACCGCATAACTTGAAACCTCCAAAATCTTTATCATTGATCATTTGTTCCACAAATAAGTATCATGCAACCGGTACACTTGAACACTTAGTAACTTTACTTAGTCGATCCAATTCCATGTCAGTATGACTAAACTATCATTCTCAGTATTCTTTTTTGCCAGCAATGACAACACCACTTCAACACTTCGTGCTCTTGGACTCAAACATCTTCATAAAAATTCCAACATAATCTAGTACAACATTGTAGAAAAAATAATATATCTATCAAGTATCATTTTATTAGAGAGAAGGTGTTGGATGGTGAAGTAAAACTTGAGTATGTGCCTACAAAGGTGCAGATAGAAAACATATTCACAAAACCTTTGTGTAAGGATACTTTCAAGTATTTGAGGGGGAAGTTGGACGTTCTACCCCTTCCTTGCATTCACTAGAATGCACCGGTGTATGCATTGGTCCAGCATGGCTGCATGATTATTCTTTTTTGGATCAATGCTTGGTGGATTCTTCTCAGGGGGAGAAATGTGTGTTTTTTAGGGGGAGTTCATCCCTTTGTCATTGTTGTCAAAGGGGGAGAAATTCAAAGTTAGATAGAAAGATGAGAACCTTATTATTGATATCATTTTAAGTTGTTTCCTTTGTTATTGATGAATGTTTCCAACAATAATAAAGGGGGAGATTGTTATAATGTGAATTTAATTCTATTCATTTTGTTATCATTAATGGTTTTCATTGATGTCAACATATCCCATGCATGTCCATGTTCTAGTTGTATCAATTGGTGTGTACCAATAATCTTGGTGATATTAGTTGTAATACGAATAGGATATGTGTCTCGGTAAAAGTGTTCACCGACAGATATTATTATGTAATGTGTTCAGCATGTCCATTTGTACTAATTGCTTTGGAGATGATGTTGCATGTTGGCATGTGGGAGGCAAGTTGTATTGGTCGAGGTGGCCCACATCTCATTCCTTACCACCAAGGGAATGTCTTGGCATGACCTATTTCAAATTGTGTTTGGAAAACATGGTTGATGGCATCAACTGTATAAGAAGGACGAGGACTCTTGTTATTTGTGTGGCTTATATTTTTCTTGTATGCGAAGTGATTGGGAATCTATTTCTAGAGATCTACATGTTGTTGATCATGCTGGTGGAAGATTGGTGTGATAGTGATCTTAGTGGTAGATTCAATATTATTTCAAATACTTTGGCAGTTAGCCTCTTTGTACTGGAAGTGAGCCTTATTGTATTGGCAATGAGCCTCAATATATTGGTAGTGAGGCTTGTTGTATCGACAATGATTCTACTTGTAGTGAGAAACACCAGAAAATATCCTTAGTAAAAAATAACCATACCAATGTCACCTTAACAGGTGTTTTACATTTCATGAGAATTAGCTTCTCTGTGGTTTTTCCCAATTTGGATTTCCACGTAAATCTTGGTGTTCTATGTGTCGTTGTTTCAGTGTTGTTAATGCTTACATTTTATGTGAATGTCTAATGTGCTTGATTGACAAATCTAAAGTTGTTGTTTGTGAGTTAACAGACGGAGAAAAAGTTTTATAAGTTGTATGGGAATAACTGATTCAACCTCCCTCTCAATTATTCGGCCTGTTCAACACCACATGCTTCAAAAATTGCCCTTTGTCATTTTCAATCACCCATTCACATCTTTAAATGTTGGAAGAAAAGTGTTCTAGCAAATAAAAAAGACAATAGATGAAACATAGATTCATGCTAGCTACTTACACACCTACATTAAATGACATCTAGAGCTCAACACAATAACACTACTTGAATCTACAAGATCTTTCTATTATTCTACAAATCACAAGTAGAGAAAATGGAAGGAGAGATTGGTAAAATTCATTGTCAATGTTTACTCAAAGTTCTACACCATCTCAAATGAGGAATCTAAACACTTCAAAATATTATATTGGAGTGAGTTACTCTTATATAACATTTTCACCATATAGAAAATGACATAAGACTTACCAAGGATTCAATAATTGTAAATTGGAAGTAGATGAATGCAACTAAATATAATGTATGGCACATCAATCGCATCACACAGAAGGAAGCAACCTCAAAAGAAGAATAAAAAGAGAGTGATAATGAAGCAAACAAGAGAGACAAGGTAGAGATGAATGAGTGGGAATTGTTTTAAAAAATGGAACCCTCAAATAATATCGGCCTAAACAAACTTGAAATACTTGGCAGGCATAAGTTTGATAACAACAATAGATTGGATCATATTATGATACTCCAACATTTACATGAAATTGCAACATAGTTCATTATTGCAAATAAAACATGCGGGCAAGATGAAAACGTGACATCTAATTTTGGCATTCCAAGCTATACATTGTCAACAAAGCAAGAGGCAACATTCAGAGTAATTAAAAACTACAACAAATGTCCCTCAACCTAACCATTGCACATGATCATTCAAAGAATGGATGGTATAGGAAAATCCTACTTAATAGCTTGCATAAGAAATGCACTCAAGAGTAAGACACCACAACAAAAATTCCAACTGCTCACACTAGCTCCCACAAGAGTTGATGCATTCAACATACACGCATCGACTATTCATTCAAAGCTTTGGATTCCTATTAAAGAAATCTAGCCATTGCGGGGACAAGCATTGACAACATTCCAAGAGGAAATAAAGGAAATAAGACACATTCTTTGATGAAATGAGCTTCATAGGGCCAAAGCTACTATTAAAATAGACAGTAGATTGTGTTAATCATTTCCACAAAATCAGTACCTATGCTTCGGTGGAGTCTCCATAATACTTTTCAGATACCTCGCACAATTACCACATGTTATGGACAAGCTTATCTACACATCAAATTCACACAGCAAGACATTATGGGAGCAATTCATGATAATCGTCACCTTAAAAACAATGTTTCGGTAGCAAGGTGAAAGTACAACATAAGTACATTTTCATCAAGTATTACATAACATATGAGATGTAGAACCAATGTAGGAAGATTGGAAGTTCTTGATGATGTAGATAGACAAATAGATTACAACAAATGAAAAGGAAGAATTTGACAACTCAATGCACCTATTCACTACCAATGATTTAGTCAAGCTTCACAATAGAAGAATGCTAAAATTGTTAAATTGTCTAATTGTGTTAAGTATTGTGACAAGTACCCGGAGCATAGTAGACAATGAGTTGGTGATGGGAAGTTCAAAATTAGGTACTTTGCAAAGGTCAATGCATCATTCTCACAAAAAAAAGGACACAAGTAGGGCTTTTAAATGGAGCTCTCAGTGAAGTAATTGACATTATTTATAGCCTTTGTTCCATACCACTTGATATTCTGATGTATGTTGTAGCAAGGATCAAAAATTACAACGAGTCAAGCTAGAACCAAAATGACCCTGAAATTGTACTAATAGTTCCTATTTTGCTAGGTAGACGAAGACAAATACAATGGCATGGGCTATAACCATACACAAATCGCAGGGTCTAATGCTACAAAAAGAAAAAATTGACATTGGCAAAACAAAGAGGCAAGGGCTGATATCCATAGCCATGTCCACAGTCGGGTCCTCAAACGGCCTTTGCATTCAACTGATGTTATCCTTTGAGAGATGCTCCAAAATGGAAAACAACCCATACACAATTAAAAGAGAAAAAGAGGAATCTCCATTGCAAAAACTCTCTAACAAATCAAGGTACAAAGCTCTCGCCCATCACATTACACAACTTATAATTTAAAAGAAGAAAAATAATGCTTGAAATGTCCCTAATTTTCCATCTATATAATTTTCCTACTTGTTGCTTAAGCCTATATAATTACGCTCAAAACTTCACACCAAATCTTAGTGTCTAATAATTTTGGTACTTTTGTTTTATAGGTTTTGAAGACATGCCAAACATTACAAAGACATTTTCAAATGTAAATAACAAATCTATTTATATACATTATAGAAACATTTTGTATTATAAAAGAATTTTACAGAGCTTGACAATTTAAATTATAACTTGCATCCATTCATATTCAATTTACCCTTGCATTTTCATACCAACTCAACTATATTCAAAATAATTATTCCTAACAAAGCAATTTTCAATTGTCGGGACTTGTTTTCTATTGTCCAATGATATATTACACAAAGCATATCTAACTATCAATGTAACCATTGCACCTCATTGGGGCAAGCACTAGTATTATAGAAATTTAGGGGTAAATGTTATGATGATTAGGTTTCACATATCCAAATAAGAAAATACACAAGCATATCATTACACAATTGAAGACACAAAATTTAGGAATATGTCACAATTAGACTTGCAACGAACTCAAGAATACATGAATCACATAAATAAACATAAATTAGGGATATAACTCATAATTGAAGATAAAATAGACAAATGTAAGAATGACATGAAACCATACCCAACCCTTTAGGGATATGTACAAGTAAATCATCAGCTGATGATTTTCTATCATACTCCAACATTTTGTGAAGCTTCCATCAATAATGAGCATTAGTTGATGAATACATGACAAAGATTTGATGTTGCTAATTACATCTAGAATTTGTAGACCTTTAGACTTGCATTTGGCAAGAATTTCACATCGTAAGGATATCAAAATGAATGATTGATTTTAGAAACAAGGAAAGTAACTTGCTTATCTATGAGTACAAGCTTTAAATTTATAAAAAGACCAACTTACAATGGTCATATCTAAATTTTGAGACCAAGTTCGATAATGTGAAGTCCAACTCATTATTATCCCAAAGTTTCAACCAAAAAACATTGATTACTGGAGCAGATTGACAATGACCCAACAAAATAGGCCTCAATTTTGTAGGAAGCGAGATAATAGGGCCATAATATTGGATTTGGTATTTAAATTTGGATTGACAATATTTAAGTGTGGAATAAAGTATATTCAAGTTTGAAACAAGATAGGACTCGTCTACTTAGATAAGGCCAAAAATGGTCCTAAAATACTTAAGGGAGTGGAAAACTAAAGCAAGTGCTAGGGAGAATGTGAAATTGGATTCATAATTAAAGGAGTGCAATCTATGACACTACATTTAGCCCCCACTTTAGAAATCATATGAAAACTAAAGTATACGAAAGTAAACATTCATGTAAAAAGGAAATTCTCAAGCATGTTGAACGAAGCCCACAATGTAGCAATACCTGCAATACAAAGTTAAGAACCACGTTCTATAAAAAAACCACTTTGTTAGCACAAATCAAAACCATGTGAATGCCTACTAAGAGTGATAAAATTTGAAGATAGCTCTGTACCCCCTTGTATTTACTTGCTTGATAAGTACGTAGAAATCGGGTATCATGTCTACCATGTCAAATTGTGAAAAGAAGTGATGACAAATGCCTTCAATAGGGTCATTAATCAAAATGACATTGTATCATAGAGTATTTGGTAAGGAGAGTTGAATCGTGATTCCAATGCAAAAAACACCATGCAAATCAGAGCTCTCTAGCTCGTGTTATGAAATGATTGAACTATGCTAAATTAGGGTTTAGAAAGGATTTTCTTTTGATTAGTGAAAGTTATTCGCTTTCCAAATATTCACTTGTCTTATTCACTTGTGTACCTATTGCTAAGGGGTCCATACTATCACGGGAGCCAAGATGTTGCATAAGGAAGAACACCAGCCAACTACCATAAAGGCACTAAGGCAAGACATCATAGAGGGCACCTAAGGGAGGTAGACCATAATGACTTTGCCATTTGTTCAATTTTGTGATTTTTGAGTAAATTTATGCAAAGTTTCCTTATCAAACTTCTAGGCCTCCCATTTCAAGCACCATGGATCCAAACCATGGACTCCATAATTGCACACTAGTTTTAATGAGAAAAGTTAGAAATTGATGAAATCTCATTATTATGCTTGCAAGCTCCTCTGGTGATGCGAGAGAATTTGAGTGACACATATAGACCTATCTACATGATCAGGTGAATCATCTACCACTTGAAACTCACAGACATCTTTGAGACATAGGGTTATGATGGGTCTACACCATGCCTACTATGAGGTACTAAAATGTAAATCTCATGGCATTGATGGAGAGATGAGACATGAACACATCTACCTTCCATCTTTCGATGGAAGAGATGATGAACACCCTAGAAGATGTGTACTATATTCTACACCTTCCAACATTGAGGCACTACTATGAGATAGGAGGAGCTACATACTCTTATCATCATTGAGGACGATCATATGTACTACATAGGGAAAGCAACATTTAGAGACTTGAGAGAATGCATCTTCATACTATGGTTGCTGCATACTATAGTGGAAGTATCCTACAAAGGATACTCATCACTATAATAAATTTGGTTGTAGCACCCAATTGACAAGGCACAAACCTAGTAGGGGGGCACATTCATACCATCTGGGGGATGGAGGAGCACATGACCATCTACACATGGGGATGGAGCATGCTAGTGCATCTCTATTACAACCTCACTAGGTAAGTACATTACAATGTGTACAACTTGATGACCTACACATGACTCCAAGTGTGGGATTTCAAGCACATTACATGCATGAGGCCAGCAAGTTTTCAAGTGGAGATTGTATGTACATACCCATTAGCACGTCTATCCACTTTGGAGACCCCAACAAAGAGGAGAGTTATTGTATTAGAGAGTAGTGTTTGACAAATTAGAGCCTACAAACATAGTATGGAGGCCATATAGGACTTTGACGATGTGGCAAGATAGACATATTAGCTGGAAAGGATGAAATGGGATCAACTTTTCATCAATCACCACATTTACATCATCATTCTTTTTTATTACGACTAAGTGACATGATAGTTTGGCCAGATACAAGGAGTTCCACACCCAATACTGACATGCATGTGGTTTACTCATAGTGTTGTCAAACCCATAGGTCAACCGAGACCGACAACATTGGACGTTACCTTCAATGATCTAGAGGACAAGGAGCAAGAGGCGCAGTCATTCTCCGATGATGAAATGGTAAGCATATCATGAGCATACATGAGATGGTGGAGCATCACTCATCCTACCTCCATATATCCAAAAGATCATCCTATCAAGGATGAGAGACCATGGACCAGTCTAGGGCAAGGTTCAGAGAGAGTACATCATCATTCCTTTTTATTACAACTCAATGACACGATAGTTTGGCCAGATACAAGGAGTTCCACACCCAGTACTGACATGCATGTGGTTTACTCATAGTGTTGTCAGACCCATAGCTCAACCTAGACCGACAATATTGGACATTACCTTGAATGATCTAGAGGACAAGGAGCAAGAGGCACAACCATTCTCTGATGATGAAATGGTAAGCATATCATGAGCACACATGAGATGGTGGAGCATCACTCATCCTACCTCCATATATCCTAAAGATCATCCTATCAAGGATGAGAGACCATGGGCCAATCTAGAGAGAGAGAGAGAGAGAGAGAGAGAGAGACTATCATATCATGTAAAGAATAATAAAAAAGAGAAAGGAATAAAATAATAATCTAAGAGAGAGAATGAACAATGTATTACCATGAGATAACCAAGAAAAAAAATCTACAACACAAAGAAGTTAGCAAAATGAAGCTAAGCTACTCTCTCAAACAAAAATCTCCAAGAGGTGAGCTCCCAAGAATGGTAACCTTCAATCAATACTCAAAACAAGGGTTAACAACCTATGTTTTGATACCATGTAAAGAAAAATAATGAGAGCAATAAAATAAAGTAATCCAAGCGAGATAGATAATGAAGGAGATGTTACCATGAGAAAACCAAGTACTAGGAGCAAGCATCCAAAATACAAGACAAGGAGACACCGAGATTTTGAAAGGGGAAAAGAAATTAAAAACCCCTTGTGACATTATGAATGAGGTCATAGCAGAGAGAGAGAGAGAGATTTCTTGGTCGTTACAATGTACATCAAATGGAAAGAGCATCTAATTCTAACTATTCTAACTATGTAACATAACATGCTTTAAAGATGAATAAGTTGGTATCTGTGTACGTGTATAGCATTAATGGGATCCTTTAGAGGTGTATCATCCATATCTGCTAATCTATAAGCACCCAAGCCATAGACTTCAACAATGATGTATGGTCCATGCCAATTGGGACTGAACTTTCCTTTTTCACCTAGAAATGTATTTATGTTGCATTGATTCTCATAAAGCACAAAGGCACCAAGCAAGAACAAATGTTGAATAACTTGATCATGATAAATTTGTAGCATAGTCTTTTGATAGGCTTAAAGATGTTTGCGAGCATTTACACATTGTTCATCAAACATTTCAAGTTGTTGGAGACATTCTCTATAAAAATTGTCGTCAAGGATGTGCTTGAGACAACTCACAATGAAGAAATCTTTACCTCTAAAGGCATAATCGCATCGACACCATAAGCAAGGTTATAAGTAATATTACCTGTAGCTGTACAAATACTAATTTGATAGGCCCATAAAGCGTAGAGTATGCCAATCCATACCATGTTTATTATCAATTTTATGAAGCATTTTCTCAATTGTCTTATTAAAGGCTTCAGAATGGTTTGTTTTGAGGCTTATTTCTGTTCCTTATAGTTATTATGTAATATAGCACCTTAGGGAATACCCCTTGACCTAGCAGAGCCCTAAAGTTAGAGAAAACATCACCCAACTTAGTAAATCGGTCCACCATTGTCCCTACCCAATCACAAGTTAAATGTGTTTTAACTTGAGTTTTACATCATTGGCACTCAAAAATGGCCTAGCTTTAGGAATGGGAAATTTGCAGCTTTGAGCACCAACAAGTGCAAGGAAGAAGCTCATCCTTTTGATGTGCCAATCAGTATGTAAAAGAAATGTTAAAGCATGTGAGAGTAGTGAAAATCATGGCACTCAAGCAGCACATGAAAAATATTAGTACTCTCAATGGCACATGTTTAGCAAGTTTTATGCCTTACAATAGTAACAAATTAATAGAGGAAAACAATGACGACAATGATAATGCCCTTATTTCTCCTTGGTGATTTATGGCGATGAAGTCATAGACAGTTGAAATAGCTATGTTAGTGGGTGAATATAATACTTCAATCACCACGACTTGCCCTTAAACATTTACCAAAGTTAACTTGAATGCCAAACACTAAAATTGTTTTAGGTTTCCAAATTTTGTAGATCTCAATATCTTTGTTATATTAAAAAAATTCAGTCAGAGACCAACTTCGGCCACCATATGCAGCAGTTAAGATGTTCCGAAAAATCTGAACAGTTTTCAACAAGACAAATCCTTCTCTAACGCAATTTTTCGGCAAGCTATCAAGATGTTCTCATGACAAATTTTAGCAAGGTTCTGGTTACAAGTCATCAAGTCGTCAACATTTAACATATAACCTTGCTAAGCTCTAATGCAATAAGAGGTTACAAGTCGTCAACATTTAACATGGAAAAGAGGTGAATGTTTCCCAGTTGAAAAATTCCAAGCCATCCTTAATGCCTTTCAGTTTCAGATTTTTATTACAACAAATAAATTAAATTGATTTGTTGATGCCAATTGTCACTAGTTTCCTAAACAACACTCCTTTAAGATTTGAGCATATCTGCATCATTTGCTCTGACCTTTACATTCATTCTTCAGGCATTGCATGTAAAATTCAGTTTAAAATATCTTCTGCATTGGAAGCTGTTATGTTCTAACTAATAAAAATGTTCATTGCATTTCCATTTTCGAGCCATTGTATAAGCAATACCTTTGACATCAATTACTTGAGACGCTCTCATCTCATTTTCACAAACAAGAAAATGTAAAAATATAGGCTAATCAGGAATTTGTGATTCATCAAAGCAATGTTTATATAGTAATACAACCCCCTATATTAGAATTTGACTATATTCATCAATCAACCCAACTTTGCTTATAAAATCGTGCTTCAATGTTTTCTAGTTATCAGACTTCCCTTCAGCTGCTGGTAGGGATGCTGTTGGAAGAAACTGGCAACAGAAAATTCAGAACTGATATGCTTAGAGAATCAATGCAAAACTGTTTTGAGGCACTCAATATGCCAAAATCTGCAATAGAAGGCATGTCCATCAATAATGTCAACTCATTGAACAAAACTTGAATACAATAACAGCTGGATGAATGTATAGTGGCTGAAACATGGGATGAGTCTGCAAATGTAACCCCTTTATCTAGTTAGTGAAATTGCTCATGTTAACTCATATTTCTGAATGTTCTCAGACATAGTTCAAAAGTTGGTAAGTTACTAATTCACAATAACTCAGGAGGCAAACCGGGCTTCCAAGTGACTTGCTGGCAAATTGGCAGTGACTTTTTGGCAACTTGCTGGAAAACTTGCCAAATCTGCGAATCCAGGCCAAATATTTGGCTATTGCCACCAAGTGATAGTCGGAGGCAGTAAAACCAAAAAAAAAACCCTCATTTTTGCAATTTTTCCCTTTCTGCTTTCAACCTATCAACACTTTGACCAAATTGGGTTCATTTTCAGGTGATTTCAACTAATCCCAAGATTAATTTTACAATTTATATGCTTTTTTATGTTTGGAAATTTTTTAGGTACCAAATCCAAGTCAAATTATAGGTCTCCTAAGTTTTTCGCCAAGTCCAAGTTTTTGAACCATATTCTCAGGTACCATTTTCTTCAACTCTCAAATTGTTGGAAGAAAAAACCTTTACACAAGTTCTGATTGGGATAAAAACAAGTGTATCAAACAGACATCCTTCCCATTGGCATTAAATATGCTGTGCCCCAAAAAAAATATTTATACAAGATGCAATTTCATTGCCAACAGTAACAAACACCAATAAAGCAGATGAAATATATGCTCTATAAATTCTCATCAGATATCCCATAAAAGAAGATAAAGAAAAAAATATACGTCAAAAAAGATAACTGAGAAAATTCAGTGTGAACACTTGAATTAATATCTAACTCAGAAAGAAAATAGTTGAAATTATTAGGACAGAGAAGAACGAATATGCTTAGAAAGAATTTTCTTACAAGCACCATTTAAATACATTTAGCTGATTTAAAGGAGAATCCATGCTCTATATAACTGCCAGACCAGTGGAATCATATAAGAAATAAGATTATGTTGGACCTCAAAGACAAGTCAATATGAAAACTGAATTTTGTAGCAATGAAAAAGATCTGTATAAGAAACTAAATACTTGACATTTGTCCAGTGTAGGTTAAATTCAAAAACCTTCTGATATTCACGTGTTTAATTTCCAAAAAAAATGAGGTAGCTAACATGACAATGTTCTAAATTCTCATAATTTCACCCAACCAGGGTCATAAAAGTGGGACCAATAAATGGTAACTTTCCTTCGAAAACATTCAAGTTGAATCTTATGTAAATGCATAATGGAAACAAAAATATCAGACTAAAGGGAAAAATCTGAAATTAAGATGAGAAATCTCTAGTCAGCACCTTCCAGATCATGAAATATGGGATTTTCCGCAAGTTGCTCTGCAAAGGTTTCAAGTATACCCTTTATTAGAACCTCAAACTCATTCCTCTCCAGCTGGCCACTATGGTCTTGATCAACACTTGCAAAGATTTGATCATAAAGCAAACCAACTGTGTCATTTGCTTCCAGAGGAGGCAGGCCCCATTCAGAACCTTTGCTCTCAAAGAATGGGCGCAGTTCTGCTTTGCTCACTTTACCATCTTTGTTCACATCCAACTCCTGGAATATGAGGTCTGTGACTTCTTGTAAAAGTTTATCATCTGCTAGAAACTGCATTTTTAAAGAGGTGCTCGTATGAGAAACTGTAAGGTATTTTCCTGCAGAAACAATTATCTAAACAAAATGCATAAACAATCACAACCTAAAAGATGATCAATACCTTTCTCAATTGTGACCCATTTATGATTTTAATTTCCTGGATGATGACAATTGGCTTGGATGCCAAAGAATCAGCAATATCTTGTAAGATACCCTGAAGTAGTTGGGCAAACTGAGCTTGTCCTAATTCTTGATTCCCTTCTGCCCCATGCTTCTTTAAAATGCTTGTAAGAAGTGCATCAGCTTCAGGCTTAACTGTATCACAAAACACATAATAGTGCATGAAATTTCACATTAAAGTGACTTTTTTGGCCCATTGGTATTCAGACTACTATTAATGGAACCAAAAGAAACATAGTATATTATGATCCAGTACAGATATTTTAAGCATCCAAAGCTCAAACAACATAAAACTTAGAAGTGCATATTAGTATTTTGGTTACAAACACAAGGTTAAATATCAAAAATGAACTTGTCCAATAGGTAATATAATGCTTTTCCATCTGTTATAAATTAAATTTTTTTCTTGAGTAGTGAAAGCAACAATTCATGTGATATTGTGCTATTAGTTAACTGCACTGCTAGTCAATTATAAGCATATCATGTTTTCAAAAGGAGTCACTGAATTCGACTACATGTCATATGTAGATTCCATACCAATTAAAAAGAATATGATCAGTATAACTCTCCTCACAGGATCAGAAGATCTACAAGAGAAGCTATTTTTTTCCTATATTTATGTCTAACTTCTTGTTCAGAGCACATTGCTCTGCCAACTGATTCAGGCACAAGTTCATGAGATACTTCTGCATGTATTGTTGAAGGGCACTCATTAACAGTAGAGATATAAAAATGTAATAATTAGAACTAGAAGGATGGGAATCATTTGAAGTTAAGAACCGAAGGGCAATAATTTACTTAGCTCCTGATCTCTGTACACATTAAAGCCACATGTAAAGAAAGAAAATGGGAACTGTCTGAAACCCAGAGAGACCTCTGCACGGGGCATAGTATATGTTTCAAAGATCATAAGCATCTCAGAAATGGGAAACAATACAAATGTCTCACTTCTTCAGATAACATTCTCAACTATCTAGGAATCATGAGATATTTTCTGATGGCATAGTGGACATTTCCTGATAGGGAAAAAACATAAATCAAAACAAACAAACAAAAAATTATAAGACACTACACTTTGTTAGTGACACTCGTTGCTGTTTAGGTATCTCTATATCTTATTTTTCTTTTCTGCAAGCAGCTCATTTAAGCTATCTATAGCCATTGTAATTTACAACGGTTTATATAATAACTAAGTTGCTGAATCGTCCAGTTTAACTGCCAATTCCGGGTACGGTACGTACCGGAATCAGGTACTTCTTGGAATCCCTGCGGATTCTTAGTAATTTATTATTAAAGTTGTTTAATTTATAATATATAATTGTTTAATTTATGTTTATTATTTCTTGTTATAATATTAATTTGTTAAATTGTATATGAAATAATTAATATTACAAGTATACTATTTCTTAATTCTTGTTTTTACACTGCAAAATATATATATATATATATATATATATATTTATGATTTTTATATCTATTTTTGTACGGACATATCTAAACGTACCCAATCCCTTAAAAGAATTATGTCGTATCTATGTACCGTATCCACGTACCCGTACCCGTGTCCATACCCGATTCGGCAACTTAGTATAATAACAAAGGTAATACATTCTGATATACACAAGTTTGTATGGAAAACAGCTTTAAGAATGTCAACTGTAGGTTATTTAATTACAAATGATAAATCAGTCAAATCCATATGCAAGTAGATTGGCGGAATTATTGCGGCAAATGGTATATTATAAAGAATAAATTAAATCAGTGAAGAGTGGGAAGTTTGAAATTGGTAACATTAAATTTCATTGCAAGAGTTTTGATACACAAACTTCTCCAACATATAAAAGCATTCATAAACATATCATTTAGTGCAAGAACCTAACAATCAGGCATATCCTGTCTCCAGCCTTTTCTATATCCCTAGTATGTCTCAAACATCACTTACCTTGCTCATTTAGTCATGTTAGCAGCATATTAGTTACAAAGGATCTGGTTTAAAGCTTCATTTTCTACAGTACTCCTCCATTTTCTGTCTGTTGCCCTTCCAAGAGACCTTACTGTTAACTACAGACACAGCAAATTTCCTTGAGCAGATTCTGGCTCAATTCCTGCACAGGCAGCAGATCTATCTTCCACAGATAGATGCATATTTATGGTTTTTCTTCAATTTTCTATTATTGTGAGAGTGTCTGATCAGGAGTAATGCAAATCTCAGCTTGCTTTCATCATATTTGATAAGCATGACTATGGCCCACTGGACTTTGGGAATCCTCTTCACTACTTCCAGCTGCAAATCATATTGTATTAGGGATCCCGAGTTCACAAATTGTGAGCCACACTCGCATGCCCAAGGGGGATGAGATAAGTATCTCCTTAATATTAAAAAGTTTGGAAGTTCATAGTGAAAATTTATTTGAAAAAAAAATCTCTTTCTATACACGTCATCTTTTTTTAATTTTGGCAACCCTTGATTATTTTCCCAATTAAATCCACCTCATCCTACACTATGAACTGTTGGCCCAATGATGAGTGTAAATTTATGCACTAGAGGCTCCCTCTTATTATAAGTCATGACCCTCCATACATAGAAAATTTTGAATCTGCCTTGATGGATGAACCATATACTTCATGCATCAAAGTGACTTGAGCTTCTTCTGGCCTGTTGGTGCGAGTTTTGTTCCACGTACACAACATGCAGGACTACACACTCAATGCTTCGAAAAACATAGAGCATTAAACCCTCTCTTGAATAAAGTCATCTCCCATGCTAAGCTTTGCAATGAAGATCATGGAATGACTCCAAGGTTCCTTACACCTGTGGATATCTAACTTAGTTGAAATGATGTGATTTGTTGGTTAATCACTTAGGCGGGTTAACATGTTTCATTCAAGTATGCCAACTTACTTGCACTTCTAAAGATTTGGCTTCACAATGTGCAATAAAAATATAACCGTGATTTATATCACTTCTAACTTTGCTTTTCAACTCCTACTATCTAGACTACTTCTACTTCTAACTATGGATGGGAAGACTAATGGATGGACTAGGACTCCTACCAAATGGAAGCTTGCCTCCGACTTCAACTCCACCTAGTGCAAAGCTTCAAAGGATCCCAAATGGTTTTCATATCAACACCTTCCCTCCCCTCAATCCAACTTAGAGTACAAATCAAGGATCCAATGCCAACTGAACTTGAGCACAACTACTAGATTACCACACAAGGAACCCTTGCATCTACAAGGAGCTAGTGGCCTAGTTTTATAGAGTCAACCAATCAAACATCCACCAATATCACCACACAATCTATCTACTTTTACTCTTACTTTAACAACTTTGAAATAAAATCCTATTTTAATTAAGAGATGTAAGGAACCATGCAAATACACCAAAATGATCATGTATATCCACCATGCAAGCCACAACAATGAATAGAGAACAATTTTGATAGTATTTTGGCAACAATTCTCCAACATAACTCTCTTTACAAATGAAAGCAAATGGCCTTATATAGAGGCTCAAGTATGACGAGTGGCCAAGATTAAGAGGCAAAAATCTGAAATCAAGGGCCCAGATTACATCCCATAAACCCTAATTAGGGTTGTCATAATTACAACCAATTACATGAGGGCACCAAATTTGTGGGCCAATAAGAATATTACAATAATTTTTCCAACCAATGAGAACATAGGACACTTGGTATGATATGATTGCACACACCTGAAAGAGGAATATTTTGATTGGAGGAGACAACCAACTGCCACCCCATCATCCTTATCCTGATATTTGATCTTTTGATGAAGGGAAGATATCCTTTAGATGCTCAACCTTGTCCACCTCTTTCCATAAACACCCTACCAACCTGCAGGAGCATGCCCGCCAACTAGCAACAACACCCTTACCAACTTGAGTCCTTTGGAATTTTCTCATTGCCATGTCTTGAACTTTCTT
Source organism: Chamaecyparis obtusa (assembly GCA_027943335.1). Lineage (NCBI taxonomy): Eukaryota > Viridiplantae > Streptophyta > Pinopsida > Cupressales > Cupressaceae > Chamaecyparis > Chamaecyparis obtusa. Next base: position 467,458 of record BSBK01003472.1, on the reverse strand, counting down.
GCTTGTACTTGTACATTTGATGTCTCGATCTTGAAATGGTGAAGCCTTCATGCACTTAAATCTTGAACTTGCCTTGAGCTTGGTGTGATCTCCCTTGCAACTTGAGAGACTTGAACCTGAACTTTGCATCCTCCTTGTCAACCCTACCAAGTTGCGAGAGGGACCTCACCAAGTTGCAAGAATTCCCCCGCCAGCCTAAAAAAAGGCAAAGAAACAAGTCACTCCACTTCATTTGATAAAGTATTGCCAATAAAACTTAGAAAATAACACTTGATCAAGCTAATTGAGTTAGGATTATCATTGCATTTCATTCAACTAACTTGCCCAATCACAAAAACATGAACTTATCCACATGATCTAGGCAGAAAACTTGCTCAATGGACATAACCTGATGTCCTAGGAGTTGGATAAATGATGTCAAGATTGCAATGCACCAATTCCAAATTCGGATTTGCTTAAATCTCTGATTTTCTAGGCACGAAGAAGATGAGAATTGCTCAAGAGGTAGGTGAAAATGAATGCTAAGATGATGTCTTCAAACCCCAAGACCAATTCGCCACCTCTAAAAGCCTTCAAAATTGAGAAAATTGGACGAAAATGGCCAACAAAATCCTCAAAACAAAATCGCCCATGGCTGGAAATGCATTTCCAGAATTTGTAATCATAAAATTTTCACTTGGAAACAATGAGAAATGATGCCCAAACGCCTCTTTAAATACCCATCTAATTGCCAAAAATGGATGACTTGCATGGGGGAAAAAGAAATAACATTAAATCACATCCCCTTGGATTAAATTCACCTTAATTAATTCCAGCCCTTGATTAAATTGGATCAATTGGAATTTGGGCCAAAATTATAATAATTAAATTTCCTTGAATTTTAAAATCTCTCTCAATTGAAACTTGCAAACATGGGCCCCAAAATTGCATCGATTTTAACAAAATTATGGATTTAGATTAGCCAAATCCGAAATTGACATAGACCCCAAAATTAAAATTTGAAAAAAAGATCATGTAGGCCCCTAATTAAGTATTAAACTTCCAATTGTGGACCCAATAACTTGCCTTGAGTTTCACATCAATTAAGCCTTAAAATACATCAAATTTAGCACACAAAGGGGCCCCCAGATTAATTTTGAATTTCAAGCAAGGCAATGGACTCGAGTTTATATCAATTTTTTGCACCAGTAGGCTCTTTTATTCAAATCAAACTTGCAAGGTGGCATGTTAAAAATGAAAGTTTTGTTTAATCCACCTCGTGAAATTGGTAAAGGAGCTTGTGAATGTAAGAACACCTTCTCCAACTTGTAAGATCCCTCTTGTCATCTTGTAATAGCTTACCTCACATCTTGCACCAACTTGCACCAACTTGCACCAACCTACCAAGCCAACCCCTCCAACTTGCACAATCATACTTGCCAAGTTGCAAAGACTTGCTTGCCAACTTGAAATCATTTTGCCTCCTTCCTAGCAAATTGTAATTTTCCTTAGCCCAAAATAATTTTCTCAAAAATAATAACTCCACTTGACTAAAAGAAAATTATTTTCCCACCTTAATCTTACCATTTTCCCTTACAAACTCCATGTTGAAATTCCATCAAGTTATTGAAATTTTGCCATGATGCAAGAGCATCCCTACCAACTCGCAGGAACATGCCTACCAACTTGCAGGGACATGCCTACCAACTTATGAAAAGTGAACATTAAAATTGCAATTTTCACACATAGAATTTGGATGTTTCAAAAATTGTTTAGTCAAATACTCAATTAAATTGCACAATTTCATTTTTTCAATTTCCACAATTTGCAAAATTTTGCCAAATTTCCAAAAAAAAAATTAAGTCCATGAAATCCAAATTTTGCTTGCAAAAAATTTCAAGTCAAAAATATATTCAAAATTGATTCTAAATCCAAATCTTTAATTTGGATTTGCAAGCAAAAATCATCTCGCTGGAAAACCGAAATATAGACTTAGCCAAAATCACAATTTTCATCGTTTTGCAATCAGAATCCAACCTCTTTGCACCAAAAATTCTCACTGCTCAACCTCTTCGCACCAAAATTTCTCACTGCTCAACCTCTTCACACCAAAAATTCTCACTACTCAACCTCTCAAATCATCTCCAAATTTTGCAGGCCACTTCAAACTCTCCTTTAACATCACCAACCTAGGAGAACTGCCAAAACACCCACTGCTAAAACAAAAAGAGGGGGTCCCCATTTTCAATGGGGCGATGGTGTGAAAAAACTCACAACACGACCCTCCATCACTCCCCAAAGATCTTTTATTTTTTATATATCTTACTCACAATCAGAATCCAACCTCTTTGCACCAAAAATTCTCACTGCTAAACCTCTTCGCACCAAAAATTCTCACTGCTCAACCTCTCGAATCATCTCCAAATTTTGCAGGCCACTTCAAACTCTCCTTTAACATCACCAACCTAGGAGAACTGCCAAAACACCCGCTGCTAAAGCAAAAAGAGGGGGTCCTCATTTTCAATGGGGCGATGGTGTGAAAAAACTCACAACACGACCCTCCATCACTCCCCAAAGATCTTTTATTTTTTATATATCTTACTCGCAAGAAAAACTGTTGTTTCAATCATTGACCCCAACTTGGGTTTCTCATACAACATCTCTCTAGGATTTCAAATTAGCCCAGAATCAGTCACCTCACCTCCTGCCTTTTGTTATTACAAAGTGAGATCAAAAGTTCGGAATAGTTGAAAAATGTTAAACCAACAACGCAACAAATTGTGACACTCCAAAAATAATTCGTTGACTCTCTCATGGTCCAAGTCAGGAGGTAGTTCAAATCCAAATAACTGTATGACTGCTATGGTTGCACATATACATTTGTGAACAATTATAGCTCAGCATTGGATATGAAAATTTGTGAGCATTTGCTATTTAGAGAGGTAATCAAAGGCCAAGGATTCATGCAATGGTACAATCTTACCTGCAAAATATGATCAAACAGAAACAACAGCTTGCAAGAATAGAATGCTTAGTGAACACAGACAATAGCTGTAGATGTGCTTATATTCATGAACCAAATACAGCGTATTGCAGGCCTTTATGAGAGGGCAACCTCCTTAAGCATAGAGGTCCATTCACAAAATATGATTTAAAATGATGCTTGCTTCAGCACAACACCATTATATAAGAATCACAAAAAAAAGTGACCTATGTGGTACAACTCATGGGATAAATTCACACAATGCAATATGAATCAATTATCAAACAATGATTATTACAATGCTCATTAAAATAACCGAAGATTAGGACCTAAGGGTCCTAACATGCCCTCCGCCTTCAGAAAGTGCTAGCAGTCTTTGAGGCTTGAGATATTGAAAGTACAGCTGATGCTGTTGGAGAGGTTCTCAAGTTGTGTCTTCCAATTGCAGACCTTCCCATTGGAACAAGAAATCTGTGATGTGGCTACAAAGGTGGCCCAAACATTCATCTAGGGTAGCCTTAGTTCAAGGAGGATGGAACCTTCATCATTGAATTTAGGAAGTGTTGACTAAACATGAACATGGTGTCCAAGAACCTACAAACAAGGCACATGGAAAATAGTTACAAATTTTAAGTGACTTTGCCAAGCTTTTGTGGCACATGGTAAGTTCCATAGAATTTTGGTGTTAGCTTTAAAGTTTAAACTGCATTTGAGCTTCAAAGATGTCTGTGCTTATACAGTCGTAGGTGCACAAAGACCATGTCTCGTTTGGCCACTTGAAACTGTGTTCATCTAGCTGTTGTTACATACAGTTATGAACCAAGGTCAATTTGCTCTTGAAAGTAGAGTAGTTCTTCACAGCAACTGAGAGCTATATCAATCCATGTACCTTGGAATTGCCTAGAACTAAGTTGCCAAATCGGGTACGGACAAGGGTACGGGTACGTGGATATGGTACGTAGATACGACATAATTGTTTTAAGGGATTGGGTACATTTAGATACGTCCGTACAAAAATAGATATAAAAATCATAAATATATATATATATTTTGCAGCGTAAAAACAAGAATTAAGAAATAGTATACTTGTAATATTAATTATTTCATATACAATTTAACAAATTAATATTATAACAAGAAATAATAAACATAAATTAAACAATTATATATTATATAATGTTACTATTAAAATATATAACAATTTGAATTGATAAAATAAATAAATACAACTTTAATAATAAATTACTAAGAATCTGCAGGGATTCCAAGAAGTACCTGATTCCGGTATGTACCGTACCCGGAATTGGCAGTTAAACTGGACGATTCAGCAACTTAGGCCTAGAAGCCAGCATGTGAAAGATAAAGGTAGTTGGGCCATAAATGGCAAAGATAACAGCAGTTGGCCATAAATAGCTTCATATGGTGTCATATTGACAAAAGGTAAAAAGTGTTCTACCACCATTCAGCATGAGGTAACCACTTAGTCCAATGAGTTTATTTCTCCAAAGCAAAGCAACAAAAATAACTCTCCAAGCATTTATTAATTATTTCAATCTAGCCATCAGTTTATTACCACCAAATTGTTCCCAACCCATCTCAAGTCTTCATCCCCTAAAGGAGATCATTCAGTGGCCTCAAGATTGCTCAACCCCATGGGAGCATTTTTAAGTTGAAAATTTATTACAATTATGTATGGACATGATCTTTGAGCTTGACTATATCTAGAAAGGCAATAAGTCTTTCCATCTACATCTTCTTCAAAAGGTGGATACTCAACAATTTATTTTCATGTCTCCTATCTACTATGAGATCTAAAGGAGATACCATAATCTCTAGAAAAACTCAAGTAGTTGTTTATCCCCTTTCTTCTAGTAACCTAGTTAAAGGTGCTTAGCCTTTTGTATTTGAGATGGTGTCATTCTCAAATACAAGAACACAATTGATTGACACCCAAAATGGACAAATCAATGCCATGGAAATCCTCTTTATATAATACTATTAGAGTGCCCCTACACTCAATCTTAGTGTAGTAGGTGTAATGGATCAGCTTCATTTTGAGATCAAGGATTTTCCCCATGTTTGCAAGCTAGTTGTCAAAGGAAGGTGTGGATTGCTAATTATTTCTTCATCACCATAAGCTGATCAATTTTGAACATAGAAAAAGAGTTTAAGGTGAATGTTTGACTACCTCCAAAATTCCAACTTGCTACTCTCAACCATGGACATTTTGCTATGAGCATTATCAAATTCTACATTGCCTTTGGTTGGTTATGATTTTGCTCCACTTGAACATTATATTTTGATATTTAGGGCACCATATCAATACACAAGAAGGTTGTCTTTGATGTTTCTGTAAGACCAACCAATCACATAAGGATAAACTATTGTTAGTGCTTTGCTCTTTAAAAAGCCATTCAATTAAAACCAAAGTTCCCTATCTCGCCACGGGTCAGGCGAGTTATGCTAACCCGCGGGCCAAGCCAGCCCTCCCGGGTTTTCCTAACCCGGTCGGGTCACCTGACGAGTCATGGGTCATGACCTGCGTGACTCGCCGAGTCAGCAGTTCATGCCATGACCTGCCGGGTCCGTGGCCCATGACCCCCGCCGCGGCAAGCCAGGGCTAAGCTTTTAAAAAAACATAAAATCACTTTTTTTTTGTGCTTAAGTGTTATTCTATTTTCCCTAAAAGGCATTGTAGTTGCTTTGTAGGAGAAGAAGAGAGAAAAAGAGAGAGAGAGGAAGAAAAAATAGAGGCCAAAGGGTTGCAACCAGCCGGGAAGAAGAGCATCGAGGAGTCCACAAAATCAGATTGGGGAAGCATAGGTTTGCATTGAGAGCATCAAGGAGCTCATAGCAGTTATTCCAAGACTTCTCAACTCATTTGAAAGAGGTAAGTGTTAAATTTTCTAAATTTTGTTGATTTTTTCTTGTATGTTTATGGTTTTCCATTGTTTTTTAAATTTTTTTTTTAAATTTTATAATTTTATTGTAGCCACATTCCAAGTTTTGAAAAGTTGAAAACATTAATTCTTCCCAATGCCTCAAAAGTGTCCATGTTGGAAATATGCCGAAGAGTTTCCCGGTAGACAAAGAAACCAAACAAAATCCACGTTTAGTAAAGAAATTTTTCATGGTGGCATCAATAGGCTTAAATACCATATTGTCGGCATACCTGGCAATGATGTTGACCCATGTACATTGGCAACTCCCGAGGCAATTCGTTTTTGTTATGTCTGGTTAGAAAAATATGTTGAAGAAATGGAAACTAGAAAGAGGCAACGGGAAGAGATAAATGTTATTGGCTCCACACCCGAATCCGCATCCACATTTGTAGGTTGTGTTGGAGAGGGTTCTTCCATGCCTCCCTTTTATCCTAGTGCTAGTGCTTCTACTGTTGCTCCTTCTAGTGGCAATATTACCCTTGGCCCTAGAGTCCGAAAATCAAGGTTGGACAATTATTTTGTGTCACACACTGCTCCTGGTGCACAGCCCTCGCTTGAGAGCATGGGTTGGAACAAGGAGGTCCATGATGTTGCCCGAAAACAAATTTGCAAGTTTTGGTACTTTTGCAACATTCCATTTCTTGTAGCCAGGTAATTCTCTTTTATATGATTGTTTTAAGTTTAAAATTAAATTTTAAAGTTTATAGTTTGAAGTTGAGCTATGCTTTGTCTAATGATTAATCGTAATCTATTTGTGACGGGTCTCCTTCTTGGCAAGGTATGATAGATTATGTAACCATTTGTGGGGCGGGCTTTAAAGCCCCTACTAATGCTGAGTTAAGTGGCCCCCTCTTGTCATGGTTAATGATATGCAACTTGAGCTAGAGGACCACAAAAAGTCTTGGAGGCAAAAGGGTTGCACCATCATGACAGATGATTGGACGGAAAGGAGAAATAGGACACTCCTAAATTTTCTTGTTTCCATCGGAGGTGATTGTTCATTGAATTATACTTCCCCAAATGCATTGAATAATTTAATTTTGATTTTGAATTTTTTATTGATCCATGATAATTGATTATTATTTTTCTTTATATTCAGGAACCACCATGTTCTTGAAGTCTATTGATGCTTCCTCACATGTGAAGAATGCCACATACTTATGTGCGGCTATTGAGGAAGTTATACTTCAGGTGGGAGAAGAAAATGTGGTGCAAGTGGTGACTGATAATGCAGCAAGTTATGTTGCTGCAGGTAAACTTATAACTTTTTAAGTTTTGATGGAGAGGCATCTATGAATTTATTTAAGATTTTCTTAACACTTCTAAATTTCTAATTAATTTAAAATTGCTACAGGTAAACTTTTGATGGAGAGGCACCTGAAAAAATTTTGGTCTCCATGTGCAGCCCATTGCCTTGACCTCATGTTAGAGGATATTGGCAAGATTGAATGGATCAAATCATGTGTTGATAAGGCCAAAAATATTTGCAAGTTTATCTACAATCATGCATTGGTCCTTAGCATGATGAGGCAATACACGGGGCAAAGGGAGTTGGCTCGTCTTGGTATCACGAGATTTGCTTCCAATTTCCTCACACTGAAATCCTTGTTGACATCACAGTCGGCTTTGAGGCACATGTTTGTTGGTGAGGAGTGGACTGCCTCATCCTATTCTACAACCACTATGGGTAGAGAAGTGGCAAATTATATTTTTGATGAGCCAGGTTTTTGAACCCCTTGTAAAGAGATCATGGAGGTAAAAATATTTATGTTTTGTTTGCAATTTTTTTTATTTTTAATTTTTAATGCACACTTGTCACTTTACTATTTTTTTTTTTAACATTATATGCAGGGCACTAAGCCCCTCCTAGTTCTCCTACGAGCTATTGATGGGGAGAAGCCCTCTATGGGCTACTTATACGAGGGCATGGATAGGACCAAGGAAGCCATTAGATCCCAGTATAAAGGAGTTGAGGATAAGTATGGCCCCATTTGGGAGATCATTGATAGGAGATGGCAAAACCAGCTTCATAGGCTCATCCATGCAGCAGCTTATTTCCTCAATCCGTCATTTCGTTTCCTTGATAATTTCAAGGCAAATGAGGTTCTTAGTGGCCTATATACAGTGATGCAAAAGATGTCTACCTGTACCGCATCTACAGTGCAAGAGATAGATGCATATAATAATCCACAAGGGGCGATTTTTGGAAGCAAGATGTGCAAAAAGTCTAGGACAACATTGCAGCCAGGTAGAAATATATGTTAAACTTAAACTTAGCTCTTAAGTTTATGGCTTATGCATTTTGATTTTATAATCTATCCTTAAAGGTGGAACTTGGAAATGAGACTGATTTTTTTTTCCTTATTTCAGATAGATGGTGGCAAATGTTTGGGCCTACAACCCCAAACCTTCAAAAACTTGCCATCCGTATTTTGAGTCAGCCATGCAGCGCTTCTGGATGTGAGCGCAATTGGTTCATGTTCGAGCACATCCACTCGAAGAGGCGTAATAGAATGTCTGTGGAGAGGTTGAACAATCTTGTCTTCGTTCATTACAACCTCCGTCTTAGGATTAGACAGATTTTGGACATTGACACCTCTCCGATCACTCTAGCAGAGATCCATCCAAGGTCCAAGCGGCTCACTGAGTCTACCGATCCTATCTTCACTAAGGAGGACCATGGGTGGGTTGACCAAGCAGATAGAGAGGCTAAGGTTGTGGCTATGGCAGAGGAGGATAGAGCACGATCAATTGCCCGTGGAGTTGATGTTGCTCAAAGTGGTACCTCACAGGTAGAGACTATGTCTTGTCAGTCATCCAGGACCTACCTCAGACACATTTGTAGGAGGCAGACAAACTACTTTGAGGATGAGGCTGACCTAGAGCTTGAGCCATAGACCTGTTTTTGTTGTTTACAACTTTACACATTTTTGGGAACATTTGATGTCATGGATTTTATATACATTTGACAACATTTATATTTTATATTTTATAATTCTACATATCTATGTTTTCTATTTCCTTCAACTACAATTTATGTTTGTACTTATGTGATGGATGTATGTTTATGTATGTGATCAAATTAGATTCTATTTGATGATGTTATAGTTTTTTTAAGCTTTATTCAATAATGGGTGCATGAAACAAGTTTTAAATTGTAAAAAATCTCTGGTTTTTTTTTTGCCGAGTCATAGCCGAGTTGTTGTCGAGTCATCGGCGAGTCACGGGTCGAGTCAACCCTTCCAAGTCATGGGCGAGTCTGAATTAGGGAACTTTGATTAAAACAGATCGATTTTAATAGGCTCCTTACTCTTCTCGGATACGGCCCTAAAAAGGAGTCAGAGATGACATGAGATTTCTATGTACCAACCAAATGGGTGCCCTCACACATGAGGCCTCAGGAAAATGATCTGGACAATGTTTGCCAAGAACAAAACCTTGGCAAACCCCCTTAGTAAAAGAAACCTTAGAAAGGCACAAAATTTTGTGTGCTTTATTGCTACAAGTACCTATTGTTCATATGCCCAAACTTGTATGTGCCAAAGTTTGTTCAATGAATCAGCATGAAGATGTAAAACAATCAAACTTGTACAAACAAAACCATGATCCAAAATCCCTAAAGAAAAAACAATCGGGAAAAACCATATAGTATTTCCCATCATCAAAGTGACAAATTTGACAAATGAAGATAAGGTTTATAGAAATCTTAGAAAGTAGGAGATCATTGAGCCTAATCCCAAAACTGGAATTTGTGTAGAGTCTCCAATTGCAATCTAAGAAGAGATACAATCAGAAAATGAAGAAAAATATTGAGAGTGAGTCATATGATGCAAGGCACCTAAATCAAGGATCCAACTATGTGTTGATGCATGCACAGCCCAAACAAAAAGGGATTGCCTTACTAGTAAAATTTGACCAAATGCTCCAAAGAAATAACTACCTTTAGAAACATTAAAGATATTTCTCAAAGAAAAACTTTTGCAATTCTTGCCTCCAAAATCTGATTTAGATGAAACAAATGACAAATCATGCAAAATAAAAACCTTTGAAAACACAAATGAAACTACAAATGATGTTGTGGTCATTAGAGAGCTACACAATCCAAAGATTCTAGTTGCTTCAGAGATTGTGGATCATCGTCATGTTTGTACAAGTTTGATGGTTTGAGTCTTCATCAAGATCATCTCACATTGCTCATGCTAATTATTTGAACAAACTTCGGCGGCACACACAACTTGGGCAATGAAAGTATAGGTACTTGTAGCACATAAGCATGTAGAGTTTGGTGCTCGGTCTTTCTAAGGTTTCTTGTATTAAGGGACTTTGTCATGGTTGTGTTTTTGGCTAACATCATCAGATTCCTACGGGAAGGTCTCACATGCTAAGACACCCCTTTGGTTGGTACATAGTGATCTCATGCCATTTCTAACTCTCTTTTTAAGGTCAAAGTATGTGCTTGTTGTGTAGTTTCCACACCATCACCCCATTGCAAATGGGGATCCCTCTTTCCATTTTGCCAGTAGTAGTTTCTCTTAGTTAGTTCCCAGGGTCTTAGATGGAAACGAGTTTAAGTCTCCAAGCCTTAATGAGAAATGAATTGGAGTTTGATGGGATCCAAGAGAGAATATCAAAAGTTAAATTTAGAAGTCCTCGAGAGATGGCAGATTCCGCCATCTCTCGAGGATAAAGTCTTCTGGATTAAGTGAGTTTTGATTTGAAAAATAATATGAACTTGGCAGAGGAGACAATCCTCTAGCTATTAGAGATTTCGCTCATGAACACAAGCATGTATGGCATCGTCCGAAATCATGAGTTGGGAGGATCGAATCTTCCTTTGATTTGCCATGAAAGGAGACATGTTCAAAGCCAAAGAAATACAGTGAAGGCAGAATTAATGGAAATTCTCAAGACCCTCCAATCTCCGCCATCGTAGGGATCATGTGGACAATTCATTTTGGATTCTAAGAAAGGTGAGGATGGGAGCACTCTAAGCATACGATAGTGTGAACGTTGATGATGGCAAAACAAAATTCCTCGTTGGAGGGTGGATTTCGCCCTCTTGCAAGGATTGCTTATCCTCTCCATGCTCAAGATTCCACTATGAAGGTATGAATGATTTGGAGATCCATGAGCTTGTACGAGTTAGTGAAGGTTGGGTTGAGGGGTGCAAACGTAGAAATACGATGTGCATTCAAGAGTAACAAAGAGAAAAATCCTTAAGAGAGGTCCGATTCCTCCCTCCTAAGAGGATTTTGTCCTCTTCAAAGGCAAAATTCCACTCCATAAGGATCAATTATCCTCCTCAGCACTAGATTCCCGCGCATAAGATTTTGCACCATTTGACTTCTAGTGACAAGTTTGATAAGTAAACAGAAGAAAGGGAACAATGAAGATAAATCTGAAAAGAAGAGAGTAACAATATGAAAGTTCAACAAAGAATTATCATCTATGGAGGGCGGTATCCGCCCTCCCCAGAGGATTTTATCCTCTAGCACCCTCAAATTCTGCCCCACTTAGAATCAAAATCCTTTGACTACTCCAATCTTCGTCTTGATCTTCATTGAATTTGGTGTTATTGGGAGTTAAAACAAAGAAAATGTGAAGTGAAGAAGGAAGCAATTTGAAGGTTGGTCTGCCCTCCCCAAAGGAATTTCTCTGTTGGAGGTGTAAATTTCCAACCCTAAACGCAACGACATGAAAAGATAGAATTTGACAAATCGAGGGACAAAACAATGAGGAGTTGATGTGAATGAAAATACGAAAAGGAGGGAGCAATGTAGAGTGATAGTTTCGAAGGAGTTAATCAGTTAGAAATGTTGAGTATCAAGAGATATTCTCTCTTCATCAAAAGGATTAAATAGATCTACAAGATAAGGTTGATGAGGTGGCACTGAGTTGTCTTCTTCCAATCAAAAAATTTCAGATGCAAGCACACTCAATCAAATCATGCAAAGTGTCCTATTTTTTCGGTTGTTATAATCATCATAATTTTCTTATTGGCCCACGTTGTGGTGCCCTCGTGTAATTGGTTGTAAATTTGGCAACCCTAATTAGGGTTTGTGGGGATGAATCTTGACCCTTTATCTTCAATCGATCTTGGCCCTTCGTTGTATTTGAATTACTATAAAAGGCCAAGGCCTTCTCATTTGTAAAGGGTCAGAAAGTTAGAAGGTTGGACAGCAAGTAGTAGAGTTAGAAGCAAGATAGCTAGTAGTAGATTAGAGTAGGCTAGCTAAGGAAGACGTGACCAAATTGTTGCTATGATGCTCTTGAAGTAATAAATAATTCATTGTTGGTTCTTCATGGTGAATTACTTAATATTGCTTTGAAGTATTACATGGTTTCTTCAATCTTTCACTTAGATTAGATTTCTTTTCATGTTGAAGTAGTTTAGTTGAATGGAAGTAATTGTGGATGTTGCTTACTTGACTCGAACAAATCCAGGCCACTAGCCTCTTGTTGATGGTAGGAGTGCCTTGTGTGGTAAGCCTATGATTGAAAGCACTTAACTTCGATTGATATTCAATCTTTAGTTTGCATTCATTTGATGGGATTGAAGAGGAGATATTGATTTGAAAACCATTCGAGTGTTCCTTAGAATTTTGCACTAGGTGGTTGGAGTCATTGTTTAAGCTACATCTAGTAGAGTCTATGTCCATCCATGATTTCTTGTATTCCTAGTTAGAAGTAGGAGTTTAGTTGAAGTTGAAGTGGAAACTGGAAATTGGAAAATCAAACTATATTTTTGTTGCACATTGTGAAGCCAAATCTTTAGAAGTGCAAGAGTTGATATCCATTGAATGAATAGCATGCCCCCTAAGTGATTACCAGCAAATCACATCATTTCACTGAGCTAGTATTGTTAATATTTTTCAGACTTAGAAGGAAAAACAATCAACCTTAGGAAATCCTTTGAAATATAAGAAAAGTATGAACAAGAAGATAAATAGATAATACCCGGATTACGCCCTTTGAGGAGTCTTTTATCTCGCTGCTCTAATTCTGCTCCAATTCACTATTGTGATCTGCCTTTAATCCTGCTCCAATTCGCTAATATGATCTGCCTTTAAGTCTGCTATAAATGTCCTTAGATCTGCCTAGGAAGTGTGAATTGGACCTGCACTTATAAAGAATTCGATCTGCTCTTTGTAATGAATTAGATCTGCTATTAAGCAAGTTCGATCTGCTCTTAGGCGAATTGCAATTGGATATGTTATGTTTTTGATATCCTCTTGCAATTCGCTTTGACCTTTTACTTATACCAACTTGCTTCAAAAGACACAACCTTTCACATATACAGGGCCGACCTAGCCAGATGTGAGAATAATAAATTTCTGTCTTGTGCATTCAAGTCGTCCCTTCTTGGGATTAATTTAATTCTTTATTTTGTTGTTCATGTTATGTAATAATAAATAATATTATTTATTATTACATTCAAAATATAGGATATTGATTTCCGAGTAGACCATATATATCAACAAGTATCTGTTAGTATATTTCAGACTTTACTAAGCACAGAATTAACTTAAGGCAAAGGAGAGATAGTACCCGAAATATAACACTTGATGACTGTCTAAGAAGTCTTCAGAACTGATCTTCCAGATGTGATCCAAGCTGGAATTCTATGGTGATATAGACCTGCACTATGTCCTTTTAATATCTGCTGTTGACTGCTCCAAATTTGCTCTTGAATCTGCACCTTATTAGACTAGGTTGCAATGCTAATTTATATCTCAGACTTGCTAATTATGTACAGAAGTTCGCCCTTGATGCACTGCTGTTAGGGCAGGGACTGTATTGTATTTTGCACAAGAAAAATTCGCAGCTTTGTGAAGAATTCACTGCCTTCCACACTTTCGCTAAAGCCCTAGTTATTTTCGTAGATGACCTGTTGTGATTGGTGAGTCTTGGAGGAGAGATACGTTATGTCTTGTTCATGCTTCTCTAAGAACCAATCTCCTATATGTAGGAGCTACAAGGTTCTGCCAAGAGGGCTGACCTGATCTAAAACATCAACCAGGCCAACTTTGGGCCCAAGATATAAACAATAGACATTATTTATATAATATCGATAAGGCAAGATTTTTGCCGACAAGGCCACAAACTTAACAGTATCCACAATAAAAGGAACCTTGAAGTCATTACATGATCTCACATTGCAAGCTTAGCATGAGAGATGATCTTATATCAAGAGAGGATTGAATGTTTAGTGTTTCATTCCGAAACATTGGGTATTGATTATGCATGTTGTAGTGGAATAAAACTCACATCAACAATGCTCACATTTAATAATGACTTCTCATGACACACATGAGTGTATTAAGAACAAGAGTGAGATCTTTGCTACTTTTAGGATCTCCAAAGCATTTGTTGAGAAAAATCTAGTTATTCTATCAAGATGATATGCACACACAATGGGGAAAACCATATGAATCAAGCATTTGTAGATTTTGCAAAGTGTGTGGCATTCAACATCAACACTTAGTTCCATACTCTCCTAAACCATATAGCATTGCTAAAAGAAAGAATAGGACTTAAAGAGAAATGGAGAAAATAGAACCACTGTTTTTTGTTGGCAACAATTATGATGTGAAGTCCTACAAGGTTTTTTTATCCTATTTCAAAACTTCTTAACTAAGCTAAACTCATTAAGATTGCTATTGAAACAATCTAGGATTAAAAAAAGAAGACACCTAATTAATTCTTAGTATTCTCTCCAAACATGGTTCAAATTATTCAATTTTTATTTCTACTTTCTATGCCATTAAAGATGCCTGTTAGCAAAAAATTTGGGGACAAAGACCGAAGTCTTGAACCCCAATGACTTTCTAGTGTTGTAGTGTTATATCCCAGACTTAGGGCAGGTCCCCATGCGACTGCTTAGCTTATTTTAGCTAGCAGTTGCTGCTCAACTTTTTAAGCAGCAATTTGTGGAGCAGGTGTCCCCATAGATACTAAAATTTGCTGCTTATTTTTAAGCAATGCTTGTAAATATTATTTTTAAATAAAATTTATTAATTTCAGAGGCAAACTTTATGCAAATAAAAAAAAAGAATAAAAATGGTGATGCCAAGTGTCATTTTTCCAATTTTTTCTCAATAAGCAGTGCTGCTTATTTTCAGCCCCTCCTTTTTTTCACAGCTTAACTTTAAGTTATAAGCAGTAGCTGCTTTAAAAAAATAGGAGAAGATTCCAATTTATCCCTTTCCCAAAATTATAAATTTACATGGGGACACTCCAACTGCTTATATTTAAACAGAAATTGTATATAAGCAGCTGCATGGGGACATGGGGTTAGTCCTATTGAGGGAAAAAGAAATCAGATCCAAACATAAGGTTATCTAACTAACAGTAAGAACATACATAACATATTATATTGAGACCCAAAGATATTTGAATTTATTCAATATATTATCTAAACCATTATATCTCCTCATATAATCTCATACATCCATATCATTTATATTCCTTCATATTCTATATTTCTTTATACATCTATTATGTCTCTCTACTATACCCTCACTATCGGTGATCATATTTGTTGTGAGGTTTTCACACCATTGTCTCATTGCAAATGGGGACCCCCTCTTTTTGCTCGTAGTTGTAGAGTTTTGGCAATTGAGATGATAATTCAAAGCTTGGAAGTTGAGGAGTGGATAAGTGATTAAATTGTCAACATTGTAAGTGCAGATGCGAGTGTCGAGGTTAAGGTTTCACTGGGACAAGTTGTAGTGGTTTGAGGTCAAATTTCAAAGTGCATAAATATTTTGGCTAGTCAAATAGTCTGAAATACACTAATGGCATATTTTATACATAAGGGTTTTAGAATCCCTATAAAATTTAATTTTCCATACTTAAAATATACAAAAACCTTATAAAAATCAATTTTTCCTTATAAAAATGCACTAAGTCCCTATGGAAATAGAATTTCCCCTCAAAAAATGCACTTTGTCCCTACAGAAATAGACTTTCCACTCCAAAATTGCACTTTGTCCCTATGGAAATAGAATTTCCACTCCAAAATTGCACTTTGTACCTATGGAAATAGAATTTCCACTACAAAAAAGACCAAAGTCCTTATGAAGTGTGGGATTCCACTCCAAAAATGATCAAAATCCCTATGATGGATGAATTTCCACTTGAAATATTATGGAAGTCTCTGAGGGAGTCGATTTTCCACTCATGGAGAGCAAAACAAGCAAAAAAACTAAGTGTTGGGAACATTAGTCCCTATAGGGGTCGTTTTTCCCTTATAAGGCATAAGGAACAAGGACAATTAGTGGAGAGTCCCTATGCATGTCGAGTTTCCACTAGTCCAATACTTAGAAAAATTTTGGGTGTGAAATGAAGCAAGTCCTCGTGAATAAATAATCTCCACTTGTCCCTATGCTTGTAAATTTTCCCCTAGTCCTTGAGAGGTTTGTTTTTCCCTTAAGGCCCATTTTGAAATAAATGAAGGTGTGAAGTTGCGGGATTGGATTTGTCCCTACAAGGTATGGTTTTACCCTTTATGAACAAGAAAACAAGTAAAATAGGAGTCCTTGGCATTTGAATTTCCCCTTTGAGGGAAAATTAGGGAAATGAAGGAAATTATGGGGGATTTTAAGTATCCATGTGCAAAGTCCATTTTCCCCTTTGAGGAAATAATGAGAATTAATGAAAAGATGATGGGGGAAAGTGGAAATAGTCTCATTTCCAATCAATTTTCCATCATGGATACTTCAACAAATTCAAGGAGGGAAATTTTAAGAATTTTACTTGTCCTCGTGGAGGTCATTTTTCCACCAGCCCCATGAAGTTGAACATCTAAAGACAAAAGTCCATGAAAATGTAAGCAATTTTCCTCCAAATAAAAAACCCACCTGTAGAATCGAATGGAAAACAAGGATAAATCTGAAGCAAATCAAAAAATTGAAGGATTGGAGGTGGAAATTGAATAATCAATGGATTCAATAAAATTGTCAACTTTGCACGAATCCCAAGGGGCTGCATTCAACTTTGCACGAGTCTCAAAACCAATTCTTAAAATGCAATTTTAATCCCACATTGGCTGTATAAGGGAGATGCAAATCAAAAACACCTTTAAAGGATCAACTACAGCATCAAATAAACATACAATAAGCAAGTTGACCAAGCATTTGAGTCAAAACAAGAGTTGAAGAGCTGAAAGCAAATAAAAGGAGAAGCTGCTAAGAGATTAAGTCTGAAGAAAGTGAAGCTACAGCCATTACAAAGTCATCCAGCACTGAGAGTGAAGATCTGAAATACTAAAGAGTGCCCATTAAAATTGCTGTCAACAAGAGAAATTCAAATGCCACCAAGAAAAGAAAGGATGACTAAGAGGGAGGAGGATTGCATTTCCACAGATCTGAAACCCCATTATAAGCTGCAATTTTACAAAGAAAATCAGAAGTTGAAATGAACAAGTGCCAAAAGGTGTTTGGAACTCAAGCTTAAGTTCTACAAAAATCAGAGACCAAATCTAAGCATTCAAGGAGCTGTAAGTTTGATGTCTTTAGACTTAAGTATGAATACACCCAGGAAGTTCAATTTTTATGGAAAAATTAGAGAAAAATTCTAAGTCATTAATTCCTATCAGAATTTATTGCAGTGTTTTAGAGGAACATTTTGGCAAAAGAATCACTTAGTTTTGAAGGAAAAATCACTAAAGTAGAGTAAGTTTCAGACTTGTCTTCAGAAATCAGATTTACATCTTTTGGTAAGAGGGTTTGTTTTGCACTCCTAATCCTTAAACCTTCATTGGAATATGCTCCAGTCAATTAATAATATGATTTGGTAAAGTCTAAGTCACTAGTTCTGAGAATGGGGGGATGTATTTAGACTTATTCTCAAAATTTGTCTCAAAAACCAGTCTGATCCTAAGAGTCTAAGACATGTTCTCCATTATCAAACCTCACAATATGTGTTTGGGGGGATATTTAGCAAGATGTTGCATTAATTTTTAAGTTTTTAGACGAGTTGCAGGTATGTCCTCAGAAAAATCAGAGTTTGTGCAATATTAATGAGGTCTAATCAGTGTATTCTTGAAATGAGTCAATTTGATCATGATTTTGAAGTCATAACAGTCAGATTACAACTAGTTGTCGACTTAGTCTTCACACTTAGTCCTCAAACTTAGTCTTTAGAAAATTTTGAATTTTATGATTCTGATATTGTAATGTCCCCTTTTCTAGCCCATTAATTCATGATGTGTTGTTAGCCCTATTTGCCTTGATCCTGTGGGCTAACCAGGACTTTGCAGGGACCAGATTGAGATTTGGCCTAGGCAATTCCAATTTCAGGCCAACCAGAGTTGTTTTAGCAGGGTTTCCAAATACTTACTATTTATAGTAAGTTAGTCGGGTTCAGTATTTTTGGCATTTCAGTATTGGACTTAGAGCGTCTCATCGAAACCTTTCCAATGAGCTATCACACATGGTTTTTCAAGTCCGATTGGTCATTTATTTTAATGCCTGAAGATTAAACAGTTTATTACTAAAGTGACTATTAAATTAAAGTACATATTAATATGACACCTTATTATTAAAAGGCCATTTTATTCTCTTAAGTGGAAAATGATACTTTCAAAAAAAAGGAATTAAATATGGAGAGACGGGCAAGGGAAAACAAAGATTCACAGGGCTATTCTTTAAAAGAACAAAGAGAAACTCATTTGCATATGCTTTGTTTATGTTTTGATGAGTGATTTCTCTTGGAGAAATTTGGGAAGCTTCTAGTTTTCGATTCTGAAACTTGACAAAAACCTGAGGGCTTTCTTAGTGGATTGGACTGAAACCTAGTTCATCTTTAGAGGTGGGTTTGCGTCGTTCACAGTTGGACAAATTTTAGAAGATTTCATTTGAAGACAATACTTGCAGAGGTATTTTCATAACTATCTGAGAAATAAGTTGTAACGATTTATCATTCTGGATTGATTTTAAATGATTTTCAGTCTAATCTGTTGGAATAAATAAATTTGTTGCATGCAATTTGCTTGTTTTAATTTTTGTGATACATTTCGAGAAATTTGGAGAAAATATTCCTAAGACGGATATTACACTGCTATTAGAGATGGTTTTCTTGCCAGCCTCTGAAGTTTTATCAAAGACAAATTTGAGAAAGGTTTTTATCAAAGCTTGTTTTCCTGCCAACCTGTGAGGCTTCACGAGTAACAGAATTATTTGTAGTTCTGAAATTTGTTTAATCTGAATGGGAGAAATGAATTGTTTTGTTTCCAATGTGATTTTTGTGACATCGTGGACTTTGGTGCTAGACCGATGATTTATTCTGAGTAAAATAATAACCTGGTTATCTGTCGTATTTCTTGTGCGTGGAGATTACCAATATATATCTGTGCGGCTAACTGGAAATATTTCGCGTTGATATTTATTTGATTGCAGGGTCATCCTTAAAAATTTTGAAGTATTATATTGCCGTTCAAAATTCTTTATTAGGAACAAATATATTGTAGCCAAAATATTGAAGTTAAATGTTTGAAAAAGGCTAACGTTTTAGCAATTAATGTTTTTGTGGGCCCGATTATATCAACGAGCGCAAATACAAGTTAAGCGGGATATTATTATTATGGAATCATTTTAGATGAATAAACCAGAGCGGACGGAGCTTATTTTCAGGTTTGGGCAAACATTTGAAATTAATAAAATATTTCTGGAGGAACCCGATATATAGCTATTCCCGTGAATGAATTGGCAAATATTTATTATCTCCTCCGCAATACTTTGGAAGATGAATAGTTTTGGGCTAAATATTGTTCCCTTCTGATGCCGCGAGTTTGGAGTTTGTCCAGAGAAGTTTTGAAGGTGAACAGGTTACATTTGATTATCTGTGAGCGCTCAGGATAGACGTTGGGAAAGAATTGCAGAAAGAAGGCATCAACTGTAGAAGACTATGCCAGAGAACTTAATAAAAAAGGCTGAGAAACTTGAGAAGTTATCGAATTCTTTGGAGACTACTAAACAACTAAAAACATTGTCGAGTACGTGTTTGGAGGGGTCGTAATTGGGGGTGCATGCCGTGAAAGTTTGTGGGAAAACCAAACGGCACTTCTGGAGCAATATATGACTGGTTCTGGAGTTAAGGATTCATGTGCGACACCATATAGTTCCTGCGGCATTTCCAGAATCAAATATAGTCTGCGGAACCTGCAAGTACGTGAGTTGGGATACAAATAAGCAGCGTAAAGTTAACTCAAAGGACATTTGTGCAACTAAATACTCGCTGGGTCAGAACTGCTGGAGTTAATGTGGATCGCAAATATATTGAAGTTTCAGTTTATTACCGTTGACAGCACTGGCTGGAGATGTCGAAGATCAGGCTTTTGTGTTTTTTGAAAAATAGTGAACTGGTTTGAATGCTCTGTTATAGTAGATTCTTGTGTAGACAACATTTGGGAAAAAAAGAAAAAAAAAACTCTTACATTATAATGTGTCCATTAATTACTGAGGTAGCAGAATATATATTTTCTGGAAACAATTTACTAGAAAGTAACTTTTCTGTGCATTTCTAGTGGTATTCTGTGCATTCTAATTCCTATGAATTGAGTTTGAAATCTGTCAATGCATTCAATCTGTAATTTTTGTTGAAAGAACATGTGCCTTTGAAACAAGATTCTAATGAACAAAACAGAGTAACCTATTTCAGTTGGAAAAAATTATTGTCAGACGTGTGTTGCTTAGAGGTTTGACGACTAACGACAGCAGGTTTTCAACATTAGAGAATATTTATCTTCAGATTGAGAATATTAGTAGAGGCAAAACAGCTACAGAAGAGTTAGAATCTATTTACAGGTCCAGTGCTAGGAAAGACGGATACTATGTATGCTGTTGAGATGCCAACAAGAGTTTCAGTTGATAAGGCACATAATTGTTTGAGGCTTGTGGTATGAAATCTGTATAAACTGAACCAACTTGTTGCAAACAAATAAACATTCAACTTCAGAAGTAAGCAAATTGTTTGACGAAATTCGTCAGAGTGGAAAGGTGAAAAAAAATAGCAAATATCCATTTGAGGGTATTACAATGGAAAATCTGAAAAGCAACCTCTTCTCACAAGAATTTAATGATACATTCAACAGTGAACAGCTGCAGGACTTGCAGAAAGAAAAAGTAGTAGGCAATTGGCTCTATATGATTGGATTACAATTGGAGTCCATGAAATCCATAGATGGTGTTCTCTCCAAGTTGGAAGAATTAGAAACATATTTATCTAAGGTAGACCAGGCAGATTGGAGGCTTCTTAAATGGGCTTTGCAGCCCTCAAATGCTCGTTTTGGTTCAGCAGAAGTTTATGGGACATCCCCATAAAGATGTCAGACTTGCAGTTGCCTCATGTCTTAGTGAGATTACACGAATAACAGCTCTTATAGCACCCTATAATGATGATGTGTTGAGGAAGGTTTTGCAGTGGATTGTAAAGAGCTTTTAGGGATTACATGATGACAAAGGCCCTGTCTTTGTTAAGAGGGTTAAGATCTTAGAAATTATGACAAAGGTCAGATCATTTGCCATTATGATTGACCTTCAAGGTAATGATTTAACTCTTCAAATGTTTCAATGCTTAACTGGAAACAGGAAGCATCATCCAGAGAATGTGAGAGCTTGTATGCAAACCATTATGTCCTTAATCCAAGATGAAGATGATGAAGTTGCAATCAGTCTTGTTAGCCATTTGGAGGAAGGAACATATTGTATCACCTATTGCTTATGAATTCTCAAAAAGATTGGTTGAACAAAATTGAAAGCTTCAAGGAACAAATGACTGGAGAAGAATTAATCTCAATGGGCTTACAGGTTGCAGGGGATTTCCAACAAAAGTAAGAACCAAATGAGAAGGAAGCAGATACGTTTTACATGTCACGACTCTTGGACACCTAATCATGTTTGTGGGGATTGCAATGAAGATAAGGCAGCCAAAGAAATTCAAACCAACAATAGAGAAGATAGGAATCTCATAAGCTTTTTCCCAACAAAATAACACACATTTTGGTGATGAGTTGAACTCAGCTATTGTTAAAGGTATGGGATATACAAATCTCTACATTGGTGACTTGGAGGTTGTAATTGACACACATTCTATTGAGGATAGTCTTACTCTATGTGAGAGCATGTTGGGATCTCAAGATGTTTCCAAAGAAGTTTATGAAACTTCACATCATGAGAAATTGTTTGAAAATGGTGACATAGCAGCAACCTTGTCTTTGCATGCAAATCAATCAAGCAAGGAGTTTAAGGCCTATGATAACATTGATGACATCCTTGTGAGGTGTGATGAATCATGTGTTTATTATAGAAGCAACTCACATATACATGATAGTGATTTAGAGGACCAAGCAAAGATGGCATCTCAAGATGATGGTGTTTTGGACGACCAATCAGAAAATGCGTTTCAAAATGACACTAATGAGAAGCATGCATTGAAGAATCAGCTGAAAGTTGTTGAAGAAAAGGTTGTTGCAGCTTTAGTATATTATGATGACATTCATAGGATCATTGAGGATCTCTACAGGAAGGCTCAAATGGAAAGGAGGCAAAGGGGAATGGAAGGTGATTATTTTGTTGCTGATTTGCAGGTGGTCAAACAAGCCCTTGAATCTATGAAATCATATTATTTATGTTTGCTTTCAGATAGGGATGATATTTTAAAGGTTGTTGAAGTACATGTTGATAAATTGAAAGAAAAGGACGTTAAGGTTAATACGCTCATCAAGGAGCTTAATGATACATGAGAAATATTAGAGAATACACAAATTGCTCTTCAAGAAGCAGAAAAAACAGATTGTTGCCACCAATCAATACAAGGAACAGGACAAAGGAAGGTCTGAGTTTTTTCACTAAGTGTTAAGGAACTTGATAGCATACAGCAGACTTATGACTTGGATAGCTGTCCCAAAAGATCAAGTAACAAATCTTTGGATCAACCAAAACTTCAATATGAGCTAGATAACATTCAGTTGGTTGACAATTCATTGTTTGAAGTGGATGCTGATTGGACATTTGATAATCCACTCTTCGAGTTGGATGGGGGAGTTTTTTCCGATTCCAATGATGAGAATGAAATTGATTGCGTGATTTGGGACCCAGGTACAATTCCTAGTAATGAGGGATGGTCACAGCATTGGAGTAGTGGATTAGTTTCTAGTGTTAGTACTGCTGCCCACTTACCGATCAGCCTACACATGAGTTCAGATTTGGATCTACAGGTGAGTAGGGTGGATTCTTTGGTTCAGCAGATGAGTGGTTTTGGGTTGAGGATGGGTGGTAGATATGTTTTGATCAGAGACAATGATTTTTCAGCTGCTTCCTTACCCATGATTTTTATGTATTCAGTGGCATTTCAGATTGTTCATTGTTGTGCTCGTTCTTTCCTAATGTGGGTGTTGACTTCAAAGTACTTGTATACTTGAGTGCAACTAGTTGTAGGGCATTTCTTGGGCACAACTCAATTATTCTTCATGTCTATTTAGGATAATTTGAGTCATTACGGTCACTTCACAACATTAGTTTGTGCGCTTGCAGTGAGTTGGGTTTGTTGGAATGCTCATTTTTCCTACACTAGCATTTGAAGGCAAACTGTTGATGACAAGTTTACAGTAGTTGGCTACAAGAGTAGTACTTAGATCGTGATTGACAGAATGTCTTATGAGGTGGTCTCTCTCGAGTTACATTGGCAAAATATATATCATGCCTTTGATCTCAGCTCTCTTAGAGTTTTCACACCTATGAGAGTCATTATGCATTACATCAACAACTCAGGTTGGGCTGATATGTTTACGCCGTAGGCGTTTCACTATGAACGCGTTCAGGCAAAAAATTTCATCTGACGGTTGTAAATTCTGCAGACACAATGACGGACATTGAAATCATTTGAAACATTCCTTTTTTCTACCACTTTTCACCCGCAAATGTCAGCCACAAATTTTGTTGACCTGTCCACTGCTCTGTTATGACAAATTAAGTCATCTGAAGCGTCTGTTTATTTTGGCACTTTACACGTCGTCGAGTTTGTAAACTGGAAAAGGCAAAATACGCGGACTATGGAGACACCAAATAGGTTTGTATGAATTTGTTTTTATTAGTAAACAAAAACTGTCACGTACACCCCCTTCGTTCATTATTTTTTCGGTCACCGTCTTCTTCTGCAGTTACCGTTTTTTTTGACATGTCTGCCTTAACCATCCACTTTCCCGCTCTGTCAATAAAGGTTTTTTAAAACTTTATATGCTTTCCAGTTATCAGAAAAAAATGACCAGAGTTGGGAGGAAAAAGCGGAGTAAAATTATTGTCCGGTAAAATTCCAACGGCAATAGTTTTACGTTTCTTTTGTGTCACTCGAGGTGGGACCGTCTTCCAAGCATTGTGAAGCTGAGATTTAATATCATGTACGATGGAGGAGTATGCACAAACCAATGAGGAGAAAATATCAACGCGCTATTAACTCATATAATAGTTAAAACTATATTTATATAATTACTGTTATCATTGTATATATTATTTTATATTATATAATATTATTGAATTTAATCTTATATATATCTATATAATTATTTGAATGTTTTCAAATTTATTTATTGTTAATTAATAATCAGAAACTATTCTTATTACAATATTGCTAATTATGATATTAATAGTAATATTTTACATAATATAAATTTATATTATTATATTTTATAAAATCTTAAATTTATTTTTAAGATAATATTATAAAATTATATTTTAATAAAAGATTTGAAAATTTATATATATTCTAATTTCAATTATATATAGTATAATTATAATTTTATTGTGTATAAGTTTTTATATAATATAAATAACATATTATGAATTATTGTATATAAAAATATACTTAAATTTACTTAAGAAATTATTCAATTTGTATAAAAAAAATTCTAAAATAATAATCTTGATTATTTTTAATTTATTTATTAATTTATTTTATATAATAAATTATTTAAATTAATCTATAGAAATTTAAGTAGAGAGCTGGTCAATTAGTTATTTTATTGCACATGGTTTTCTAACATGGTTTCTTTAAATAGATTAAAGTAATTAGTTTTGACTATCATTGTGATTTTTTCATGTTCTTACAAACTTGAAAATTATGCAATAAAGTAAAAATATGTGGTAAACTAAAAATGAATAGATTTAAAAATATGTAGCAAATTAAAAATGAATATGCCGTAAACTATTTATAAATTAAAAATATGTCGTAAACTAAAAATGAATGGATTTAATTGTTCATTATAGATTTAATGGAATTTACAATGAGAATAAGTAGAAATACTTGGATCTTTTAAATGATGCTAATGTAACTTAATGTGCTCTGTCAAGTTAGCGCGGCGGTACTATGTGGGTTGGAGGGAGACTGGACCTCTTGACCTTGTATTTTACTACAAGCAAATCTCGTTCATTGAGCTAGACCCTCAGCCCTAAGGCAACTTAAAAATCCAGGTTAAAAATGCCCAGATAAGTTAGGTAAATAGGTGTCCAATTTGATGCATGGGTAGAAACAATTTTGATAACAAATTTAAAGTCACAACGATTGGTGCAATGTTGTCAAACAAATTGGACATTAAATCAACAAGTGTGGGTATTAAATCAATAAAATCATTATCCCCATTTCTTTTGGAAATGAAAACTCTAAAACAAAAAAGGATTAAATTCCAAAGTAAATAGGTTAACAAAACTAGATGTTTGAACAAAATTATATGTTAAATGCTTAATTACCTCAAATAGTAATTAACATTTAGGTCCTACAAAGTTTTCAACTAAATAAAATTAGAGATTTAAATACAATACTCAGTTTTACTTTTCACAAAAACGTGAAGGGTGTTGATGAACATTTATAGTTAGATGATTTACAACAAAATTTGTTTAAAAAAAGTGGTCAAAAGATCAAATCATGTTTAAAGTTCTCCTAGAACAACAACTAGTGCAAAATCATAAGCATGTTAGCCCTCGGGAAGCTATGTGCCCACCCAACAACAAAACAAAATACTCTACATTTGGTTAACATGGACGTGCCAAGCATCAACAAATAACCAAATACATAGGCATACCCACAGATGAAATGAGATAATGTTGCATCAAACCAAAAGTATGCAAACTCCTATTTGTGTGTCATTTTGTTTGTGTTACATGGTCATCAAACACTTTGTTATATGTCTATGTGTGTGAATTTAATGGCATTGTGTTGGAATGACAATCGGTGTCGTACAATGTTTCCCTAGGGTCTTCATATTTATTTCACTTTGTTCGATGTAATCCCACCATACAAGAAAGTTGACCATCAATTTTACCAAGGGCAAGTGCCTTTTCTTCTTTGAGGTACTCAAATTTGATATAATAATTTGTATGTATCAAACTGAAATAGGATACATCTATTAGCATAGAGGATTTGAACTCAAGTTTTTGTAAGGTTAAGAGAGAATTTATGGTTTATGAAAGAGTAATTATGGATTACGAAAGAGAGATCGCCTAAAAAACAAGACCTTGTTGTAATGATTTAAAACAAATAATATAATCATCAACTAGTAGGGATGAATGAGATTGTCTAGATGGTCATCAAAATAATAGTAAAAAAAGAAAGATATAGAATTATTTGATTAATGTGGATATAATTAATATATAAATAATTTTAAATTTAAAAATAGATATAAAAATAGAAAAAGGTTGATATAGACGAGAACGAGTGAGATGAAAAGAGGTGCGATTTTTTATTCCTCCAACATTAATACGGCGTACCCATTGCACACCAAGGTGCGATTGCTAGTGTATTTTATGCCTATAGTGGGAGTTATGCACTTCCATGGGAGATCACTCACAATTGGAGAGTTGTTTAGTGATGATAGCTCCTTGGGATACTACTATCTCTTCATATCTGACGGTCATGACAACATGATAGTCTAGGATCCTGGTATTGACTTGCTTGGTACGTTATTTCAGTGGGGGTTTGATGATTGGCTTCTCAATTCCAGGCATGTTATTTATATCAGAGTAGAGCGCCAGATCAGTAGAGTAGCATTCTTGAGGTTAATATGGGATCCAGGCATTTGGTTTCAGCATGCAGGTGTAGATTGCTTGAGGGCAAGCAATCTCTAGGAAGAGAGGACTAGAATGTCCCCTTTTCTAGCCCATTAATTCATGATGTTTCGTTAGCTGTATTTACCTTAGTCTCGTGGGCTAACCACGACTTTGCAGGAATAAGAGTGAGATTTGGCCTAGGCAATTCCAATTTCAGGTCAATCAGATTTGTTTCAACAGGGTTTCTAGATACTTACAATTTATAGTAAATCGGTCAGATTTAGTATTTTTGGCATTTTAGTGTTGGACTTGGCGCTTCTCGTCGAGACCTTTCCAACGAGCTATCACACATGGTTTTCCGAGTCTGATTGGTAATGCCTGAAGATTAAGAAGTTTATTAATAAAGTGACCATTAAATTAAAGTACATATAATATGTCACGTTATTATTAAAATCAGAGGTATATTGCACCTTAGAGCAGAGGAAAATCACTTTAGAAAATGTCAAATGAATGGCCAGCTATGCTTATTTATATGCCTCTTAAGAGGCAAAAAACAAGGATGACTTGGCATAGGGAGAAAAAAAATTTAAAAACAACATGAGGCCGACCCTCCTAGGTGTTTGAAATAAAATTTTAATTAATATTGGGGCCTCTCTATTTCGATTTGCACAATGGATCTGCCCTATAAGATCTCGATTTTTTAAAATTATAAAATGGTCCCCAATTGGCATCGATTTTTTAATTATAAAATGGCCCAAACTTTGCCATGTAGGGGGGCGAATCTGCCTTGGAGATTAAAATATAAAACCAGCCCATCCTATAATTGGAAATAAAACATTTCATGAGCCACAAAGGATTGAAGTTCCACCAAGCATGGGGGATTTATCATTTAAAATTACCAAATTGCCGAGTCTACCTCTCCAACTCGCACAATCACTTCCACCAATTTGCAACACCACTTCCCCCAATTCCTAACAACTTGCACAAGCCCACTTGCCAAGTTGCAAAGACTTGCTTGCCAACTTGAAACCATTTTGTCTCCTTGCAAATTGTAATTTTCCTTGGCCAAAATAATTTTCTCAAGGTAATAATTCTACTTGGCTAAAGGAAAATCATTTTCTCACCTTAATGCTATCATTTTCCTTCACAAACCCATGTTGAAATTCCATCAAATTATTAAAATTTTGCCATGATGCAAAAGCACCCCTACCAACTTCGCAGGAACGTGTCTACCAACTTGCAGGAACCCTCTTACTAAACTATGAAAAGTGAATATTAAAATTGCAATTTTGACACTTAGAATCTAGATTTTTCAAAAATTATGTTATCAAAATTGCACGATTAAATTGCCCAAATTTATCTATCCATTTTTCACAATATGCAAAATTTCACCAAATTTCCCAAAAAATTTTGAAGTCCACAAAATCCAAATTTTGCTCAAAAAGTCAAACCAAGATTGCTTATAAATTGAATTATCCAATCCACATCCTCAATTTGGATTGGGAAGCAAAATCATTACGTTTAGGAAATCAAGTTATAGACTTGATACAACTCAGTTTTTAATCATTTTCAAATCCACCATTCATCCTCTTGAATGTCAAAATCTCATTCCTTGACCCTTCAAATTCGTTCTAAATTTCACCCAAAGCGCCTCAAACTTCACCTTCAATCCTTGATCTAAGAGAATTGCCAAAGTTTGAAAAGAGGGGGGTCCCCATAAATTTTTGGGCAATGGTGTGAAAACCTCACAACATGCATTTAGTTGGCTTCATTGAGAATAACAAAAGCATAACAAAGACTGACAGTTAATGTCCTGCTACTGTAAGGCTATACAGTCAACCAGTTTTTGCACGGAAGCTGTTTAATGTAGTGCTGAGGACTCTACTGTCAAAGCATAACTATAGTAAGTTGGTAGTTATGTAATATAATTGTTATTAATATAGTAGTTGCCTGGGGCATTCCATGGTGATCAATTTGTTTACATCTAAAGAAGTTTATAGTAAAGCATACACTTTTATATATTGGTTTTCACTCTGCTTTGGATGGAATTGTCCTCTTATTTCAGAAGGGCAGGAGACCTGGCAATGCTCAATTTACAAATAAAAAAAGGATCATGCTCCTATCAAAAGATGTGAGCAATATTCTACTTTACTAATTATTTCTATTAGGGTTAGTAATCACACATATGAGTACAAATATATATAATCATCATAATTCATTAGATAGGTCATGACACATCTATATTCATTTTTAGTATTCAATCACAATAGGATTTGAATGAGGGAGCATGATAGGTTGGCCCAAAGCAATCCTCAAACTACGCCCAAGAGTGGATACTTACCCTCTTGGCCCCAAGTGGCAAGCACATTGGACATCTAGCATGCGGTGGTCTACCTATTGGGGTGCTTGTATTTGCCCTCCCTATTCATGTCTCCTTATTCATCCTCTTATGACTTGTGATTTCTCCAACAATCAACCATTGTAGAGGTTTGAAAGGAAATCACAATAGGGTGTTTGGAAATCCTCCTATCTAAGCTTGAGAGTGGACACTCGCCCTCTTGTCCCTAAGTGGCGAGCACATTGGATATCCATCATGGGGCGGTCTACTTAGATGGTGATATTGTATCTGATCTTGTATGGTGATACAAACACCCTAGGTAGACCACCCTATGTTGGATGTCCAATGTTCTGCTACTTGGGGCCAAGAGGTAAGTGTCCACTCTTACACTCCTCTAGGGCAAGATTGTGATTTCAGGGCAAGATCCAGGGTTCTCCCAAAAGGGGACATTACAATTGGTATTAGAGCCTTGATCCTACGAATGTGCGGTACAAACCTACGTAACCACCATACAATTAGGGTTAACTATTCAACCACTTCTTAAATAAATCAAGCAAAAAGATAAGCTCAAATAAGGCATTCAAGGGTGACTTATCTATCATCACTCACTAATACATCAAATCAGCACTCACTCAATCATCACTAGTCACTCTATGAATTCCAAATTCTTTCAATCATTATTCACTAATATATCAAATCACAAAATCAAAGAAAGCAATTGAATTAGCATCAATGCTCATAAAGAGCAGTTCAATTCATAATATATCAAGCATCAAGCAACAATTTCAAAAGAAAGATCAATCCTCGTAAGAGAGCTAACAATATCCAGTGATCCAATAGATATACCGAACCATTCAGCAAGAGCACTCATCAAAGAGAGCAGGGATCAGCATACAAAGAGGGAATAAGCATCAAATCAGATCTGTCTAAATTTTAACAGCAAACTGAAAGTATATAACCTGTAATAATATTATGTTCTACAATTATAGTAGTATGAAATAGTGAAATCAATAATTGTTGTTAGATGATGTCAAATGCATGATCTAAATCATTAATCTATATATAACTTGGCAAACAATCATTTGGAGAAGAGGAGAAATGCAAGAAAGAAAAGAGCAGATACGAGATCGCCATCTAAGTAAACCATCCCATGATAGATGTCCAATGTGCCTGCCACTTGGGGCCAAGAGGATGACTATCCACTCTTGAGCTTAGGTAGGAGGATTTCTGAGCACCCTATTGGGGTTTCCTTTCCAACCTCTACAATGGTTGATTGATGGAGAAAACACAAGTCATAAGAGGATGAATAAGGAAACATGAATAGGGAGGGCAGATACAAGCACCCCCTGGGTAGACCACCCCCTGTTGGATGTCCAATGTGCCTGCCACTTGGGGCCAAGAGGGTAAGTGTTCGCTCTTGGGCTTAGTGTGAGGATTGCTTCGGGCTTAGTGTGAGGATTGCTTCGGGCCAACCTATCATGCTCCCTCATTCAAACCCTATTGTGATTGAATACTAAAAATGAATATAGATGTGATGTGACCTATCTAATGAATTATGATGATTATATAAATTTATACTCATATGTCCAATATTGTTTAATATTATTGCAGGATCTATTCCAGGCCTTTATCTTGCCAAAGGTATAATTATAATGTAATGTTCCATTTCCTGGATAGCCTTGTAATCTCCCCTAATTTCACAAAATCCAAATGAAACAAATAACATAATATAGTTTGAGATATAACCCTAACCTAGGAATAAGATGAGATAAGCCTATCTTGGAACCTGCAACCAAATTAAATAATAATATAATCATAATGCATCTAATACATCCATTTTTAGGGTTAAGAGAGAAATACACCTATAGCATATAATTTTCATTGGCTCAACCATAATGAAGGTTGACATAGGAAGGACATGATGAGGTGCCCTAATTATCCTCAGCCCTAGGCCCAAGAGTGGAAACTTTGTCCCCCTTGGCATCATGTGGTCTTAACCAAGCCCATGAGGTGGCGTGCCTAGCAAAGCCTGTGCACCATTTCCTTCATTGCACTATCCTTCTCTCCTCTTATGATTGAGGATCCCTTTCTTAGTTACCTCAATAACTAACCCATACAGGCTTAGAGGGAAGATTGCAATGGGGTTCCCCTTACTCGACCTTAGGCCCAAGAGCGGAATCTCTGTCCCCCTTGGCCTCATGCAGTCCTTAACCAATTTTATGAGGCGGTGTACCTAGTGAGGCCTCACCGTTCCCCCTCCTTGCACTTCCTTTCCTTCCCTAATATGGTTGATAAATGTATGGATATTTAGATTCAAGCATATTTCTGATTGCATAAATATACATTCATACATAAGTAATATGACTTCTTCATACCACAGTAATCTAAAAGATTATAACAGATCGTCTTGCTACAGATATGATTGCATTTGCTGTTCGTTCAATGCAGATATAATTCTGGTTTGATTACTGTCATAATCCTTAAATTCTTCTGACAAGTCTGCTATATATCTCCTCATAGGTCATTAATTATACAGAAAGAAGCGTTGCAAAGTCAAAAGGGGCCGACTGAGTAGAAGAATGAACTAAACATTATCTATGCTAGTCAACCCATTTGCTGTTTAAATCACATTTTAATTATTTTTGCTTTAAAGATGACTATTTTGCTTTAAAGATGACTCCCTTTTGAGTAAAGACAAAGGGTGTGTAGTTAAGGTGTGATTACCTCTAAGCGGGGGATCATCAAGAAAACAAATGATAGGCTGCAAATAGAGAAGACTGGTACAGCAATCTCATTATTTAAAAGGTGGTAGTCTCATCATCAATTAAGCAGTGATGTCAATAATAATTAAGACTCTCAATTCAATGTATTAACAGCAGCAATTAGTTATCTTAAAACTAATTCTAATCAGCCAGTTTCAACAAGTCACGAGTTAGGAAAAGGCAGTGGTCATTGGAAGAGATGCCTCCTTTGGAAAGGTGGTGATCTTTGTAAAGGGATGTGTCCACCCATCCCACTTAAAAGATATATAATGCAGGTCTTCCTTTGAGGAAAGCATGGAACCATCAAGGAAAGCAATTCAATTAGCATTAGTGCTCAAAAAGAACAGATCAGTTCATAAGATATCAGCGTTCAGGCACTTAGATCTGATGAGAAATTACTATTAATTGCAGGCAATAGCATTCTTGTTCAATGTGAATAAATGTTATCTTATACATCTACACATTCTTGTGGTATGCATGAGTATATGTTTGTTATGTATGCTTAGTATATGCAATGTGGATAAATGTTATCTTATACATCTATATTCTTTAATTATATCTTACCAGATGTTAATAAACTTGTTATACTTAATAATTTATCCACATAAGCAATCATATGGGAGTGGAAGGAAATATATTAGGGAGAGGAGATAAAAATAGGTTCCCCTAAATTAAGTGGTCCACCCCAAGGGATAGAATTTCTGCCAGTTGTGGGCCAGCGGGTGAGTTGTCTTGGTCAAACCTTGTGCGCTCTTGGACTTAATCGGGCTGAACAGTCTTCCTCTATGACCTGGGTTCCCTCAAATTAAGTAGACCAATTCAAGGGATGGAATCATCATGGGATGTTCCTGCCGCTTGTGGGCCAAGGGGTGAGTTGTCTTGGTCAGGCGTTGCGTGCTCTTGGGCTGAACAGTAACCGGGCACCCTTTATGGATTTCATCTCCAAACTCTAAATATGATTAATTATGGTCAACGGAACCATGTATGGTTATTGCATCATTTATCAAAATAGAATAAGAAAATTTACCATTATGTATGTGCTTATTATTGTTAGTTAGAATCCCTAACCTAAATAGAAATAATTGGTCTTATGAATTATATTTAAATTATTATCTAATATGGTTGAGAAATCCAAACCAGAGATTATATTGATAAATATATTACATTCCTTATTTCCTCCCAAAAGGGGACATTACAATGATAGAAGCAATCTACAATGATTCTCATTGAAACTTTATTGAAACCATAAAAGATATCCAACAACAGTTGCTCTGAAAGCATTATTGTCTGAAACCACCAAGTCAACTTTGTTTCAAGTATTTAACACCTGCCTACAGAAGAAATTGTTGTTAAAATAGGCTCAAAATATGTAGTAGTAGCAAGCCAACTAGAACTGGGTACTTGAAAGTTAAAAGCACCCGCTGACCAAGCCACAATTATGAAGGTACTGGCCCTATGCCATCATCGAAGCTTGGGACATGCTGTGGGTACAGTATAGAATTTGTAGATAATATCGTTAATCCCTTGTATCTTTTCTAGGCATAGTTATATCAGTTAGAAAGATTAGTACAAGTTGTATGTTTAGTCAAAATTGTTATATTGGTTAGAAAAAATAGTACAATATTATAATATCCTCAGAAAGTAGAAGTGTCTTGAGTAACCCAAATGGCATACCATAAACTAATAATGCTCTTAACTAGAGTCTAGTAGTTATAACTGTCTTTTTGGCACATCCTTTGCAAGACTCAAGAAATCTGGAATCTAGTGATTAATTTCGATTCTCTGCTATATAATGAAACTAAAGATAGATCATTAGGGTTGTTTGCATCATAAGTCATAAGTATATAATTGAACGGTTTAAGGAAATTCACATGAATGACTTCAACCATTACATGTTTGGCATCCTCATTATGGAATGAACATTTTGCAAATTAGTTCATTTGGGATAGATATGAGTAAAATATATTGATTGTACTTGTTAATAATGATCTGCAGATATTATGATACTGACTCTGAATTGCTTCCAGAAATTGGCACAGAAACTTTTTAGAGGAAAACAGAATTAAAGGTTGCAGTTTTCTTCCAAAAGCTTGCACAAAAATGCTTTCAAGTTTCCCCTGGCATCTGCCCTAGCAAGGTAAACATCTTATATATGTAAAGCTAAGGGTATC
The DNA here is from genome assembly GCA_027943335.1 of Chamaecyparis obtusa. NCBI lineage: Eukaryota > Viridiplantae > Streptophyta > Pinopsida > Cupressales > Cupressaceae > Chamaecyparis > Chamaecyparis obtusa. The sequence goes on along the minus strand of BSBK01003472.1, from coordinate 433,245 downwards.
TCTTAAGGATGCATTCTGGAAAAGGGCCGTGTTAAAATGAGAGCCTTTGAGATTGTTATAGATGAGTACATAGCTCAAACTGGCCATGTAAGCAGTCCCAGTAAAATGCAGTTTAGGTCCTTGAAAATCACCAGCATGAGCACCCCCAACAATTCTATGACACATTATACATGCACATGGCATGCATGGATGTCTCTCTGTCTCCAATTTTGGCCTTAAACATTTGGCTTAATGGAAATCTTTATGCAAGTTTATGCACAGGTAGTGGATGGTTGCTTTTATGGATGTGACAGGAACAGAAAGATTGCATAGGTAAGACCAGCTACAGATGAGGGTTGTCACACCTAGATTGGAGGAAATTAAAGTATGATCAAGTTGGCATTTACCTTTTCTTATCTTTGATAAGGGAACTCAAAGTCATTAAGATGAATTATGATAGCCAGGTTGAGCTACAAATAAGACGCTTCTAGTTTAATGGTTATAGTGGTAATCTAAGATGCTGGTTCAGATACACATTTGGAGTTCTGTTAGGCTGGTACAGCAATTTTCCCCCATGTATGGCCATACCATATTATATATATATATATATATATATATATATATATATATATATTGCAAGAGAAAATGTACAAAATTGAAAACGTTTCATATTGATAAAGATAATTGATAATTGAAAAGAGATCAAATCCTAAGTTGATAGAAGAACAACAAAAAGTGCCCAACAAGAAAACAAAAAGATATTTTAAAAGTCAAAATAATTATTTTTTAGAGAAAACTATGTAAATTATTTCACATAATAATTTCACATATCTGAAATTCACACACAACATAAACAACATAGTTGTTAGAAGTTTACTCTCACGGAGCTAAAAGAACTACTGGACCAACCAAATCCAAATTACACTCATGCAATGAAAGTATAGCCCTATATTTATATGTCTCTTGCCAATACAAAACTAGGCACAAACAAAAACCCACAAAAAGCCTACATCTCTATGACCACAGGCACTACATTCCTGAAAGTAGCTGAAACAACCTGACCCCACATAAAGCTTTTGCACCTTGATTATTTTGGAAGGACCACAAACAGACTCAGATGATGCTGTCAGATCACAAGAATGAGGCTGGGCAGTACTTCCCATTCAGATTTGCTCAACTCGCTCTATCACGGAGGGCAGAAAACAGCTGATCTTCAAAATGAAGCAGCATCAGATTAAGGCAGGCTGAATTCGGTGATGACCAGAGACGTATTGAAATACAAATGCACTTGCATAGCTATCCCATCCTCTGAATTCTATGACTCAAATCTCCTTTGATAAGGGTATGACCTTCCCCTAGCCAAACCCAGGCCCTATCCTGTTCCATATGAATGAGGTGAAAAATGCAGTACCCAGTAACGTAGGTGTTAAAAAAGCGCAAGCAGTGTCAACTGTAGAACAAAACTGTTAGTGAAGGTTTGAGATGGTCATGGTTATTTCCTTGTGGCGTGCTATGGAGAGAGATGCGACAGAAATTACTAAAGGTCATATGTCCCCTATGCCTATACAGGGTTGCACTGCATAATTGCTGTCCTGTTATATAACTCACATTATTATTGTGCTCTGTAACAAGTGTTTCCCAGAACTGCAATGTCTGCACACTAAGGATGAGCCATTCCTAGTATAGTGCAATCTAGGCTAGATAAAAGGTTGTATTAAGTATTAACCATTCCTAAAGGTATGTTTCTCCAAGTATGGGCAACCAGTTCATTAAGTACTCACAGAAGATTTTATACATTAAATAAGAGTATTGAAAATATCACTTTTTCTAAGCATTCATATGTCAAACTCAAAGCTAGACAATATTTACATTAATGCATTGATTAATATATAATTTGTGCCTGCATAAATAAGAAATTCTGAAAATTCCAGTAAAGAGTTGAACGCTATACATTTAAGTTAACTGACCTGATAATGGAGGAACACCCATCTCGACTCCCATTTGAACAAGGGCAGACCGAAGCTCATTTCTGCTAAGCTTGCCACTATCATCTGTATCTAAATCTGTAAACAAATTTTCTGCTAACATCGCAAAATCATCTTCATCCTCTAGAAACAGCCTTATAACACTCCCATCCAAAATAGACACGACCAGTGGGTCATCTGCATTGAAAATGTCCTGTAAATTAAGTCATGGATTGGAAGAACTCTCAGTTCAAGACCTCTTACAGAATATTGACTGAATAAGGATGGAAAAAAGTACAAGAACACTTAGATTATTTAGGTCAAAATATGTAAATGATAATATTTTTGCATATACCTTAGACAATTTTTTTGTTGTAAACTATATAACAAGTATATTATAAATTGAAATCTAGAAAGCCAGTTCATTTTATTATCAATCCGATAAATTTATTTCTTTCAGTAGACTACAAAAGAATTTAAAGCTAATGTAAGTCTCTGATTACGATGTTAGGAGCTCATTTGAGATCAAAGTTAGTTAATTTCAATCAAGAGCTTTGAACCTGTGACATAAAAGAGTTTTACTAGCATTCTATTCCATGGGCCTTTTGAAATTTATCTAATAGTAATAGATTTATATTTAATTTCAAAGAGACACAATTAGATATGCATATAAATATTACTCTCCAAAATGTAGAATTGGATCCTGCAACTTATGAATATGAGATGCCTTGATTTTCCAGTTCATTAAGTTTCCATCCCCAGCTTTTACTTGAAGGAATGGATAGCAACTAGTATAGTTATCTCAAATACATCTACCCAAAAAAAGCCAAGCAATATCAGTTTCAAATTATTTTATTTACTTAAGGGTTCTTAATTTATTTTATTTTTACTTCAGAATTTAGAGCTATTTTATTTACTACTTACATCCATGGACACGTGAATTTTAGCTAAATTGTTCACTTTATTTTATTTTAAGAGCATTTTACTTTTATATTAACTTTTAAATTTACTTTAGGAAAAGCAATTAGTTTGTTTTGTTTTTTCTTTGACATATTTACTTTATATTATGTTTATTGTTAAATATTAATACTTTGATGTGTAAATGGACATCAAATTTTACATAGAAAGTAAAGAGTTTTTATTTACAAGGTTACAAAATGATACTCTGCCCCTTGCTTGCACTGCAGAACTCCTGTTGGCATTAATAGACCAAAACAAAATGAAACCACTGGTACCATAAATTCTTCTTGAGGATACTTCATTTTTTCTCATCCTGGACAGACCAAAACAAAGAAAGCATCAAAGTAGGAAAACCAGTTAGTTGACATTATTGGCATATCTTTGCTCTGCATACCCAGGCAATTAATCAGCTCCGCCAAAATTCTCTTTTAGGAGACTATTACTCTCTGAATATTCTCTAGTTATTCACCCAATGTCTATACTTAAGATACAGGCATTAAAGAACATACTCGAGAGTATGTCAACAATCATATAAGGTGTTTAAGGGAAGACTCCCAACTTCAATCTTGATTCTGCACATTAATTCTATGTTTTCCTCTAAATAATCAATCTATCTCTGTTTATCTGCTCTTCCTGTGCACTGGAATAAGGATAATCTTACAGCAATTGTTAAGTGCATTAGTGAATATTTGCAATTAGTACTTTTGAATAATACCATGCATGCAATCAGTAATAATTTGGTTATAGATCTTGTAAAGCTTTACCAGAAAAGATGCTCCGGAAGCTTTCTAATGATCAGACAAGTGAAAAAGGAATCTTTCCCCTCCACTTACTCCTGCACAGTGCATGCAAGAGTCTTCTGGAAAAGATGCTCTGGAAGCTTTCTGATTATCAGGAAAGTCAGAAGGAAATCCTTTCCCTCCACTTCTCCTGCATAGTGCATGCAAGAGTTGTTCCACTAGAGTACACTGATAATCATTATGAGCAGTTGTCCATCATCTACGCAACTCTATAAAGATTAGACTGCCTCCTAGAATTGTACAGCCCATTAGACCTGCAATTCCCTGACGAGCATTCACAGATCACGCATTGGAGATCCTATAGTGATCTATGACAATATCATTGTGTAATGTCCCCTTTTCCAGGCACATTATTTCGTGCTGCGTCATTAGCCATTTCATCATGGTTCGGTGGGCTAACCAAGGCTTTATAGGGATCAGTGTGGTATTGGGCCTAGGTAATTCCAATTTCAGGCCAATCAGAGCAGTTTCTACAGGGTTTCCAAGGTACTTACTAATTATAGTAAGTCGGCAGAGTTCAGTTTTCGTGGCATTTCAGTATTGGACTTGGAGCGTCTCACCAAAAGCTTTCCGGCAAGCTATCACACGTCATCTTCCGAGTTCGTTTGGTCCTCCGTTTTAATGTCAAAAGATTCCTTACTTATTATTATGTCACTTTATGACTTAACAGTTATATTAATTTAAAGTGACTTAAAGTGGGAATATGAAAGACAAAGAAAGGAAATTGAAGAGTCACAACTGCAGCTTTAAAAGAAGGATTGGAGTCTCATTTGCATATGCTTAGTTTTATGAATTTATTTCTCTTGGAGAATCTAGGAAGCTTCAGTTTTCGATTCTGAAACCTGAGGACGGAAACCTTCAGGCTTTCTCAGTGGATTGGACAGAAACCCAATTCATCTCTGAGGTGGATTCACAGCAGAATTCACCATTGTATTTACAGGTTCTTGCTTATCCGATCTTACTGTTGCCTTTTGTATTTCAGATTGGGTTGTTTAGTAGTTTCACTATTATTGTATTGTTGTTGTATAATACAATAACTTTTTCTGTGAAGTTTATTGGAATATATTGCTAGTTATTTTTGTTGAGTCAATATTATATTGCATGCAAGTGTTTGTTTATATTTCTAAGATATATTTGAGAAGTATTCGAGAAAAATATCCATCTGGGATATTATAGTGGTATCAGAGCTAAACATCTTGCCAGTCTGTGAGGTTTTTCTTCAGAAACAAATTTGCAAAGATATATTTATAGAAGGGTTTTATGAAGTGATTGTCATTTCGAATAGTGGCTTTACATCTTGAAAAACAACAATTATTTACAGTTGCAGCATTATTTTCAAACAAAATAAGTTATTTGAGCGAACTCGATTGGAGCCTGGTATTTCGGAGACAAGAAAAGTTTCTTATTTAGCACTTGCACTTCCAGATGAAAGAGCACAGTCAAGATCAAGATCAGTAAAATAGTTGTGAATGAATTGGTGTGAGTTGGCACGCAAAGCAGATTGCCATTGGGATTCAAAGAAACATTAAACAGATTTCACTTTCTGAGCTTAATACATTGGTAAGAGATAAACGTCTCCAGTTGATATTGATTAATCTTAAACACGGGAAGACAGTCTACATTGGTGAAAGCAAACATGCCACATTTTTATATGTAACAACATTAAGGAAGCAAAGATAGTGCCTATCAAAGTTGTACGGGAGTTCGTATTGCGGCCAAGAGCTAAATATCGAGTCTGGGCATGATAGGGTAGAGGGGTGTTGGAGATGTGTTATTGCTCGATGCATAACCAGGCGGGCTCCCCTGCTGCGACGAAATGCATGTCTAAGTCGCCTCATTTCTAGAGGCCGCAAGACGTCCTTAAGACTATCCCATTACCCGCACAGGAGGCGAGCGGAGTTGGCTACGCCACTCCCATTTCACCCGCAACCAAAAATATGGTTGCCTATATTCTCTAAGGTGGTGCCAGGAGACTTGGCTCGCGTGAGCTATCTGGTTCGATCACAGGGATTAGCGGTCTGTGCCTCAGAACTCACCGCATCATTGTTGAGGGTGAAGACGAGCACGCAAGAGGTTGTGTAAACCAGCATTTGGGAGGATGTCATTTATGGGAGTGAGCAGTGACCAATTATCACCATTGACGGCTTGTCACCGCAGCATCCCTTCACCACAGTCTACTTCGGTAGTGTGAAGCTAACATATACGAGGACTAGCCTCCGCAAGGATTTCTTGGCACTCGGGTTGGAAGGAGGTGTATTGCTAGTTGTAGTACTGAAACGGAAAATAGAGATTGCAAGCTATCGGCTTCCTTGTTCCATCATAGATAATACATCACCTGTGCGTTTCTTTCAATACGAGAATATTGTGTTCCTTATGTTATCAAACTTGCTTGCTGGAAATAAACACGGTCAGTGTGGGGAATATTTCTTTTAACAGAGAATGTTGCAGACTTCGTCAGATGTGTTGGCAGCAGATTTTATCTTTTAACGGAAGTCTTTAAGTCAGAGATTGCATGGAGTGGGGCCCAAACCGTATAATTGAGGCTTAAAACATTCAATGTACAAAAGATCCATTTCAAGTCGAACTCTTCATGAAACATTAATATATTCTTCACCATGAATGTTTGCGAATGAGTCGTTTGGAAAATGTAGACATACAGAAAGTGGAAGTAACAACAGTGAGGATTACTGCATCTTTTATGTCTAGCCTTGTTAAAGGTACCTCTAAGAGCTGAAATTCCATAATACTTTAATAAACAGTCATTCGTGCATGTATACGTTGTTGGATGGGTATTCATTGAAGCTATCTGTCATTACTAGATATTTGAGAAACTAAAATACATACACAGTAGCTTATTAATCTAAAGTGTTGGATGCTCAGAAATGTTATTATGATAACATCAATTCTCAGTTACAGAAGTTGATTCAGTCCCTTGCTTGAAACTTGGAGAAAATTGAATAATGAAGACCTTGGAAAGCTCAGTATTCTCAAAGGAATTCAATGACACATTTTACGGTAAGCAACTAAGAGATATTCGAAAAGAAATTGAAATAGGAAATGAGTTATGTTATCTTGGATGGCAATTGGAGGATTAGAAATTTATGGGAGGTATGCTTGCCAAATTAGATGAGATAAATTCATATCTATCTAGGATAAATCAATTTGATTGTAGGCTCTTCAATTGGACTATGCAACCCTCAATGGTTGCTTTGATCCAACACAGGTTTATGGGACATCCACACAAAGATGTTAGGCTTGCAGTCACCTCATGTCTCAGTGAGATCACTCGGATTACAGCTCCTATTACACCTTATACCGATTGCATTTGGAGACGGGTATTACAGCTGATTGTGGACAGTTTAGGTGGACTGAAAAAATGACAGAGATCCTGCGTTTGGTAAGCAGGTAAAAATCTTGGAATTAATGGCAAGAACTAGAATCTTCAATCACATGTTGAATCTCAGTTGTGATAAGATGGTTCAACAATTATTTCAATGCCTCCTAAGTAATTTCCAAAAGCATCATCCAAATAAGATGAAGACTTGCATTAAAACTATCATATTCTTGATCTTAGATGAGGATAACGACATATGTAATCAATTGCAATCAGAATTGTTGGCAATCTGGAGAGGAGAACTAAAGTCCTCACCTGTGGCATGTGAGCTCTCAGCTGAATTGATTAAGCTTCAAGCTGAAAGATTCAAGGATTTATTGACTGAAAATGAACAAATATCAATAGGCATACATGTTACGGGATCTCCAGAAATGGGCAAGGACAGAATGAGAGCAGGGCAGATTTGTTTTATTTGCCAAGAGGGTTGATCACAGGAACATGTTTGTGGTATTAATCAAGAAAAGAGTTTAAAATCAGCCAAGATGATTAATATGGAGGAAGGATCAACCATCACAGGTGAAGAGTGGTAAAAGCTCTACTTTGGTGACTTAGTGGCTGAGTTTAAAAAAATTATGGTTAAAGGCTGCGATAATCAGTTGGAAGCCTTTAGCGATTCATGTAACACGGAGTTGTGTGATTTCTTTAGCAGCACCTCACTTATGTATAATGCTGATTTGGATGACCCTCTAGGTAGTACATCCCAAAATAACAATGATGAGAAGCATGCCTTGAAGAGTCAACTGAAAGTCAATGACAATGTCATTATTGCAGCTCTTGCACACCATGATAACACTCACCAGATTATTGAGGACCTTTACAGGAAAGCACAGAAGGAAAAGGGACAAGGTGGTATAAGGATTGGGTCTTATGTTGCAGATTTACACGGGATCAAAACAACATTTGAGGATTGGAAATCAGAATATCTGTGTTTACTTTCAGATTGCGACTACCTAGTACAGGTTGCTGGAAAATATGTTGAGCAGTTGAGGGAAAAAGAGGATGAGGTTAATAAGCTCAATAGAGAGCTTAGTGTTACTCAGGGTACTTTGGAACACACACGTATTGCTCGTCAGGAAGCAAGAAATCAGATTGTTGCCTCTAGCCAGTACAGGGAACAAGACGACAAGGAAAGGTCCGAGTTCTTTCAGTAGGTGATTCAAGAAGTTGATAGCATACAACAGACTTATGACTTGGATAGCTATCTCAAAAGATCTTTGGATCATCCAGAGCTTCTTTATGAGCTGGATAACTTTCAGGCGGTTGACAATTCCTTGTTTGAGATGGTTGCTGATTTGACATTTGATAATCCCCTTTTTGAGCTAGATGAGGAAGATATTTCATATCCCCATGACAAGGATGAGATTGATTGCAGGATTTGAGACCCAGGTTCAATTACTAGAGATGAGTCTTGGTCACCAGATTGGAGTAACGAGGTGAGTTCAGTTGTTGAGTACTAGAGATGAGTCTTGGTCACCAGATTGGAGTAACGAGGTGAGTTCAGTTGTTAAGCAGTTTGGTTTCTACATCAGCAATTCAGGATGGGCAGTTATGTCTTATTGCATGATGGGTGATATGCCTTTCCTTGCGCTATCTCTCGCTAATGGAGAGATGTATAGTGTTGGTGAGTATCCCTTGATTCATTCCCCTCTTCACACAGCTGGGACTCCACTACATTATCGTACCGATTCATCTAGTGCCTATGGTAACTCTATCACCATAGATTTTGGGCATGATGATGACGATTGGGTAGAGTTTTTTCAGTACGGGATTGTTGAGCTTGGTATGATGATTGTGCTTGATGGTATGAATTTTTCACACAATGATGTGTGTTGTATGACTCCGGGTATAGAGAGACAGTTATGGAATCATAATGTTGATTTAGGATTTCCAATGGAGTTGGTTAGTGCATCACATTATGGCCACATTGTATGGGATGCACTTTGTTTTCCATTCAGCCCACCTACGAAGGACTTTCTTTTCCAATTATTGCATAGGTGTGGGATGGGTGATTGGTTTGGTACGCTTCCCTTCTTGAAGGAGGAAGCCATGTCCTGCAATTTTGATAGTTTGCCTCTTCAATACAATTTTCGGTTTGGGCTACAGATTAGAGGGGCAGTGTTATGGCAATTGGACATTTTGGACAATTCACTCATTATAGACATGGAACGACAGGATATTTCAGTCAGCTAGGGAGATGGATGGCCCTTTTGTTTGTGGGATCCAGAGGGACATTCTCGCAGTTGGTACTAATTTAGGGAGCTGATTGGTATGAGGCTAGGTTCTCCCCTTCATTTGACCTTAGAAGTACCTGTGATTTCAGTTGGAGTGAGGTTCTCAGTTGGATTGAAGTTTTTCTCACAAATGATGGCAGCATAGGGCAGATTGATTTGACTGATCAGGCACATGGGGTGATTTGGGATCCCGGCATTAGAATGATTAATGCATTGTTGTTGTGTGAATGGCTTCACAAGTTGGGACATATTGTTTGTTTCAGTTTTTCACGACAGATTGGTAGAGCAGCTTCTTTGAGGTTGGTATGGGATCCAGGTATTTTGGTCACAGCATGCAGATACCGATTGCTTGAGGGCAAGCAATCTTTGGGAAGGGATGATTTGTAGTGTCCCCTTTTTCGGGCACATTATTTCGTGTTGTGTCGTTAGCCATTTCATCATGGTTCGGTGGGCTAACTGAGGCTTTATAGGGATCAGTGTGGTATTGGGCCTAGGTAATTCCAGTTTCAGGCCAATCAGAGCAGTTTCTGCAAGGTTTCCAAGGTACTTACTATTTATAGTAAGCCGGCATAGTTCAGTTTTCTTGGCATTTCAGTATTGGACTTGGAACGTCTCGCCGAGAGCTTTCCGACAAGCTATCGCACGTCGTCTTCTGAATTCATTTGGTCCTCCATTTTAATGCAAGAAGATTCCTTACTTTATTATTATGTCACTTTATGACTTAACGGTTATATTAATTTAAAGTGACTTAAAGTGGGAATATGAAAAGACAGAGAAGGGAAACTGAAGAGTCACAGCTGCGTCTTTAAAAGAAGGATTGGAGTCTCATTTGCATATGCTTAGTTTTATGAATTTATTTCTCTTGGAGAATCCAGGAAGCTTTAGCTTTCGATTCTAAAACCTGAGGATGGAAACCTTCACGCTTTCTCGGTGGATTGGATGGAAACCCAATTCATCTCTGAGGTGGATTCACAATAGAGTATTTACAGGTTCTTGATTATCCAATCTTAATGTTGCCTTCTGTATTTCAGATTGGATTGTTTAGTAGTTTCAGTGTTATTGTATTGCTGTTGTATAATACAATAACTTTTTCTATGGAGTTTATTGGAATATATTGCTGGTTATATCTGTTGAATCAATATTTATGCAAGTGTTTGTTTATATTTCTGAGATATATTTGAGAAGTATTCCGGAAAAATATCCATCTGGGATATTACACATTGGCTACTCCAACATGTCCCTAAAAAGTGACACCTAAGGATTTCGCTTTCCTGCCCAAGTGGCCTTCACTTGTTTCTACTGCTTTGCAGAGTCTTCTCCTATCATCGATTTACAATTTGACTATTTGAGGGTCATTCTAAGTTAATCCCTGTGTGTATATTTTCAGACTTTTCTTGCTCTTTTTTTGGTCCATTAATATAATTCCATTCTTCCTTTCTCATATATGTGATGTGAACTAGGTCTAATATCTGGTTTTCAATCTTTGGTCTCCAATTATGTTCTGGGCTTCAAAAATAGTTTTCGGTTTGTTATTGAATTCTACTGTAAAATATTTAAGTCAATTGTCCTCATGTATTAACAGCACAGTACTGTTCCATGGTCATATTATATTTCCTTCTTCCAAACAATTAGAATAAGTATTACCACTAGTGAACCTAGAAACTCATGTTCCCAGTCGATATACAATCATGTACAATATTTTGGTACTGTGCACCTTATAATATAATCTCTTACAGTTTTATTCCAATATATAAAAATGGCCCACAGCCGAAAGGCAATCACAATGGTTTCAGCATAGAAAACGACCAACAATTTCCTCAAGATGCTAAAAACGGGGCAATCTTTCCAAGCATATCTGTTAGTTTTGAAGATGACTTGACAGTTGCCTCCCTTTGTGATTGCATTAATTGGGAGATTCAAAGGAGAGAAACTGCAAGAAATTGCATAACAGAAGGGCATTGGTGAAATGGAAAAACAAGCACTCATTCAATTTTCTGACCAAAGGTTTCTTCTCTGTCAGTTTCAAATCCAAAGCAGACCAAGATTTTGTCCCCCATTATGCGCCTATGCAGAATTGGTGCCATAATTTTAATACTTTAACTGGCTCTCCACAAAGCAATCAATGTTGGATACTGCTATACCATTTACCATTGGCATATTGGTCCTCAGAAGGACTAACAAAGATTGGTAACAGCAAGGGATACATGGGTTCTATCAACATGGAGTTGCTGGACGTATATCTATACCAGGGTATGGATCGTTTCCATTTTTTAGATTCCAAAGGAAATTTTTCTCTCTTCCCCAGCTAGGAAAAGGTTCCAATAGGTGGAGGTGGAGGAAACAAAATTCTTTGGTTTGAATTACAGAAGTCGTGCCCATTCAGAATTGCCCTAAAAGGTCACAAGAAAGCAAATTGGAAATGGGTGGAAATGGGTGGCTAAGAGGAAATGGATTGAGATGAGGTGGAAATCAATTCTCAAAAAAATCTGGGTTATTCTTTAGATCCAAGAAAACAAAATTCAGTTTACCAGGAATCATCAAATATGGCGATCATCCCTTTCAACAACCACCATCAAGAGGAAGATGATCAAATGTGTGATGATAATGATTCAGATTGCTTGATAAGTTCAGAAAATGAAGCAAATGATGAGTTAGCCATCACTCACGTTCAACGCTTAAGCCAATCTGCTTCAAAATTGCTTAATTGCTTAATGCAAACATGGAGTCTAGGAAGAAGTGCAGGAGAAAAATAACAAACAGAATAGGGAAGAAAATGCTTTCAAAGGTACAATCTACTTCAAATCAATGCAAGCTGAAACCTCGGGGAGGAAAACCCTCCCTTAGAGAGCAATGAAGATTGCTACCTAGAATGTTAGGGGCTTTATGACCCAGCACTAATTTGAATTTGTTCGTTGGCTTAATTTTGCTGCAAGAAACAAAATTGAAGAAATCCAAAGCAAATTTGTCAATCCATCATTGCAAAGGTTGGAAAAGTTTTAGTGTGGAGGTAGTGAAAGCGGCGCAGGATCTTAAAGTCCTTTGAAGACCATAACGAGTCCATGTGGAATCACTCCTTTCTCCCACAAACTGGATGTTCTCTAAGATAAGAAGTCTCTTTTGTAATTTGTCTTTTTGTTTGGTGAATGGATATGGCCCCACAAGGACAAAGGACAAAAGCCAATTTTGGAATGAGATCCAGTCTCTATTTCTTCCCCAATTGGATGAAAATTTTGTAGGGATAACTCTAATGCTGTCCTTTTTCTAGCAGAAAAAATTGGTGGCCTCTCATGATCTTCTCAAGCTGAACTCAATTTTCAAAAATTTGTCACGGATTCAAAAATTAATAGATGTGGAGCCTAAAAATAGTGTATTTACTTTGACTAATAGGGGTGATAGTTCACCAATATTTCTAAACAACTTGACAGGTCTTTTTAGTCTACTAATTGATTACAATCCCCACTTCTTTTATAATTCTTCAGTTTCTGACTTCCAGTTCAAATAACTACACTATAAATCTTTCAATTTTGGAGGAAAAGCAACCCCTCAGTTGTTTGTTCAAGTTCAAGCAAATGTGGTTTAAAAGGGGTGATTTGATAAAGGCTAAAAGAAACAATTCCAAAGGGGTCCAAGATATTTAGCTTCACCAAAAAACTGTCACCTCAAAAATCAGCTAAAGGATTGGAACAAGCATTCCTTTAAAAACATTTTCAAAAGAAAAAAAAACCAACCAAACTAGAATTGGAAGAACTAAATCAAAGGATCATTGTCATGTCCCCTTCTTGAAATAGGATTAAATAATAATCAAGAATATAAAAGAAAAAAATAAAATATAACCAAATATCAGGTAAGTTAAACAAATGGTCAAAAGGCATGAATGGAAAAGTTGTATCTCCCTACCATATGGGAAATGGAACCGAACAGGGAAGAAGAGGAAGGGCAGTTGCAGAAGAGGATTTCAACTAAGGAGGAAGCAAAGGATCATTGTGGAAAGACTGGCCAAGAGGGAGAGGAATGCGTACCAGTTCATACTCATTTCACAATCGATCTTTCAGAAGAAGTTTCCATTGACAAAGTTATGGCAGATTTGGCTATAATTTGCAGATTTATTGGTATTAGAAAAACGAGGGAGGCCATTAATGCCTGGATCGGAGAAAAGTGGATGTGAATGTATTGTCAAATATTTACCTAACAACTTCTTCACGGTGGTCTTTGGAAGTGTGGAAGATAAAAACAAAATCTTAATGGGTGGCATTTGGTATATGAACAGAGATCCTTTGTATTTACAGAGATGGCAGCCAAACTTTGATCCTATGTCATGTTGCCCTCAAGAAACACCTATATGGGTTCACCTATACAATATGCCGATTGAGTATTGGTCAGATCGTCAGAGGAACGCTTGGAAAAAATTGGGAGATCAATGGGCACTTTGATAGAGATTGATGAGGGTTTGGTGAATGGGGATCTCTACAAATTTGCCATACTGAAAATTGCTGCTGTTAGAAAAATCCCAAAAGTTATTCAATTATGCACGCGAATGACACATTGCTCTCAATCTATTGAAGTTGAAGAAATTAAATACTACTGTGTTAAATGTAGGTGTAGAGATCACCATGAATCTGAATGCAGGAGACTTTGAACCGTCGCTCAGATGGACCCCCAAAAAGTGCTCACAAAATGTTGGTAGGGTAGTTACTGAGAAGTTTGAGGATGGTAAAGGAAAAGGGGTAATGGTGGACCATCATTATGATGGAGAATGTTTGAAGGACACTGCTCCATCTTTGGAGAAGTAAACGGTTGGGGATAAGATCAGGGATTCCCCTGTTTTCAAAGGTGGGGTGGAAACTGGAGAAGGTATTCATTTGATACCAGAATTGGTTCCTTCTTCGTAAACATTGAATATACAAGATCTGTATAAAGAAATTGGGATCCAAGCAGTGCCAGTTGCGGTTGTGTCAGATCAGGACTTGGGGGAGGAAAAATGGTTTTTGGAAGGGGAATGATTAGGTAATGGCATTCTGGATAGTTTGGATCCTATATGTCTTAGTAAATCGGCTGCTTCGAAACTGGGGATCTCTAAACAGAGGAGGGGCAGAAAAGCCAATAAACAGAAAAGGGAGGCTGAAGCAGCGGAGAAAGGTTTGTTGAGTGTGGCTGATTTCCTTAAAATGTCCAAGGGAGTCAAGGCCTCCCTTGGAGGGAAATGAAGATTCTCTCTTGGAATGTCAGGGGTCTATCGGTCCCTGACAAAAAGCACTTAACTAAGCGCTATCTATGGCATGAGGATGCTGATATTATACTACTTCAAGAAACCAAATTCAGTAGTGCCATGGGTCTTCAATTCACAAAGTTCTGTAAAAAATGGGAGGGTGTTTTTCAGGATGCTAGAGGTCAGTCTGGTGGCTTGGGTATTCTATGGAATCCTAACACATGTAAGTTGTCCCTGTTGGATGTCGGAAACAATTCGATGGAGAGGGTGATCACTACACGAATCTCGGGATTATCTTTTCAAATATTTAATGTTTATGGGCCCACAAGAACACTGGAGAAAGCTTCATTATGGAGACTGTTGGGTGAGAAGTTGAATATGATTGAATCGAGTAAATTTGTTTTGGGTGGGGACTTTAATGCTATTCTTGATCCCAAGGAGAAAAGGAGAGGCATCAGCAAATCAGAAACGATATTGTCTGACTTTATGAAGTTTGTTGCTTCCAATGATCTTATTGATGTGGTTCCAAAAAACAGCCTATTTACTTGGAATAATCATAGATTGGGTTTCTCACACGTAGCTGAAAGGCCAGACTGCTTTTTCCTGGCAGCTATTCGGTGGACAATTTTTCTCGTTCTCTTCATCTATTTTGTCGGCTTCATTGTCGGATCATTTCTCGATGATTCTTAATAATGGTCTTCTAGAGATGGTTGATAAAAGCTATTACAAATTTCAATCCATGTGGTGGAGGGATGAATCACTTATAGCTTTGCTAGAACAATGGTGGAAGGAAAGCAATCAACTCTCGGGCACTTTTAGTTTTTGCTTTCTTCAAAGGATTTTTATTAAAAATAAACTTGAAATCTGGAACAAAGATGTTTTCAAAAATATATTTGAAGAAAAGTTAAAAGTTGAAACTTGAAAATGATATTAGCACCCTTAATGAATGGTATGTTTCCTGAAGATTTTCTTTTGGAAAAAAAATCTTGAAGCTAAACTCTCAAAATTGTTGGCTAGGGAGGAATTATACTGGAGAGATAAAGCCCAAGAGAGTTGGCTATTGGACAGGGATCTTAATTCAAAGTTTTTTCATGCCCCCATGAGGGCTCAGAGAGCGAACAATTTTATTGACAATATCAAATCAGAATCGGGAGTTATGCTTGGAGATTCGAAGAGTACTAGGGATGAGGCAGTTAGATTCTATAAATCAGTTCTATGCTGCAATGTCAATCCTAATCGGGGATGCTGGGAAGAAGTGTTGGGGAACATTCCCAGGATGGTGACTGAGGATAACAATGCAATGTTGACTGGAAGTTTCTAGTTGGAAGAAATCAGAGAGGCGGTTTTTCAACTTCATCCTTCCAAGGCACCAGGGCCAGATAAAATGCCTTCATCTTTTTTTCAGAAATGCTGGTCATTTATGGGATAGGATATTCTTTGTTTGGCAGAAGACTTTAGGAAGAAGAAAAGGTTTGTTCGAGATATGAACAACACATTGTTGGTGCTTATTCCCAAAAAAGACAGTTGTGAAACTATGGCTAACTATAGACCAAAATCTTTATGCAATGTGATAGATAAAATTATTTCAAAGGCTTTGGCGAATAGAATTAAAAAGATTTTGCCCAAACTAATTGGTGAGGAACAGATTACACTTGGTAGGGACATCGCTGACAGCATCATTTGACATCGAAAACTATCCACCTTATGAAGTTCGAACATTTGAGGAGCATGGCTATCAAACTAGATGTATGCAAGGCATACGATAAAGTGTATTGGGATTTTTTGCTTGAGGTGCTTATGAGATTCGGGTTCTCAGAACATTGGATTGGTATCATAAGATCATGTATCAGTGCCCCGAGATTCTCAGTAGCTGTTAATGGCTCCTTATTTGGTTTTTTTGAGGCTGCTAATGGTATTCGTCAAGGGGATCCAATATCCCTGTTCCTTTTTGTGTTGATGGCGGAAGCATTGAGAAGACTGATTAAGGCACAGAGGGACAAGAATCTAGGGAAGGGGTTTAGTGTGGGCGATTCTAAGAGGCCTATTACTCATTCTCAGTTTGCGGACAATACATTCCTATTTGATGAGGCATCCATTTTAGAGGCAAAATCAATTAAAAGCTCACTAGAATCTTATGTCGTTGCCTCAAGTCACCAAATGAATATGGTTAAATCAGAGATTTATTTCTTTAATACTAACAATGTCATGCAGAGGAAAATAGTGAAGATTCTTAATCAATTAAAAGCTCACTAGAATCTTATGTCGTTGCCTCAAGTCACCAAATGAATATGGTTAAATCAGAGTTTTATTTCTTTAATACTAACAATGTCATGCAGAGGAAAATAGTGAAGATTCTTGGATTCTGGATATCCACTCTCCCAGCGAAGTATTTGGGGGTTCCTCTCTTTGCAGGTGTGAATCAATCAGTGTTCTAGGCGTATACTGTGTCTAAATGTCTAGCCAAATTCACTTCTTGGAAGAATAGATGGTTGTCACAAGCTGGGATAATTGTTATGATCAAAGCAGTGGTGTCAGCTATTCCCATTTATGTCATGTCTTGTTTTCGGCTTTCTCATAAAACTGTCTGATTTAGAAGGGATTTTAAAAAGGTTTTTATGGTCGGGGTCTGGGGAAGATAAGAAGATTCCTCTTGTGATGATGTATGTTTAGCCAAGGAGGACAGTGGGGCTGGATTAAGAAGGTTGGAACTGCAAAATCTAGCATTGGGAGCTAAACTTTCTTGGAAAATGTATAAAAATCCAAGAAAACTTTGGTGCAAATTGATGCATTTAAGATATTTGGATGATGATGAACCACTCAGAATTTTCACTTTGGCAAATTCAGGAGGAGGCTCAACTATATGGAGGTTTATTTGGGAAAGCAGAGGCATCATTACCAATCATCTCTCATGGAAAATTGGTAACAAGAAGAGGGGCAAGTTTTGGACAAACTCCTAGAATGGTGAGGTGGCTTTGATGGATTTATTTGAGAACAATGATTGGCTAGATGATGTGGAGTATCTATATGGTGACCAAGTGGTTGATTACTTGGTGTGTAGTGATCAGGAGAACTTGTCATTTGGTTGGAGATCAATAGAGGACATTCTTCCCCCTCATGTGAATCCGGATAGACTAAAGAGAGCTCTATGTCATCAAAAAATCATTCTCACACGCGAGGAGGACGAAGTGGTCTGGTGCGCTGCTAAATCAAGGGAATTCTGTGTCAAAGCAGGTTACGAGATTCACAGAAGGAGAATGGGGGAGACTGAGTGGCCAGCACCTTTATGTTGGCATAAGGCAATGGCACCTAGGGTGGGTGCTTTCTTATGGGTTGCCTTACATGGTAAGATTTTAATGGGAAGACGCCTTAAGTCTTATAGTTTTGCAGGGCCCAATATTTGTTTTATGTGCTTTCAAGTGGAGGAATCTTTGAATCATCTTTTATTGTGGTGTCCCTTTGCGGTGGCCTGTTGGGATTGGTTTATGGCTTACACCGAATGGGTGTCTCCAAGACAGGATAATCTGGTAGCTTTTTTGAAAAGTTGGCTGATTGGTGGTAGATCCTCTTTATGGGGAGATATTTGGGTGACTGGCTCATCTTTCCTTGTCTAGAAGATCTGGAAGGAAAGAAACAACACAATTTTCAATGGTAAGAGCAATTATGTTGAACAAGTTATTCGTTCAATTAAATTAGGTATCTGCGAAGTGGTCAAAGCAAATCTCGACATGAAAAAGGTTTCATTTTTTAGTAAGTGGGACAATCAAATTCAGGGGCTATGGGAGTTGAGATCTTAGGTTTGTATTGGTCTAAAAAAGAATGAGAGGAAAGTCGAAGCTCGTTGGATTCCTCCATCATCGGGGTGGGTCAAATTAAACTTCGACGGGACAGCTAGAGGTAACCACGAAGAGGCTAGAACTGGGTGCATCATTAGAGACCATTTGGGATGTTGCCTTTGCACAAAATATAGCTCACTGGGATTAGCAACAAATAATGAAGCTGAGATGGAGACCTTAGCCAGGGGAGTTAATTTATGTGTTCAAAAAGGTTTTCTAAGGTGGCAATAGAGGGAGATTCCCTATTTTGCATCAATGCAATATTGAAAGGTCAAATTTCCAACTAGAGGCTTCAAACTTCGTTTCCCATTGTTAAACGTTGGTTAAATCACTTGACTAAGTATAGATTGTCTCATACTTACAAGAACACAAACAAAGCAGTCAACTTTCTTGCTAATCGAAGAATCGACTCTCAAGAAAAGGACTACGTGATGGACGGGGTTGTAGAGTGTCTACATCTGGATGAAATAATGAAGGATGACATGATAGTTTTAGTGGTACAGAAGAGGTCAGGTATCAGCTAAGCCGCGCATTTTTTTGTGGAGACTGTTTGGTCTATCTTTCATTCTTTCCAAGGCTGGTGTACTAGTGGTGAAGACTTGTCCCAATGTTGCAGAATGGATCGATGCTTATTTTTATCGAATTTGTTGGCAGATTTTGTGTCACTTTATGTCGCCTCGGTTGGCCCTTGGGCAGTGTTTCAGGGACCAGTTTGACCAGACGATTTCCTTATTTCCTATTTATACAGCCGCGTAGCAGAGATGGAGATGTGGTATTGGTAGTAATGGCGTTTGATGCTATGGATTGTTTGTGCAGAAGGGCGTCAAGAGAAGTCTAGTGTAAAAGGCTTTTTAAGATTGAAGAGGACCATATGATGAAAGCATTATCCATGATTTTGGTAAGGAGTTATCTTCCTGGAGAAGAGCATGTGCATGACAATACTATTTTCTTTGCTTTCTTCGATCCGATTGTGCAAACATGGGGCTCGCATAATATGAGACTTCTTGTTGGTAATGATTTTGTCACTGCACCGTTTTGGCCTAAGGTTGCTGATCAGCTATATGGTATCAAGCTGGCCCACTAACATACTATTTTGATACC
This sequence comes from Chamaecyparis obtusa, assembly GCA_027943335.1. NCBI lineage: Eukaryota > Viridiplantae > Streptophyta > Pinopsida > Cupressales > Cupressaceae > Chamaecyparis > Chamaecyparis obtusa. Next base: position 413,777 of record BSBK01003472.1, on the reverse strand, counting down.
AAACATGGGAGAGGCAGAGGAAGGGGCAGGGTCTAGGGCTGAGGCTAACAAATCCAAAGAAAACCCAGAGGCAGTAATCTGGACTGAATTCCGCAACAGTGCAAAGAAGAATGAATTTGGAAAGCTTCATAATATGTTATTTGCTAGTGGTTCTCCATTTCCTTCTAACAAGACTCGGGGGCTATTAAATTTGTGTAGGGTTTTAAGGTTACTTTGGCAGAAACTTTTGATGTAATTGGTTGGGTTTAGTTTGGATGATCATGCTATCAGATGTAATGTTTTTTTTATTTGAGTATAGGAAGCTAACCCCATAATGGTAGTGCTTATTTTTAAAAAAAGTTGTATCTCCCTCAAATGAGAGGTATAAAAGGGAAAGAAGAGAAGTTCATTTGAGGGGGTAGAGGGAAGTGTTGATGTGAATTTTGTTCCACTATAACATGTAGAATCGAATACTTAGTATTTGGAGATGAAACACCAAATCTCCAACTCTCTCTTGAATAAGGATGCTCATATGCTAAACAATGTATACAAATTGTGTGATCAAATGAGATAACCTCAAGGTTCCTTCTTAATTGTGGACTTTCACTCAATTTTATGATGTGATATGTGGTTATCACAAAGGGACTTACGTTGTTCAATCAAGGGATATCAACTTGACTTTAACTTCTTCAATCACTTCCAACCAAATAAACTACAAAGGATAAGGATTTAGAAAGCTATTCTACTCCTAGAATGTAAGAAAGAGTGGATGTCTCTGTGACTCTACTAGACTTAGTTTAGCCATCGACATCAACCAAGCTAGTGCAATCTCCTAAGGTAAATATAAAATGTTAAAACTACCACTATTTCATTAACACCATCCATCGATGCATATCAATGTGCAAGCAATAATCGAAGTTAAGTTCATATAAATGTCATTTGACCAAGCAAGGCCAACTTACAATCAACAAACAGCTAGTGATTTGGTTTAAGCAAGTTCACCAAAAATGCATCCAAAATATCTTCCAGTCAACTAAACACTAATTCTAATCAGCGTGAGATAAAATCCTAACCTAAGTGACGAAATGAAGAAACCATGCAATACTCCAAAGCAACACAAGTAATCCACCATGAAGACCAACAATGAATCAGCAATTACTTTTATTGCATTATGGCAACAATTTCAACAAGTCTCTCCCTTAGCTAATCTAACCTAATGAGTTACAAATGAGAAGGCCTTGGCCTTTTGTAGTTGTTCAGGTACAATGAAGAGCCAAGATTGACTTAGGATCAAGGGTCAAGATTTACCCATTACAAACCCTAATTAGGGTTGCCATACCATCATCCAATTACATAAAGGCACCACCCTGCGGGCCAACAAGAAAAGTACAAAGCCTTTGAGAACCAATGAGAAAATATGTACACTTGGCATAATATGATTGAATGTGCTTGGACACATGTCACTGGAGCCTTGTGATTGGTTGAAGACAAGTGAGTGCCACCTCAGCTTTCTTATCTTGTACTTGCAATCTTGATGCCTCTTTCAATATCAAAACTTCAATTGTGATGGCATATTCCCAAATTGCTTCATCTTCTCAAAATTTTCTTCACCCTTAATCTTGGACATGATTTTGAACTTTCTTGTACTTGCAATCTTGATGCCTCTTTCAATATCTTGACCTTGATCTTCTTGAAGAAATGAGGTCTTCATGCACTTGGATCCTTCAAAGTAAACTTGGATTTCCAAAGGAAATTCAAGTTGGTGATAAATTTCCCTGATCTTTCTTTCTCCTTGTTCTTTTGCTTTCTTGGCCCCATCTTGAATTTGCCTTGAATTTGCACTTTCAACTTCGAGCATCATCTTTTCTTGTCCTCGAGCATCTTCTTCTTTAAAAATCACCTTGCAAAAACAAAGGAGAAATTGCATTAAGCTCACAAAATGATATATTGAGGAAATCTGAAAGCTTACATGAAATGAAATTACATCTAGACTTGTTTTAAATCAACCTTTTCTCCTACTAAACCAACTTGATTAGGGATTCATATCAAAATAAAGAGGCAAAATGCACTTTGATAATCATGAATTCCCTAACCAGATTTCTTCCTCTTCAATTCTGACTTTCTTTGTTTCTCTAGCCCGGATTTCTTTCTTTTGCAAATTCTAAGTTCTGATTTTGATATAGAATGGCCTCAACTCTTGATTTGAAATGAATTTTCCCTAAGTTTTGGGTCTAATAAGGCTTGGTGTGTATATCTGCCCAGATTTCTTTCTTCAGCACCTTATATCTCTGGTTTTCTTGAGAATCATTGAGTTTTTGCCTTCCAAACTCCCTAAAATTCACCCCTCTTGATTATAAAATCGCTGCTAAACAAGAAGAAATCGCTGCCTTTCTTTAGTCTATTCACTGCCTATAGAAGAGAGAAATATGTCCAAATTTTGATGTAGAAATGAAATGTTTCTCCTCTCATATAGGCAATTCCAAAATGAAGGGGTGTGTGTCTGATTTGGGACGACTTGGTCAATTTAGGCCAATAAAATCATTTTGCATTAATCCTTTTATTCATGCATAGGCAGACCTTGTTTGAGCATGAAATGCAAGTTTTTAATTCTCCAAATCATGTGCAATGCACCTTCTCCTTGACTCCCACTGATCTGATCTTCAACCTTATAATTCTGGGCAGAAATCTCCTGTAAGTCGAGATTAGGAATCTCGACAAGGGGTCGGATTCCGCCCCTTAATCGAGATTTTAATCTTGACTTTGGGAGCTTAAACTCTTCCATTTTTTCTATGAAATGCCCCTTTGATGAAGGCAATATATAATCTCCTCGCCTCTAAATCGCTATCTTGTTACATCATGGTGGAGTTTAAGATGTTTTTAGGATTAAGAATCTTGACTAGGGGGAGGATTCCACCCCTTAGTCAAGATAAATTCAATGTTACCTTTATCAATTACTAGCTGCCTCTTCATCTTTGTTTCGCTCTCCAAACTTTATTCTTTGTTTATTGGTTGAGATTTATTGTTTGTAATCTGCATTAGGAGCCATTTCGATCTGATTTTGATCATCACTTGCTAAAGATTTCATTCTCATTTACCAAGATTTTCTTCGCCATTTTGCCTCTAGTCTTCATTTTCTCCAATTTTGAATGATTGGGAGTTTAGGATATATTTGAAACATCACCCAATTTAGAACGGAATCCTAGCATGAGTCGGGATTTTCTTTTACCTCTGGTCTTCATTTTCTCCAATTTTGAATGATTGGGAGTTTAGGATATATTTGAAGCATCACCCAATTTAGAACAGAATTCTAGCATGAGTCGGGATTTTCTTAAGGTGCTGGGCGGAAATTTGACATGTCTTCAAATTAAGAATCCCAAGAGGAGGTTGGATTCCACCCCTCCCTTGGGATTTCCCTTTTACCCTTTTAAATTCACAAGTCTATTAGGCTCAATTTAGACTGCCAACTCCATCATTCCACTTGGTTTCAATCTGATTTTGCCATGGATTTGTAACCATCATTCGCCTTGAATCAACATCTACTCAACTTACCTTTGAGTTACTCCCTTTTGCTGCCTTAGACTAGGAGGCGGAATTTCCATGTGAGTCAAGATTTGGAATCCTGACTAGCGGGCGGATTCCACCCTTAAGTCAAGATTTATCCCTTTCTACTTAGCTTCACCTCTTGTAAATTCACTTCCTCCCCCTTGCATTTCGCAATTCAACATGATTTTCAAGGGCAACTTCATGCTTTGTTTAATCTGGTCTGCACTTTGGTTGATTGCCATTTGATCTCATTCATGTTTCATCCATGCATTTCCTCAGTTTTTTGCTCATTTCTCTTCAAGTTTTGACTAATTACATATTTTCTCTTTCAAAATCTGATTCTCCATATCATTTAGAGTCGAGATTTCACCTTAGCCAGCCCCTATTCTTGGGCAGAAATGAGGTAGGGGTTAGGATTTTGTCAAGAGAAATGGCAGAATTTTGGGGTGAGTCAGGACTACAAATCCTGAGACCGGGTCGGATTCCGACTTGTTCTCAATATTACTCCCAAATGGGGCAGCCTTCATTGGACTTTTCCTATAATCAACTCACCCAAAGTCACTCCTTGCCTAGTCATTCCTCATTGAAACCAAGCGTGAGGTGACCATTTTGCTTCCATTTTCAATTGGATTAACATCTAATCTGAACATTGGCAATCATACTTGTTCATTTTCAATCCTATCCTCGTGCCTTGTTCAAAAATCAATGATCACATGCTTTCTCTTTCATTAGAAGCCACCACCATTGATGAAGATCTCACCCTTGACTCTAAGACTCGAAAAAACTAGACCTTGTTTTCCTTTTCATAATTCAAGGCTTGGCTCATGACTCCTAAATGGGCCAAAGTTGCTCAAACTCATCTCTCAGACTAGGAGACTTGGAAATCACTACTAAAACCACCTAAGACCACTACTCCTACTGCCAAAGCAAAAAGAGGGGTCCCCATTTGCAATGGGGCGATGGTGTGAAAACCTCACAACAAGAAGGAGGAAGAAAGAGTAGAGCATAAAAATTAAGGATTAAAGGAAAAAGAAAGTTAAGGGAAGAAAATAAGGAAGTGACTTTCAAAAGGTGAAGGGTTGCAACCCTTCTGAAGGCTGGTAATTGAAAAAGAGGGTGGTGTTGATGTGAGTTTTAAGCCACTACAACATATAGAATCGAATACTTAGTATTCCAAATGAAACACCAAATCTCCAACTCTCTCTTGAATAAGGATTCTCATACACTAAACAATGTACATGGATTGTGTGATCAAATGAGACAACCTCAAGGTGTCTTCTTATTGTGGACTTTCACTTGGTTTTAATGATGTGATATGTTGGTTATCACAAAGGGGACTTACACTAGTCATTCAATGGATAGCAATTACTTCAACTACTTCCAACTAAATAAACTGCAAAGGATAAGAGTTTTGAAATATTCTCAATTATTTCTCTAATTGGTAAACAAGTCTTAATTGATATCTTTTAGAAGAAATGAATATTATATTCAGTATCGCCAATATGCAGATATTGCTCAGATTCATTCATCATTAACCAAACTATAATCTCATAATTTTATAGACTCGGGGCCCATTAGTAATTCCCAGAATTCCATCAATAATTATTCCTTAATATATTAAGCACAAGGTTTGCAGAATTTAATTGGCACCTAGGGTTTGCGTTGTGTGCTTGACATATTTCATGCTATCCGTTCCGCATGATTCCTCCAAACAAACATAACAAACATTGACCACCGATGTTGTATTCCATTGCTGAACTGTAGACACAATCGGTAGAAGCAACTCCCGAGACACCAAGTTGCTTGTCTACATTGGTCATTGCCGTGTCAAGGTTTGGAAACAACAAAATCTGCTGACGACTCCTTGTCTTATATCGCATGATAGTTTCCCATTTGGAAACACGCCCTTCATCTAATACTTGGACGATATGTCTCTGTTCTAGACCATTCTTATTGGACGAACACTTCACCCAAAAGATTTGTAATTATCGTTGATGCTTGAATCCACTAGGTCAGTAACAGACTGACGAAAGGATTTATCTGAACTTACCCCTCCATGGAATGCATATGATTCATATATTCTTCTTCTCCCCTATTCTTCCTCAACAAAGCCTTTATGAAGGGAAGGAATTCCCATAGATTTCCCGTAGGCTAACTTCCAAACTTAATTATTAATTATTTAATATTAGTTTTTGATTAACTAATATTAAATGTTTTAACATTATTTACTATTTATTATTTAATATTAGTGTTGACTTGGTGGTCAGCACCTCCTTGGAGATTCGTGACATGGCTTAACCGCCTCCCGTGGATCGGGTTAAATCTGACATTTGTATCGGGCATTGACAGTTCGAGCTTTTGGTGCAACGGCAAATGATTCCAACAATTGGTATCAGAGCCTTGGGTCACGGGTTCGAGTCTCCCTTCAGTGGGTGCTGAAGGCTCAGTCGGTGTTGAGGGGGAGATTGTTGACTTGGTGGTCAGCACCTCCTTGGAGATTCGTGACATGGCTTAACCGCCTCCCGTGGATCGGGTTAAATCTGACATTTGTATTGGGCATTGACAGTTTGAGCTTTTGGTGCAATGGCAAATGATTCCAACAATTAGATATGGTAACTAATATTAAATAATTATCATTATTTATTCAATACCTCAAATTAGGGGACATTACAGGTTAAGAGAGTCAAATCTAATCCTAGAATGCAAGAAATTGTGGGTGTCTTTATGACTCTACTAGACTTAGTTTAGTCATTGGCATCAACCAAGCTAGTGCGATCTCCTAAGGTAAATATGAGATGTTCAAACTATTACCATTCCATTACCACCATCCATCGATGCATATTAATGTGCAAGCAATAATCAAAGTTAAGCTTATGATTATGCCAATTGACCACGAAAGGCAAACTTACAATCAGCAAGAAGCTAGTTGTACGATATAAATGAGTTCACCAAAGATGCATCCACAATCACTTCCCTTCAACTAAACACTACTTCTAAACAACATGAAATAAAATACTAATCTAAGTGAGGAAATGAAGAAACCATGCAATACACCAAAGCAACACAAGTAATCCACCATGAAGACCAACAATGAATTAGTAATTACTTTGATAGCATTATGGCAACAATTTCAACAAGTCTCTCCCTTACTGGGGTTTATATAAGAGCCCCAAATACAATATAGTCGAAATAAATTTGAAATCAATGGCCCAGATTAACTCATAGAAAACCATAAGTAGGGTTGCTACAATCATTAAATACATAGCCAATGATAATGAAGCGCCACCATATGGGCCAATGAGAAAATTACGTTCCATATCCCCTTAAGGATGAACCAATGAGAAACTAATATGTTCCACATGTCCATTTGTGAATGATTCTGATTGGATGATCTTGGAGATGTCAACTTGGAGCTCTCTGATTGATTGAATGATGATTGGACGCCACCTCAGCTTGCTCATCTTTGATCTTTGTTTCAATTTTGCTTCTCCATTGTCTTTCTTTAGGAAATTCTCTCATTGAACTTCTCCTTGAAATTGTTCTCAATTTTCTTGAAGTGATGGGCTTCCTCTATTGATCATGGACATGTAAATCTTCATGTCCTTGAACCCTTGATGATGATAATCCTTCTTCATATGTAGACTTGTTCCTCCTTAACTTTGATCTTCTCGCGATGCATGGATCCCTTCTAACTTCCCTTGATGCGAATCCTATCTTTTGAATTTGAACCTGCTCTTATGTCCTTCTTTGAATCTTTTGGGTAGCCTTCTTGATGTCTCAAACCTTTCCTTCACCCTGTTTGGGAATCTCCCTTTGCTCTTTCACAATCACTCTATCATCCTCAATGTAGTCACCTATGGTGGAAATAGAACTACCCCTACCAGTGGTCCTTACATTTCCCTTAATTCCAATAAATCTAACTCAGATACTTGCTTTATGACAAAATGTACGAATCATGAAGTTAGTGATGGTTGTAGAGCTGTATTTACTAGAATATTTTCCCAATCCATTAACAAAATGCACTTGTAAGCATGTTTGGGAAGTTGAAAACCTTAACAAGTCACAGTCTTAGGCTTTTAGCAATATTTGGGACAACCATAAGCACTACGCTCATAAGTGGCCGTACTCCATGGCCAAGAATACATGTATCTACAGCCTTGTGACATCACATTTTTATCATGGATATAGTTTTTTTTAACTCTGCCTATAAATTATTTAGAATTTATAACTGAAATCATCAATGAAAAATTAAATTGATAACCATTTATTTTTTATGTCTTAAATATTATCCTTTATATAAATGCATAACAACATTTTCTGTTAATTTCTCCTTTATAGGTTTCAATTTCCTCCTTTATCCACTAAGTTGAGCAAAGCTGATTGACCATACAGAAAAAAAAATTTAAAATAGTTAAAAAAAACATATGAAAACAAACAAAATCAACCATATTATTTTATATACTGGACTTGAGATCCCAAGAAAAAACAACATACACCTGTACCCTCACCCAAACAAGAAACTTAAGAGCAAACTTTTTTAGGAAAATGTTGCAACAACAATCTAAATTGTCTCTTGCTATTAACAAAATCCAGAAGAGACTTGTCTAAGATCCTTATAATATGTAGTGTAAATGGTGACTACCTTATAATAATTTCAACTAACGTTTGTAGGGTCTGGGATTTTTTCCTGCATGCATAAACACTGATACAAAGAGAAAACACATTTGTTATTGATGACCCAACTAACAAAGCATTTCATAAACAAATTAATTCCATATTTTGGGAAAACATATTTTGTGGTAATGACCAAACTGACTACACATATCTAGAGAAATAATCTCATTTTATTGGGCATGGTGCAAACGGAAAGACATGATGTCATTGGTTACATCTTTCTAGTTACACCCACACACCACCCCCGCCAACATCCTACACCCCCTTCTCTATGGAAATTATTAAAATTTAAACTCAGCGGTGCCTGCTTGCACCCACAATTTTTGGTCCGCTTTGACGGGCAGCAGACCTATACTCCACAATTTTCAGTCAGCTCAATGGCCATGTATTCCTCCAAACATTATGGTCAGCTTTGGATGTGCATATACTCCTCATTCTGTATGCTAAAAGTGTCATCAACATATTGTCAATCCAATTGATGGGTTATCCTATCATTATGTAATAAATTTGGAGAAATCATCTAAGGGTTTTTGGTAAGTACTACAGTATTAATGGAAGAGTTCAAAATAAATTGTTTTGGCAGAAGCATCAGCAATGCACTCAAAAATTAAAAAATGCATAAGCATTGGTGATAATTTTTTCCAAATAAAGTTGTGCCTTTATTAAGGAAATAGCTTCCATTATTTTAACTTTTAATTAACGAGGATGCACCCAGCATTTATCACTGAATATCAAACTTAACAATATAATTTCTTTGACAGATCATAATGTTACAGTAGTTCAGTATCTAATTAATCCAGGAGAAGAATGAGACGGCATTCATAATGTAAACATTTGAGCAAGAAGAATGACAGAGATGCAGAGAGGCAACAACCAATTCAAGCAGACCTTCCAAAGCTCCCAATGGCCATATGATAGGAAAACTTTGGCATGCAATTTCATGTTGTCACATTACCAGATGGAATGGAATACCACTGGTGAAGGACTGCACTTAATCTAATAGATATCATGCTTTATCAATGGCAACATCAATCTCTGGCTACAACTTTGGGTGTCCTTGACAGGAACAATATCACTTCTTCTTTTTAACTCCTACAGAGGAATGGAGCTCCTAGCAGTAAAGATAGATAACTGGTTGGGTCATAAAAAAATGTAACTAATTAAAAAATTGTGGCATTTTAAGAAAGTCGCCATAAAGGAGGTATATACAGATTATCTTAAGTGGTGCCCACTAAGAAAGCAGAACCAATATCCATCGATAAGTGAGAAGTTATCCAATTTAAAAGTTGGGAAGCTTACTCGGGACTTTATGAAAACATAGCATTAAAACATATGACGACAGGAATTCGTCAAAAGAAAAGTATGGAGTGAAAATAAACAGTCATAAAGGCATACTCTTTAAAGTACACAATTTTCCATCATCCCAGTTCCATCAGCACTCTATTTTCCTATTCAAATGCCAATCCCAGAATTTTGAGATAACTCTACGTGTCTCCTTCTCATGTTCCAGCATGGTCAGAGGTTTTGAGATGCCTCTAACCATTAAACAAAATGGGTTCAGAAGGCATCTACATAATCACAAATGCAATCAATGAGCAAACTAACCTAACAAACTTTCTCCAAAGACCTGCAGTAAGTTAGTGTTTTAGAAGATCAAATATACATTTGCTTCCAGGATATAACTCTTAACATTTATTTATGAACTAAAATAACATCGTATCATCGGCAGTCCAGGCATCAGAATGTGTTCCAAACCAAACAGCTATACACGGGAAACAAGTAATGTATTACTTATTCCAGAAAAATGGAAAATGAGAAATATGGAAACTGCGAATAGGACAAATAAATTATAGGTTACATATAAAGGTCAAATAAATCATGTCGCTAGGAGACAACTATTTTAAATAACAACGCTATTAAGTGAATAAAATAATGAAAATTACAAGTGCGTACAGAACACCAGATTCTAACAGCATTAGAAATAATATGAGCTAACACACCATCACTGTATAGAGCATACAGACCATCTACGCAAATTATGCCGATTAACAAGTTACACAGCCCATTAGCCATATGCCCAAATCCGATAGTTTGTTGCTTCGGCAAAAACTTTCGCAAAGACATTCCGATTACATGGGATTTTGCTGAATTACAACTTAAAATTGGCTTTCAGTCCAATGTTTTCTTAAAATGAAGGCAAACATTAAGTGCCAAATACCTATTCATTGCAGCACAATTTGGGAATTTCAGTCAGTAAACAGAAATTACCACACCGAACCCCGATCTAAGGTACAATTCGCACGCACCTTTGAGTTCGTCGGCGAGAGCAAGCAGATACTCCTGCAGCTTGGGCAACACAGTGCGGCTGTCAAATTGCAGAGACTCAATATTATCTGTCAGTTGCAATCTATGCAAGACGAGGGTTTTGAGATTTTCTGGCAAGGCAAGATCAAACAGAATTGAAGAAGCCACCGATTCAGCCAATGCCAAAAATGCAGATCCCGAAATTTGGCCGTCGAGATGACGACCTTCTAGTCTTTGCTGAAGATTTGGCAGGGCATTCCTAAGATGAGATCCGTCCAAGACCACGACTCCGCCATCCGCCATTGTTGATCAAAATAAAAATAGCCGGCTCAATTTTTGCTTCTACGTTGAGACGGAAGAAAATGAAAGGGGAATGTTACAGTGCAATAGATTTAAAGATTTTCTATATTGTCCTGCTGTGGATTTCATAATTGGGTTTCCGACATTAACAACAATAATCGTTGTAATTCGTTTGATTTGGTCTTTCTTCTTTGTTGTTGTTAGAATGGCTCAGGCGATTTATTTGATTTGTTTGTACGTTTTACGGCTGGAAAGTTATTACCAAGAAATTCTGCCTTGACTTTCTACGCGGGTTTGTTTTATATACGTAGAGCTTGCTTAATCTTTGTGCGTCTTCATGCTATTGCTGGTCCAAATCATCAAAATCATTACACCGTGAGTATTCTTTTAAAGGGCCATTTGGTTGCTCGAATTGAGTAGTAATTGGGAAATTCAAAATATCAGAAATTTCGAATTTGGAGTTTGTCTAAATGAAAATGGAATAAGGTTTTTTATATTCTTATTTTGGTCTAAAATGAGCATATAGATCTTCCATCTCAAAAGGTGGAATTGGAAAACCAACTCCAATTCTACTTTTTGATAAATCAAATTTACAAAATTTTCGAGTCCATCCCCCTTTCGTCCACATATTTGGCTTTGGCTTATTTTGTTTTGCTTCTGAAATGCTTAGTGTGCAACTATGGCTTTGGCTTTGGGTGACAAGAAACTGATGTTTTGGCTTTGGCTTTGCTCCTATTAAGGGTTTCCTTGGTTCAACTTCAGACGATAGCTAAGGCAAGCCATGGGGAGGTATGAATCCATTGAAGATTTCAAAGAGTGGCACTTTACTCCATCCCACACTTTTCTTCCCATACCTTATCTTGCAAAAGACTTGTATGTTGAGAGCTATGGTTGATCCTTTACTCAGCCTCAGTTGTAGCTTGTCGTTCCAAACTGGATTGCACCCTCCTACTCTATCAATATGTGTGGATGCACACTATGACAAGTCATTATCTGTGCACACAAGAGTGTAAGTGTGCATTCTTCTCCCAACCTTCTTACATTTTCAAGATCATCAGCAGATATTGTCGATATCTCTAGCATTTTTGTGTCCATAAATAGAGTTGAAGAAGCACTATCAGATGTTGCCAATAATAAGAGATGCAAATATTAAGAAAGCTCTTAATTTGCCCCTTGGAGTTTCTCCTTTTTTGAGAAAACTTATCCTTGCTTGGAGTATATAAAGAAAAATGTTGATTCTAAGAAATCAAACATATGGGTGAGTATAAATATCAATCCATTTGTCACATCTAATATCAGATGTGAGAAAGTGGTCAAATTTGGTGTGGGTGTCTTGGAAGTTGCAGACTGGAAGTTGCACAGTGGGTGAGTAGGCTCTCATCTCATAGAAGTTTCGTAGAGAATGCACGGAATGTGCAATCCAAATAAGCTTCGCCTCCTTTTCCATTTTTGTCCCACGAAATTCCTATGTTTTTATTTCTAATGAGCCAAGGATGCAGTTTGACTTGCGTACAAGGATAGTCTTGATTTATGGAACCAAACACAAAATATGCATCTTCTCACTCATCTTCCAAGTGAACCAAATGGTTCCAACCATATTCCAAAAACCATTTTCTGGATTTAAAACTTCCTGAATCGACAAATTCCAGTATTACAGAAATCCAACATTATGTAATTCCAACAACCGAACTGGCCCTTATAGGTATACAACTAAAGAGACTAATCAACAAATGCAAGGGGTTGAAAACATAATAAATGGGTAATTATATGATCTTTTATTGAGATTGAATTATATAAATTTTTAATCAATTTTATTAATCTATATTTTATAAGTAGTGGTTTATAAAAAATTATTCTTCACGAGTATGCATGGATCATGAATCATTCATTGTATTTTAGATGATATTCATAGAGGTGAAACATATTGACTTTTTGGAAGGTCTTGTGTGGACATCATGATAATACTTTGATTGTTCTCATTATACTCATTGAGGTCATACTAAAGTTTGAACAAGCGTTTTTTCTAAAAGAAATTAATAATATATTATTAAAATAAAGCTCGAATCAACAATTTCATATTGAATATCCATAAATATGTGATGCATCATATCTAAAAGAAAAAACTTAATCTAATAGCCAAGATTGGTTAGGCTAAACAAAAAAGATCATAACACATCACACAAACCCTAAGAAGAAGATATATCAATGAAGCAAAATGTTGTAAAAGGAAGTTTGAATGTAAAAAAATGTAACTCAAAAATGAAGATATATATTAAAACTTTGGTTTAATATTTATCCAAGAAGAAGGTTGAATTGTGTAGAATTGGTTGGGTTTAATAAAAATGTATGGAAGTGAGGCTCCATTTAAAGTTAATCTGAGTTAAATAATAAATGCAATCAATTAATCATAATTAGCCTAAGTTAACTAAATATAGAAATAAGACTACAAATGTGATAAAAGTGCAAGTTATTCTAAGAAATGTAAATGTGATGAAAGTGATACTCAACTTATGACAAAGTATAAGTGTCTTTGTTGAACATTATATAATCTATCAATGTTTGGTCTAGAAACAATGCCTCTTTGTTAATGAAACACCTTGCAGTTTACATTGAATTTATGCTTTACCAAAGGACAAATTCACAAATCTAGGACAAAGTCGAAATTGCAAAATATATACTACAAATATAAACCCATATTTACACATAGTAATATTATGTAAATGTTAGATGGATGAGTGTCTACTATGGTCTTTCTAAATATATGGGGACTTGGTAGCAATTATAAATACCTTAAGAGTTGTCAATTCATCATAAGGAAATAAATTCTCCTAGAATTAAAATTGGTCACTTTTAATTGCTTCTTAATTACTCTAAAATAAATTATTCTAAATGATGTGTGGCTAATTAGAATGTTCATTAGATCCCTGATGATAGCAACATATAATGTCAAATTGTCTCAAATATTTGTTTAGTCAAT